>LR749915.1:1185979-1217665 GCA_902729485.2 Mus minutoides
GACTAATATCCAATATATACAAAGAGCTCAAGAAGCCGGACTCCAGAAAAACAAATAACCCCATTAGAAAATGGAGTACAGAACTAAACAAAGAATTCTTAACGGAAGAATTTTGAATGGCTGAGAAACACCTGAAAAAATGTTCAACATCCTTAATCATCAGGAAAATGAAAATTAAAACAACATTGAGATTCCACCTCACACCAGTCAGCATGGCTAAGATCAAAAATTCAGGTGACAGCAAATGCTGGCAAGGATGTGGAGAAAGAGGAACACTCCTCCATTGCTGGCAGGATTGCAAACTTGTACAACCACTTTGGAAATCAGTCTGGCTGTTCCTCAGAAAATTGGACATAGTACTACCAGAGGATCCAGCAAGACCTCTCCTGGGATGTTCCAACTGGTAATAAGGACACATGCTCCACTATGTTCATAGCAGCCTTATTTATAATAGCCAAAAGCTGGGAGAACCCAGATGTCCCTCAACAGAGGAATGGATACAGAAAATGTGGTACATTTACACAATGGAGTACTACACTGCTATCAAAAACAATGAATTTATGAAATTCTTGGGCAAATGGATTTATCTGGACGATATCATTCTTAGGGAGGTAACCCAATCACAAAAGAAGTCCCTAGATTTGCACTCACTGATAAGCGGATATTAGCACAGAATCTTAGAATACCTAAGATACAATTTGCAAAACACAAGAAAATCAAGAAGAAGGAAGACCAGTGTGTGGTTACTTCATTCCTCCTTAGAATAGGGAACAATATAACCGTGAAAGGAGCTACAGAGTCAAAGTTTGCAGCTAAGAAGAAATAATGGACTATCCAGAGACTGCCCTACCAGGGGATCCATCCCATAATCAGTCACCAAACTCAGGCAGCAAGAGTTTGCTGAAGGGCCCCTAATATAACTGTCCATATGAGTCTATGCAGTGCCTGGCAAATACAGAAGTGGATGCTCACAGTCATCTATATGATGGAACACAGGGCCCCCAATGTAGAAGCTAGAGAAAGTACCCCAGGAGCTGAACGGGTCTGCAACCCTATAAGAGGAACAACATGAACTAACCAGAACCCTCAGAGCTCTTGTCTCTAGCTGCATATGAAGCAGAAGATGGCCTAGTCAGCCATCATTGGGAAGCGAGGCCCCTTTGTATTGCAAACTTTATCTGCCCAAATAACAGGGGAATGCCAGGGCCAAGAAGTAGGAGTGTGTGGGTAGGGGAGCAGGGCGGGGTGGGAGGTAAGAAGGAACTTTCGGGATAGTATTTGAAATGTAAATAAAGAAAATATCTAATAAAAAAGAAAAACTAGAGAAGAAAATATGAAATTTTCTCATTTGTATACATGTCATAAATGCAAAAGCAGATATTTGAGCTGAGAAATAGAATCAATAGTAAGAAAAGCAACAGATGTGGGTGATATAAGGGCAAACACCAGCAAAGTCCAGGTTACATATGTGTGAATGTGCCATAATAAATCCTACTATATTATTAATTTCAAAATAAATAATTAGTATACACAAATCAAAGCTCAACAACATGCCATCTTGTCAATACACAAATTTGCTCTGTCTTCTTCTGAAAGACTTCCACTCACATTCATCTATATCCATTACTTAGATAACCACAGCCAATCATCACAGAATCAGAGGTCATGTAAATTTTAAATCTTGATTATTAAATTTCCAACAAAATTCAAATAAGGAGACCAGCTTTGTGTATGTCAGCTCAAATGCTTTATATGACATATCAACATCCACACTGAAATTCCAACGTTTGTTCTGCTTTCTCTACCATCCATATTTACTAAAAAGGGCTCTTCAAAACACATTCATCCATCAGCACACTCCCCCTCTTTCAGTGCAGGTTCTAGAATGTAATCAAGAATAGATGACTAAAAACTTGGTGTAACAAAAGTATACAGATTTTTAAAAGGTTTACGTCCTATTGTCTGTTTACTTCTAAAATCCTCAAGACAAGGCTCTGTTACAGGCAATATTGGAATAAAAATTGGGCAAATAAAATATAGGAAGTCAAAGATAAAGTAGCAATGGGTCAACACAAGGTTTTGATCTGTGAGATCTGAAGATCTGGGAGTGAAATATTATTTTAAATCTGAAATATTCATCTTCATTTCTCATTAATAATGTCAGATTATGAGGAGTTATATATCTTATATAGTATTTGGAGTAAGGCACACAGTTCTGGCATTTATTTCTGGATCTTGTGAAATATTTAAAAGTCAAGATTTAACATGTGAATATACTTTTGTTTGATAATGTGGATATTTTTGGATAAAGCAGGGTAAATTCAGAAAATCTCTGGATTTGTCATGATTATTGTTTCTCCAAACAATGAAACTACATGTTTTGTTTAAATATTTGTATCTTTTCACTGTAGCATAGTCCACACCGTGCATGTTTTTCTGGATCACACATAAGGCTGCCTCTCCCTAACATAGACCTTATGATAAAATGTCCAGTGTGTAACTATGGGCTCCGACTGTTTTGAGTTCTTCCTAAACAATTAATGCATGTCTCACTGTGCAACATCTAAAAAAAAAAATGTGTTCACATAAACAGATTAGTAAGGCATTTTTTGGACCAAATTTTCTAAAAATGGCTTCTTCCCAAGGGCCTTAATATCCATAAACATTAGTGATGTCATAAAATAAGAGACATAATTAATCTTACACATATTTATCAAGCCATGTTTATCACATGGATTGTGGAATTGGCTGTGAAATCCCCTGAGAAGAGAGTGTTCAATATTCTTCCAGGGGTAGAAAACACTTGGGAAAATGAAGAATCATGGATGTGTAAGTTGCTTCTTCTTTGGACTTCAAAATAAAAACAGGTGGAAATACGTGTGGGCCCATTAGATATGCTTACCTGCAAGACACTTCACAATCCACACACCTTAGTCTTAGAACAGGACAAATATGTTTACTCTCATTTTCTTCTTCTTGCTCCTGAATATTCCACTTCTTTTGACAAGATTCATTCATCCCAGGTGCCTTTGGAGAATAAAGCAGAATGAAGACAAGGATGAAGACTTGATGACAGATTGTGCCTTCCCAGTTAAAGCAGTGCTTTTGTCTGTGGACAAAGATTATTTTAACCAAATTCTGAATGTAAAGTAAGTGCTTTTGTGTTTTCCATGTAAATATCACTATGATGACTGCTTCCACCCTTGTCACTTGCCTGAGTGACAGCTGTGGCATGTGATAGTTGGTAACACTGAGAACAGTGATCAAGAAGTTACCTACTAGATAATATTTGCCATTATTTATGAAGCATTTATCTTTTCTCTTTATTTATAATTTGTTTATTCTCTGACAAATATCAGATTTACCTCTATGTTTCTCTATCAATAATTTTCCAAAATATAGCTGTCTTTTATAGTAGCATGAGCACTATGCACATTTTTATTTTGTGGACTTTTAAAAACTGTTTCTCAAACACATATCTTTAGACCACTAGATCTTCTTATAGCAAACAACTTGATATTTCTTAACATTTGATGTGCAAGAGTTCATGTTAGTATTTGGATTGGGTTTTTTTTGTTTTTGTTTTTTTTTAGTATTTGAATTGCACAAATTCTAGTCTCAAACACATATTGTATGTTGCTGAAATTTCAATGATACATTTTCTAACTGTGATAAAGAAAATTCTAAACGTGCCTAATTTTGTAAATAAATACATCATAGCAATACAATTTCAAACTGGAAAATGAACTGTATTAAACTCAGAATCTTCAGAAGGAATTATGTTTGGTATCTACTGTGTAGATGACATGAACTAACTAGGATAAGATGGGATTTCTTATTCTTTCCCAAAATATAACACTAAATGGGATTATTTCCTGCCATTTGAATTATCTCCTGTTTATACTACAAAAGTACCATAACTATTTCCATACATTTTACGAATTATATTCTTCCATTTTACAAGCATGTAATAGTGGCAATACAAATATTATAGGAAGTTTTGATGTTCTTAGTTCTAAATAGGTTGCAAGTGCTGTGTTAATATACCTGGATATGTGTGAAAATATGATTTTTGGAAAAAATATGTTTCTCCAATATAGCCACTGTGAATATATTAGATGCCTGTGTTAACATAAAACAGGTGGCATAAAACATGGTCTTGGTGGTGCATGTCCTTAATGTCGGCATACATGTCCTGAAGCATGTGTATCTTTGTGCCTTGATCCCACAGTAGTCTACAGAAAACTATCACTCAAAACCATGGGGTTCATTATCCTTTCATGCCCTAAGTAAGCATTTCTCATGTCCACATACATAGATGCATACAGACATACACCTTTTACAAAATTGAAAAATGTTGTTTGAATTCATTTTAAAAATTATTTTTAAAAAGTAAATACTTTGCCGGGCGTGGTGGCGCATGCCTTTTAATCCCAGCACTTGGGAGGCAGAGGCAGGCGGATTTCTGAGTTTGAGGCCAGTCTGGCCTACAAAGTGAGCTCCAGGACAGCCAGGACTATACAGAGAAACCCTATCTCGAAAAAGCACCAAAAAAAAAAAAAAAAAAAAAAGTAAATACTTAAAAAAATTCCTGTTTGCAATAGATAAATTACAGAAAATATTAAGATGAAGATGGATATGAAATATTATAGTAACTCATTATAGTAACTATATTAAACACAAATTGTATGAGCTATAAGAGCTAAATGTTGCCCTAGAAAGGCTACTATGTACACACCAGTCATTCTTTCACTGCCTTAACCAATTCAGTTAATGTGTATTTTTCATATTGCTCAATAATTTCAAAATGAGTATATGACTAGTTTTGTTGTTTGGTCAAATCCTATAGCCATGTCTTTAATATACATTCGATGCAAAATATATCACATGTATTTTTCATATAACTCAATAATTTTCTGCCATTTGAATTATCTCCTGTTTGTATTACATGAAGTCATGATGTTTATTGTTTTGTCAAAGCCAATGGTCTTGTATGTACAGTCTGAGCAAGAACTCACAAAACAGAGATGGAATATGCTTTCTGTGGCAGATGCCAATAGCATATCTTATTTAAGAAAGATGCACTCTAATGAAATTTTATAGCTTATACAAATTTCCAGCTTCTTATGTCATCCAGACTTCATAACAAAGAATATTTTTTTCAATCTTTATGGATTGGGAGGGCAATACTGTCCAGTACAGGAGAGCTAATTTATTTTTCTAAAAATTAATCATTTGTAGATCTCTGTCCCTCGTAAACATTGTACCCTTTTACAGAACAAGAAAGAAAAACTACCACTTTGCTCTGGCCTTGGCTTTCACTATGGATGAAGTCAACAGAAACACTGATCTCTTACCAAATATGTCTCTAATATTTGACTTCCCAGAAGATGGTTGTATGAGTACATCACAACTAGAAACTCTCATTCATTTTTCTGAACAAAATAGTGCTAATCCTCCTAATTATGTCTGTGTAGAAGAGATGAATTGTGCAGTGTTGTTAACTGGACCAGAGTGGGAAAAATCTTTGAAGCTTCAGAAGATCATAGACCTCTATAGATCTCAGAAGGTGAGATTCTGTAGAGTAGGAATTCCTGAAATCATACCATTTCTAGATGCTAAGAATAATGTAAAGAAGAGACTGGTCCTATATTTATGTAATTTATGTAACTTAAAGAAAATATTCATAAACTTGATGGGCCTTCTTGCATTTACTTCTTTAAAACATAGATGAGAGAATGAAATAGGTTTAGGGAACTATAAGGACTCTGAAGAAATGTGTTTGTAAGATTATAGAAGAGCATGCTAACTCCTGCTACATCCTATGTCCTAGGTCCTTCAGCTTACCTATGGACCTTTCCATCCTATCCTGAGTGGTAATGAACAATTTCCCTATCTGTATCAGATGGCCCCCAAGGACACATCTTTAGCCCTGGCCATGGTATCTTTTATTGTTCACTTCGGCTGGAACTGGATTGGGCTTGCCATCTCAGACAATGATCAGGGTGTCCAATTTCTATCATATTTGAGAAGAGAGATGGAAAAAAATACAGTCTGCTTTGCCTTTGTCAACATGATCACAGTTGATATTTATTTATACATGTCAAGAACTAAAGTGTATTACAACCAAATCATGACATCAACCACAAATGTTGTTATAATTTATGGTAACACAGACAGTACTCTAGGGTTGAGCTTTAGAATGTGGCAATCACTAAGGATTCAGAGACTATGGGTCACCACCTCACAGTGGGATTTCCCTACAAGTACAAGCTATTTCGCCCTTGACTCATTCTATGGAACCCTTGCTTTTGTCCACAATCATGCTGTGATTTATGGTTTTAAAAGATTTGTTCAGACATTGAACTTGCTGAAATATTCAGACAACTATCTGGCAAGGTTAGAGTGGACGGAATTTAACTGTGAAGTATCAGTATCTAACAATAAGACACTGAAGAACTGCTTATCTAATGCCACATTGGAATGGCTAATAGAACAGACTTTTGAAATGGCCTTTAGTGATGACAGTTATGACATATACAATGCTGTGTATGCTGTTGCCCATGCCATTCATGAGATGCTTTTTCAAAGAATGTCTAATCTAGAAAAGACCAATGGAAAAGGACACAAGTCTCATTGCTTGGAGGTAGTGTTTCTTATATTGGACAATACTTGGTATCAATGATATAATAATGTTATAATGTTATAATACTTTTAAGAATCTCTCAGTGACTCAAAACCAGAAGGTAGGAATTATTTCCCAAAACAGAGAGTTTTCTGAATGTTTTTTTCTGCTGAGAAAGTAGGCATAAATCAAAAAGTTAATATAAATTTCTAATGTAAAGGCAGTAGAGCATAAAGCACAATTTATTGAAGATCAGTGATTTTGTTACAGAGCAAATAAATATCTTAAAGATAGATGATAGATAGATAGATAGATAGATAGATAGATAGATAGATAGATGATATAGATAGATGATATAGATATTGATATATAAATGTATACACATATAATATATATATGTTTATGTCCTAATGCTTATATGTCTTTCTGTCTGTTTGTAAAAGTGAGCATAAATTTATGTGCCGGTGACTTCCTTTATGGTGTTTATGTTCCTATGTATATTTTTAACTGACTGTGTCTGAATGTGCCTGTGTGTTTTGTTTCTGTGTGTATGTGCTTGAAGGGATATATGTTCCTGTTGCTCTGTGCATATGCATTTGTGCATATGTGGGTGCATGTAAGTCTTTTTGTTGTATGTGTATATTTCTGTCTGTCTGCCCATATTTCAATGAGAGGAAGTATTTGTGTATGTGTTAATGTCTTTCTGTGTAGGTGCTTGTATCATTGTATATCTCCCTGTGGCTTTTTGTCTTCACTAAAGTACACACACTTACATATACCTCAGAATTTTATTCTTGTTATTTACATCATACATTTTATTGGATACTTTATTTATTTACATTTCAGATGTTATAACCCATCCCAATTTTCCCTCCAGAAAACCCCTATCCCATCTTCCCTCTCCCTGCTTTTATGAGGGTGCTCCCCTACCCACACAATCATTCCCAACTCCCCACCCTGGCATTCCCTTACACTGGGAAATCAAGCCTTCACAGAACAAATATCTCTCCTCCAATTGATATCTAACAAGACCATCCTCTGCTACATATGTGGCTGGAGCAACGGGTTCCTTCATGTGTACTCTTTGGTTGGTAATTTAGTCCCTGGGAGATCTGAGGTGTCTGGGTGGTTAATAGGTTTCTTCTTCCTATGGGTTGAAAAGCCCTTAAGCTCTTTCAGTCCTTTTTCTAGTTCCTCCATTGGGAACCCTATGGTCAGTCCAATGGTTAGCTGTATCAACCTCTGTATTTGTCAGGCTCTGGCAGAGCCTCTCAGAAAATGGATATATGAGGCTGCTGTCAGTAAGGTCTTCTTCGCATCCACAATAGTGTCTGGGTGTGGTGACTATATATGAGATGGATCCCCAGGTGGGGCAGTCTCTGGATGGCCCTTCCTTTTGTCTGTGTTCCATAATTTGTCTCTGTATTTCCTTCCTTGAGTATTTTGTTCCACCTTCTGAAAAGGACTGAAACATCCTCACTTTGGTCTTCTTTCTTCTTGAATTTCATGTGGTCTGAGAATTGTATCTTGGATATTCCAAGTTTTGGAGCTAATATGCACTTATCAGTGAGTTCATACCATGAGTGTTCTATTGTGACTGGGTTACCATGCACAGGATGATATTTTCTAGTTCCAGCCATTTGCCTAAGAATTTCAAGAAGTTATTGTTTTTAGTAGGTGAATAGTACTCCGTTGTGTAAATGTACTATAATTTCTGTATCCATTCCTCTGTTAAAGGACATCTGGGTTCTTTCCAGCTTCTGGCTATTATAAATATAAATGTCTCTGTACCAATACCTTGCAGGTTTTTTTTTTTTTATCACTATTGCTCTGTAACACAAGTTGAGTCAAGGATGATGATTCCCCCAGAATTTTTTTGTTGTTTTTGAGAATAGTTTTCACTATCCTAGGTTTTGTTGTTGTTGTTGTTGTTGTTGTTATTCTAAATGAATTTCCAAATTACTGTTTCTATATCTATGAAGAATTGAGTTGGGATTTTGATGGGGATTACATTGAATTTGTAGATTGCTTTCAACAATGTGGCTATTTTGACTTTATTAATCATGCCAAACAATGAGCATAGGAGAGCTTTCTATCTTCTGAGATCTTCTTTGATTTCTTTCTTTAGAAGGTTTAAATTTTCATACAGTCATGTAGGTCTTTCATACAGAGTCATACAGATCTTTCACTTCCTTTGTTAGAGTCACACTAAGGTATTTTGTATTGTCTGTGATTATTGTAAAGAGGGTCATTTCCCTAATATCTTTTTTAGCCTGTTTATCTTTCCAGTAGAATAAGGCTGCTGATTTGTTTGAGTTAATTTCATATCCAGACTCTTTGCTGAAGTTGTTTATCAGATTTAGGAGTTCTCTGGTGGAATATTTGGGGTCACTTGAATATACTATCATATAATCTGCAAATAGTCATATTTGACTTCTTCGTTTCAAGTTGTATCCCTTGACCTCCTTTTGTTGTCTAATTGCTCTGGCTAGGACTTTGAGTAGTGTATTTAATAGGTAGGGAGAGAGTGGGCAGCCTCATCTACTCCCTGATTTTAGTTGGATTGCTTCAAATTTCTCCCTATTTAATTTGATGTTGGCTACTGCTTTGCTGTATATTGTTTTTATTACATTTAGGTATGAGCCTTGAATTCATCTTCTTTCTAAGAATTTTATAATGAAGAAGTGTTGAATTTTGTCAAATGCTTTCTCAGCATCTAAAGAAATGATTGTGTGTTTTTCCTTTGAGTTTGTTCTAAAGAGATAGCATGAACATTGCAACTTCTATAAAGAAAACCATTTAATTGTTAATGGATTACTGTTTCAAAGATTTAATTCATTATCTCCATGATGTGAATCAGGGCAGTGTTAAGCCAGTCATAGTGCTGGAAAAAGATTGAGAGTTCTACATCTTTATCCAGAGGTGGTCAAAGGAGCCTTTTTCCCACACTGCATGTAGATTGAACACAGGATGCCACAAAGGACAACCTCATAGTGACAGAGTTTCTCCAATGAGCCACATATTTTAATAGTGCCATTCCCTATGAAAAAATAATTTAAAAACACGAAGCTTTGTGGTCCATACCTATTCATACCAGCACATTCCACTCACTAGCCCCTGTAGATATGTAGTTATAACATAATGCAAAATGTAATTAGTCCAAATTCAAAAGTCACTGAGGAATGTTTAAAAGTCCAAAGCTGAAAGTTCTGATATTCATGAAATCTCTCAACTGTAATCCCCTATAAAATGAAAAGAATAAGAAAAGGAAAAAAATCACATGCTTTCATATTATAATGGAGCAGCATATAAAACACCATTCCAAAATTGAGTAAAAAGTATAGTCATGAAATACTATACTCAAGAAAGTTTTTTTTTAAAAAAAAAAAACTAACTGGGCAAACTTGAAACTCTGCATCTAAATGTTTGATGTCAAAATACTCTTCAAGTCTCCAGGTCATTTCACTTCTGTTAAAGTTCATATTTGAAGTACCATTTTTGACTGTAATACACTTATTTCTCTTGAACTGTTTCCACTGCCTGTATGTAGCTCTCTTTGGCAGGTATGCCCCATCTTTGACTTCACCAAACCAATGGGGTCTCCATGGCAATCCATGCTTTATTTTCACAGCTTTACACAATAGCCTTTCACAACTTCAGACAGTGGCATCTCTGAGCCTCCTTGTAAATATATCCCTGCCACATGTCTGACCTCAGTAAATTTCCAGACTCACAAACAGAGATTTCATAATCAGTTTCTTTCTAGGAGTACATGAGGGACACCACTGCAATAAACCTGGATTCAGTGACTTTTCATAATTGAAGAAAAAGATTCAATAACTACATTATTTTATCCTTGACTCTAAAGCCAGACACATGTTGCCTTAGCTGCCAAATTCTGCTGCTTCCTGGTCCTGGAACATGGTCTACTGCCTTAATTAAATCCCCATCAGCTTTCTGTTTTCAGTGGTTTCCTTCATTGTTTATCCTAGTTATGTAACTCATAGACCAGATTGACATTGTTTTCATCTCTTCTGAGTGCTAAAATTAAAGACATGTACCAACATGCCTGGAAGTAACCTTTTCTTTAATTTTATTTCATAAGATTGAAGCTTAGATGAGTGGGATTTTGCTTTGAGGCTACCACTTCCTTAATTCCATTTTATATATTTAATCTTTTTATGCCCTTGAAAATATGATTTGTGCGGAATTACAGGCTGGTATCCAGTCGAGCTAAGGTCTGAATCTCGATAGTCATAATTCACCTACATGGCAAGGTAGGTGTTCCCTCGTGCTCCTGGAACTCCAGCCCCTGCCTAAACTACCACCTCCCACAGCCCCCACAAGAGAAGCATGGTCAGTAGTCAAGTAAGCAATGGCCAGAGCTTCTGACCTTCAGGCTAAACTCCTCCCCAGTTACCTAGCAACAGTGAAGACCATAAAAAGGGTGCTCAGCCCACACCTTACTCTTATTCTTATTCCTTTGTCCTCATACCTCTTATTTCTCTCACTTCTCTCTCATCTTCCCTTTCTCTTTGTCTTCTCTCCTCTCTTTTTCTTTGTCCTTTCTCTCTTCTCTTCTTTTCTCTTCTCTTCTCTTCTCTTCTCTTCTCTTCTCTTCTCTTCTCTTCTCTTCTCTTCTCTTCTCTTCTCTTCTCTTCTCTTCTCTTCTCTTCCCTTCCCTTCCCTTCCCTTCCCTTCCCTTCCCTTCCCTTCCCTCTCCCTCTCCCTCTCCCTCTCCCTCTCCCCCCTCTCTCTTTCTCTTTCTCCCTCTCCCCCTCTCTCTTTCTCTTTCTCCCTCTCCTTCTCTTCTCTCTCTTTCACCCTCTCTTCTCTCTTTCCCCTGCATTTCTATAATAAAGCTCTTAAACCATAGAGTCTGCTCTGCTCCTTCAAGTTCCACTGCACACTCTGGTTGGGAACCTCTCTTCCCCTATTCCCTCTCTCCCACAACCCTGGTGACTTTAGCAAAGTAGCTGGGGGGGGGGAGTCCCCATGTTGGGGGCTGCTCCTTCTCCACCTTCCCCTGCAGCATGAGTCACAGGCTTAGATGCTCACCTGGGGCCATGTGAAAAGCATCCAGGCAGCCCCCCAATGCCTGTGTTTGCCTGCTCAGAGCACAGGAACTCTGGCCAGACATTAGGCCCCTTTTCCTATCTCATTCCTCCCTGCCCCCTGCCCCCAGCCTCCCCTTTATTTTGTTCCCAACAATGATTTAGTACTATTCCACATGTTGATGCCCCTTTAATCCTCAAATTATACATTTTGTATTTTTCCTTGCTCAGTTTGCTCTATTTCACCAAAACACTCTTTATAAGGGTGAGGCACAGGACAAAGTCTCGACTAAGCTGTTTTGAGATTTCCTTTGCCAATGCAATTAACTGGAATTTTTTCATTTTAGCCTCAGCCAGACTATTTGGAAAACAGCTAAAAACAGTCGATTTCTTAACCAACCAAGAATGAACTCTAGGCAAAATACTAAAATTCTGTTCTTCTGAAATCTCTTAAGTCAGGCCCCAACAGTTAACATCACCATTGGTACTTCTGTCTTCTATGTTTCTACTAGTATGGCCCATTAAGACTGAAGTTGTTTTTAACAAAATTTTAAACAAAATCAAATGTTTGATTTTTAACAATATAAACCTAGAACCCAGATGCTGGGGTGAAAGCCTACTAACTCAGAGCAACAAAGAAATGTTCCTGCTGAACTTCATTCTCACTTGACATTCTGAAAGGAAAAGGAAACTCTCCCTCTTCCTGCCATCTCCAATCCCTTCAAACTCAATGTCCCTTCCTTTCTACTTTCTGTGTATCTCTCTCTTCATCTTTCTGACTGCCTCTTCCTCTGTGGGTATTTTCCTATGTTCATACCCTGTCAAAAGGTTGCTTGCTTTGTCTCTTGACCAATAATTAACTTTATTTAATTCTGTTTGAAATAAATAGAAAACTCTTGGATTAATGGTGTGTGTGTGTGTGTGAGTCCTGAGCCATGCTACAACTAGAAACAGGTATTGTTAGTAAATAGCACAGTTTCAGAGTTCAGAGTATGGTCAAAAAGCCTGCAACAGACCTACTTAGAACTTTCCATTGCTTTCATAATCAAAGTCCCTAAATCTACATTGTTTCAAAAAAAAGCATGATCAGGCTTATCACAGCAACACGCTGATTCCTACTAAAAATGCTTGTCATAGTTAGGATCCTATTACTGTGAACAGACACGATGACAATGGCAACTTTAAGGAAAACATTTAATCAGGGCTGACTAACAATTTTGGAGGTTAATCGTTTATTATCACCACAAGAAGCATAGCAACATCCAGATAGACATGGTACTGGAGGAGGGACTGAGAGTTCTACATCTTGATCCACAGATGGCAGAAAAAGACTCTCTGACACAGTGGATATAGTTTAAGTATAGAAACTCTCACCAAACAGTGATATATTTTGGCCTTCGAACAAGGCCAAAGCTTACAATAATGGTACTCCTTATGGGTCAAGCATTCATACAGACAAGTCTCTTAAGGCCATATGTTTACAAACCACCACATCACAGAATGTTTCTGTGTCTCTGTGTGTTTAGGTGGATATATCTCTCTGTATGACTGTGACTTTTTGTATGTATGTAACTGGCTTACATGTGTATGTGTGGGTAAATAAGTGTATAGTTGTATTAGCAGTGTATTTCTCTAGAGATGTAAGTCTTGGTGTATTGTAGGTGTGTGTCTCTGTATTTTCATAGTGCATATCTACTTTTGGTGTGCATGTGTCTATTTTGGTGTTTGTCTTTGGTATTTTCTTCTGAAAGAATTAAATTTCTAGGAATATTAATATAATTTTATTTATTCATTTCCTTTCATTGATATTTTTACCCTAGAAAAATTCAATAATGCTGACTTTAAGATACAGTCAGAACATTTATGATTTCAAGTAAAGACATATACAATATAGAATACTACCTGTCTTACAGCTGCACTCCTTTCTGAGAAAGACCCACTTTACTAATCCTGTTGGGGAAAAAGTGAATATGAACCAGAAAGAAAAACTGCAGGCAGCATATGACATTTTCTATTTGTTGAATTTTCCACATGGTTTTGGAATTAAGGTGAAGATAGGAAAGTTTAGCCCAGATTTTCCACAAGGTCAACAGCTCCTTTTGTCTGAAGATATGATAGAGTGGACTACAGGAAGTAGACAGGTGGGTCTGATATAAATGTATGATTTATCTTACACTGCACTGAACTTTGTAACATAGGTTAATTTGTCCTATCTTGTATTGAAATGAAATAGTCACACAAGGAAACATCATTTAGCCTCTGATTTTGTTTCTTCTTTTCATACTTTTATGAGATTTTATTAATTCTTTCAGCATTTCTGGTGTGCTTACAGATATCTTTATTTTATCAGAAGTTATTTGTTTTTTAATATTATAAAACTTTTGTAATTACTGCTTACTCTAATTTTCAGAAAATTGTGTCATATTCTTTTAGTACCATTGTGATTACTACACTGAGAGATTTGAATGTCTTATGCTATAATGGAAAAAAAAAAAAAGCTGAGACTACCTGTAAGGAAGAAGTAAGATAAATATATTCAAGTCATTGATTTTTATTATGTTATACTATTTAGACATTTTTACAAACAGGTCCTAAATTGTCAATATCTCAAACCATATTACTGAATGGTTTTGATGACCCATTTAGACACTCTATAAAGTATACATTTATTTTTTTCTCACATTTTATATGAGTATGATAGTTTTATATACATGTATATTCATGCATGTTTGGGTCATATAGATGTCAGAAGTACAATTAGAACTGGAGACACCTTAAACGACTCAGTGAACACTAAAAATCAAACTTATTTTCTCTTCATAAACAGCAGTTATTATTGACAGCTGAGACATGTCTCCAGAGTTCAATCATACCCTCTAAAAGATATTATTGACTAAATGTAACTTACTTGGCTAGCTCAATTTTTGCATAGTTAGCTGAAATAAATAAGTTGTGTCTAGTTTTCTTCACTCTGTGTGAAGACATTTGTCACAATAAAAATTTGGCTTTGAGAAAATTTTAAAATGCTATTTTCCATTATGGGTTGTAGGTATGTTATAGATATGAATTTTGATGTAGTAGTCACGAAAGATGTAGTTAAAATTTCTTATATTAACATGTGCCTAATTTTTCTCAGATGCCACCTTCTGTGTGCAGTGTTGATTGTGGTCCTGGACTCCGAAAATTGTGGCAGGAGGGAATGGCAGCCTGCTGTTTTGATTGTAGTCCCTGCCCAGAGAATGAAATTTCTAATGAGACAAGTAAATATTTCTGGCAATGACAAAAGTCTTCACATTGATCATTCTCTTCCAACCACACTGGAAATCTGAAGGAGTCTAAAAGGCAACTGAAAAAATAAAATATATCTCTTTCTTAAGCCTTTATAGGAATAGAAACCTTAACAGTGTCTCTCGAAGTAATAACTATGCCACACATCATTTACTCATGGTGGATTTATTGCAGATGCCATTTTCACAGAGTTTTGGTAGTTAAAACAGTGTGAAGAAAATCTACAAACCTTTACTCCCAGTGATTAATATTCTTTATATCTACATATAGATTATATTCTAGTCATGTAGATATGTATCCCTTCTGTTGGTGCAGGAGCTCATGAAGAACAATAGAGGACACTGAATTTAATGGACTGTGTTATCTGGGTTCTAGGAACCAAATCTAAAACCTCTGAAAAATTAAATAAGAATACAAATAAATACTTGTATTCAGAAACTGCTGAATATAAGAAATAAAATTTATTTGATATCTAGAAAGCATTTAGGGGTTAATTTGATTTGAAATCTAGGAATATGGATATAATATTTGGCTCATGATGCAGAAAATATAACTCTTTTATTCAATAACATTTTATACCAAACCAAATTAATAATATCACAAAGTAATAGATTAAAATGACTTCATACTGAAAGCAATTATACACAGTTATTCAAATAGTATTGTTACATACAGAGTCTGTATTAGTCTGTATTATAATTTATTTAAGGTTGGTTACATATAATAGACACACAAATAGTTTGTCACATGTCACCTCTCATCCTATAGAATGACATAAAAGTTTTTGAGAGATGTTTATGATCAGTTCGATGACTTATCTGTTAAATCTCTTGCCACTAAAGGTAAAAGACTGAGTTTATTCCAAGGACTGATATAGCAGTAGAAAGTAGCTAAGTCTTCCTAGGAGTTGTCTTTTGACCTTCATGTACTCCTACATGCAATGTACTGCATTTTAATTAAAATTAAACAAAAGTTCAATGAAGTTGTTGTAAATGTAAAAACAAATGTATTATTATTTAATGCGCATGTATGTGGAGAGGATGTGTTAGTGTACACAAGTGCAGATACAGGAGAGAGGTGTCCAATGCCCTGTACTTAGAGTTATAGACAGTTATGAGGCTCCTGGGTACTGTGAATCAAACTCAGGACTTCTAAAGAAAGCAGTACTTTCACTTCAGGGCTGGGATAATTTCCTAGCCCCTTGAACAAATTAACATAGGTTTCCAAATTCATTGCTCTAGATAAAAAGACTTAAAATCCTTTAAGCACATTACCAATTTGCAATTACCCAAATGGTTCTGCATAGTTGCATTCATATTTCCAACCCATACTATGGTAAATATTAGATCTTATGAAGGATGATTAGATACATTGCTCAACCAAACATTATGTGTTACTGCTCTTGACTGAGAGTTGTTGTTTTATGATTCACATGCTATTTATCAAAATCTACTTTACTTTTCAGTACACTCAATGAATCTGGGCCTCGTAGAGATGGAAATTATGGAATCAGGTCAATGCTGCCTGATTCCAAAGGTGATAGAATCAATTTGTAGGGCTATTTAGTGATATGAATATATAAAGGTTTTACATTCAGTGACAAGATTATTGTTTCATATAAACAGGACACAGAATTTTGGTGCCCCTATGACCTGATGAGCACTCTAAGAATGGTTAATTAATTAATTAATTAATTAATTTACTTATCACATGTTATAAATATTGTATTTATATTTTTCACTTCTCACACTCACCCTGTTACTTCCTCCATAAGAACCAATTCATTGTCAAATTCACCAGCTCCTTTGTAATTTTACAGGAAATCATACATATAAATCTATACCAGCATTCAACATATTGAATGCATTTTGTGTTGCATCTTTAGCACGGTGTTTACATTGGTGACGCCATAGAAAAATGTACCACAGGTCTTGTCCCAGTAGAAGACAGAGTCTTCATTTTTCAGAAGGACAGCATTTCCAAAACAGAGAAACTTTTTAGGTGGCACTGAATCTGTGGGACCTGTGATTTTAAAATACATTCAGTAAAACTGAGATTAATGAACATACATTCCATGAATTCAGCAGTCATAGTCATTTTATCAAAGCATCTAGAGTGTAGTAAGAAACCTGTGCTTTCTTACAACATGATAAATATATATCAACACATTCTTAAATAGACAAAGAAATGATTGCTATGATTCATTCACCATGATTGCTATGATTCATTCACCATAACCATAATGAGAATTATAAAATGGATCTATTGCTGTGCTTCACTTATGTCTTCAGCAACAAAGTAAGGTATTACAAGCCTTCTTAAACTCACTTTCTTCGAAGTGCATAATAAAAATATCATGCTAAGAAAAATCCTGAACCTGAACTAGTGACAATTTTCTTTCTCCATCAGATATGGATCAGTGTGTGAGGTGTCCAGAGGATAAGTATGCCAACACAGAGAAGAACCACTGTATTCATAAAGCTGTGCTCTTTCTAAGCTATGATGACCCCTTAGGGATGATGCTGGCCTGGATGGCCTTCTGTTTCTCTATATTTACAGTGCTAGCTCTTGGGGTCTTTGTGAAGCATCACAACACTCCCATTGTGAAAGCCAATAACCGCACTCTCAGCTACATCTTGCTTGTTTCACTTATCTTTTGTTTCCTTTGCTCATTTTTCTTCATTGGCCGTCCAAACTCAGCCACTTGCATCCTTCAGCAAATCACATTTGGACTTGTATTTACTATGGCCATTTCTACTGTGTTGGCCAAAACAATTACAGTTGTTATGGCTTTCAAAGTCACAGTCACAGAAGGAAGGATGAGACACTTCCTGGTATCAGGAGCACCGAAATACATCATTCCTATCAGTATCCTCATCCAAATTATTCTCTGTGCAATCTGGCTTGGAGTTTATCCTCCCTATGTTGACAATGATGTACATTCTGAGCATGGTCATATCATCATTGTGTGCAATAAGGGCTCAACTACTGCATTCTACTGTGTCCTGGCATATCATGCTTCTCTTGCCTTAGGGACCTTCACTGTGGCTTTCTTGGCCAGGAACCTTCCTGACACATTCAATGAAGCCAAGTTCCTGACATTCAGCATGCTGTTGTTCTGCAGTGTCTGGGTCACATTTCTCCCTGTCTATCAGAGCACCAAGGGCAAGTTTTTGGTGGCTGTGGAAGTATTTTCTATCGTGGCCTCCAGTGGAGGCTTGCTGGGATGCATCTTTATTCCCAAGTGCTACATAATTTTGTTAAGACCAGAAAGAAATTCTCTTCAAAAGTTAAGAGAGAAAACATCTTTCTGAACTTACATGTTAAAAATTGCAACTGACAAATATAAATTTGGTACAGAAAGTCCTATTGAAATATCATAAAATATGTACACAACAGCTAGTGACTATTACTGTGTTTTTCTAATAATTATTCCTAGAAATGTCATGTACAAATGTCTTCTATAATAGTTCACATAGCCACTTGAACAGAACGGAAGAGTTCTTTCCTTCTGTTCCCTTTCTCGAGTAAACAACATGAATTAAAATAAACTCAAGGGTTTTTTTTGTTTTTGTTTTTGTTTTTTTTTTGTTTTCTATTTGAGTGACCGTGTGAGTTTGACAGCACATAGATGCAAAGAGAAAATACAGGAATCCAAGAGTACTTGGAGATGATGGTAAAACAATGTTTCCATTTGTACATGGAAGATAAGAAAATTCTCATGCATTCTGGGAGTTTCAGGAGTAGAAATCTGTAAATAGGGGATGTATTAATGAACAGATAGAAAAATAAAGAAAAAGATAGTGAGATGTCTCAGCAGTTAAGATAATGTACTGCTTCTTCTTAAGATCTGAGGTGAATATCCACACCCATGTCATGCAGTGCACAAGACCTGTAATAATACCTCCAGGGAATTTTTCTGACTTTCAAAGACACCTAAACTCACATGTACACATAATAGCAAACTCATGCAACACACATACTGATAATTAAAATTAAATACTTTAAAATTTTTGAGTTATATGAAGACACATCAGTGGAACACTGCTTTTATTACTTTCATTGAAAATAGATTTTTTTTAAAGAATAAACTTGAAGATTTTTTTTAATTCAAGTAATCTGGAAAATATAACCGCAAGCTTACAATGAAAATGGCAAAGTTCATTGAAATGTCAGAAGAAATTATAATTGATAAAAGAAATATACCTCTGGAAAGCAACTTTGATGCTTTTAAGTGAGAAGTGCGATATGTTCTCATGCATCCATGTTACTCCATAATTCAAAATATTGAATCATGTAAGAAAAAGAAAAGGTTACTAAATTGTACTTTTCTTAAGGGTCATATTTGTAAGTAGATATCTGGAGACAGAAGAAAAGTGTTCCCTCTATAACCAGAAGAGCAGTCATGTAGCCACAGTGAGTGGATTTACCAACTAACAATTCTTTCAGTCTGGACCAATATAACTGTTGAAGTTTAAAGTAAATAGGACTAAGCATAAAATACAAAGTATTTAGATTTAGTGACAAAAAGCAAAAACCAAACTATGAAATCTCAGATCAGTGCCTAGTCTGGGGTTCATAAAGTTAAATACATAGGAGATTTGTTATATTCAAGCAATAGGTAACTCCTGATAAATTAAAATGCATAGATGTGGACAAACACCACAGACTCTGACCTTTACAGGGACAGCACCACACAATGCACATACACCACAAAAGAGCAGAGGAAATCTCACAGCAAATGAGCTGCTATTTCTCACCAATACTTCCTTCACGTTTCTCATTTTATTTATATATATATATATATATATAAATATATATATGTTTTTTGAGACAGGGTTTCTCTGTGTGCTCTGGCTGTCCTGGAACTCACTTTGTAGACCAGGCTGGCCTTGAACTCAGAAATCCACCTGCCTCTGCCTATCAAGTGCTGGGATTAAAGGCATGCGCCACCACGCCCGGCTTTCTCATTATATTTTTTATTAGATATTTTCTTCATTTATATTTCACATGTTATCCTGAAAGTCCCCTAAAACCTCCCGCATCCCCCGACCTGCTCCCCTACCCACCCACTCCCACATATTGGCCCTGGAGTTCCCCTGTACTGGGGCATATAAAGTTTGCATGACCAAAGGGCCTCACTTCCCAATGATGGCAAACTAGGCCATCTTCTTCTATATTTGCAGCTAGAGACATGAGCTCTGGGGGTACTAGTTAGTTCATGTTGTTCTTCCACCTATAGGGTTGAAGACCTCTTCAGCTCCTTGAGTACTTTCTCTAGCTCCTCTCTTGGGAACGCTGTGTTCCAGCTAATAGCTGACTGTGAGCATCCACTTCTGTGTTTGCCAGGCACTAGTATAGCCTCCCATGAGACAGCTATATCAGGACCCTTTCAGCCCTATCTTGCTGGCGCATGCAATAGTGTCTATGTTTGGTGGCTGATTATGGGGTGGATCCCCGGTTGCAAAAGTCACTGGTTGGTCCATCCTTTTATTTCAGCTCCACACTTGATCTCTGTAAGTCCTTCAATGTGTGCTTTGTACTTAATTCTAGGAAAGGATGAAGTGTCCACATTTTGATCTTCATTCTTCCTGAGTTTTATGTGTTTAGTAAGTTGTATCTTGGGTAGTCTAGGTTTCTGGGCTAATATCCACTTATCAGTGAGTACATGTTATGTGAGTTCTTTTGTGATTGGGTTACCTCACTCAGGATGATACCCTCCAGATCCATCCATTTGCCTAGGAATTTCATATATTCATTGTTTTTAATAGCTGAGTAGTACTCCATTGTGTAAATGTACCAAATTGTTTGTATCCACTCTTCTGTTGAGGGACATCTGGGTTCTTTCCAGCTTCTGGCTATTATGAATAAGGCTGCTATGAACATGTGTCCTTATTACCAGATGAAACATCTTCTGGATTTATGCCCAGGAGAGGTATTGCAGGATTTTCCGGTAGTACTATGTCCAATTTTCTGAGGAAAATTGGACATAGTACTACCAGACTGATTTCCAGAGTAGTTGAACCAGCTTGCTGTCCCACCAACAATGGAGGAGTGTTCCCCTTTTTCCACATCCACGCCACCATCTCCTGTCACCTGGATTTTTGATCTTAGCCATTCTTACTGGTGTGAGGTGGAATCTCAGGGTTGTTTTGATTTGCATTTCCCTGATGATTAAGGATGTTGAACATTTTTTCATGTGTTTCTCAGCCATTCGGTATTCATCAGTTGAGAATTCTTTGTTTAACTCTGTGCCCCACTTTTTAATGGGGATATTTGATTTTCTGGTGTCCACCTTCTTGAGTTCTTTATATATATTGGATATAGGTCCCCTATCTGATTTAGGATTGGTAAAGATACTTTCCCAATCTCTTGGAGGGCCTTTTGTCTTGTTGACAGTATCTTTTGACTTACAGAAGCTTTGCAACTTTATGAAATCCTATTTGTCAATTCTTGATCTTACAGCAACACCCTTTGCTGTTCTATTCAGGAATTTTTCCCCTGTGCCCATATCTTCGAGGCTTTTCCCCCACTTTCTTCTTTATAAGTTTCAGTGTCTCTGGTTTTATGTGGAGATCCTTAAACCACTTAGTCTTGACCTTAGTACAAGAAGATAAGAATGGATCAATTCCCAGTCTTCTACATGATAACCTCCAGTTGTGCCAGCACCAATTGTTGAAAATGCTGTCTTTTTTTCACTGGATAGTTTTATCTCCCTTATCAAAGATCAAGTTACCATAGGTGTGTGGATTCATTTCTGGGTCTTTGATCCGATTCCATTGATCTACCTGTCTGTTGCTGTACCGGTACCATGCAGGTTTTATTAAATTGCTCTGTAGTACAGCTTGAGGTCAGGCATGGTGATTCCACCAGAGGTTCTTTTATTGTTGAGAAGAGTTTTTGCTAGTCTAGGCTTTTTGTTATTCCAGATGAACTTGTAAATTGTCTTTTCTAGATCATTGAAGAATTGAGTTAGAATTTTGATGGGGATTGCATTGAATCTGTAGATTGCTGTAGGCAAGATAGCCATTTTTACTATATTGATTCTGCCAATCCATGAGCATGGGAGATCCTTCCATCTTCTGAGAACCTCCTCAATTTCTTTTTTCAGAGACTTGAAGTTCTTATCATACAAATTTTCACTTCCTTCATTAGAGTCACACCAAGACATTTTATATTGTTAGTGATTATTGGGAAGGGTGTTGTTTCCCTGATCTCTTTCTCAGCCCATTTATCCTTTGTATAGAGAAAGGCCATCGATTTGTTTGAGTTAATTCTATATCCAGCTACTGCACTGAAGCTCTTTATCAGGTTTAGGAGTTCTCTGGTGGAGTTTTTGGGGTCACTTATATATACTATCATATCATCTGCAAATAGCGATAATTTGACTTCTTCCTTTCCAATTTGTATGCCCTTGACCTCCTTTTATTGTCGAATTGCTCTGGCTAGGACTTCAAGTATTATATTGAATAGGTACGGAGAAAGTGGGCAGCCTTTTCTAGTTCCTGATTTTAGTGGGATTGCTTCCAGTTTCTCTCCATTTAGTTTGATGTTGGCCACTGGTTTGCTGTAGATTGGTTTTATTATGTTTAGGTATGGGCCTTGAATTCCTGATCTTTCCAAGACTTTTATCATGAATGGCTGTTGGATTTTGTCAAATGCTTTCTCAGCATTTAAAAAGATGATCATGTGATTTTTTTTCAATTTTTTATTAGATATTTTCTTAATTTACATTTCAAATGCTATTCTGAAAGTCCTCTCCCCCCCCCTGCTCCCATGCCCACCCACTCCCACTTCTTGGCCCTGGTGTTCCCCTGTATTGGGGCATATAAAGATTGCAGTACCAAGGGGCCTCTCTTCCCAATGATGGCTGACTAGGCCATCTTCTGCTACATATGGAGCTAGAGACACGAGTTCTGGGGGTTCTTGTTAGTTCATATTGTTGATCCTCTTCTAGGGTTGCAGACCCCTTCAGCTCCTGGGGTTCTATCTCTAGCTTCTCCATTGTGGGCCCTGTGTTTCATCTTATAGATGATTATGAGCATCCACTTCTGTATGAGACAGCTATATCAGGGACCCTTAAGTAAGCACTAGCTGTCCTATGCCATATTGTCTGAGTTTAATGATTGATTATGGGATGGATCCCCCCCTGGTGGGGTAGTCTCTGTATGGTCCATCCTTCCATCTTAGCTCTAAACTTTGTCTCTGTAACTCCTTTCATGGGTATTTTGTTTCCTATTCACAGGAGGAATGAAGTATCCACGCGCTGGTCTTCCTTCTTGATTTTCTTGTGTTTTGCAAATTGGATCATGTGATTTTTTTCTTTGAGTTTGTTTATATAGTGTATTACGTTGATGGATTTCCATATATTAAGCCATCCCTGCATTCCTGGGATAAAGCCTACTTGGTCAGGATGGATGATCGTTTTGATGTGTTCTTGGATTCGGTTAGCGAGAATTTTATTGAGTATTTTTGCGGGGATATTCATAAGGGAAATTGGTCTGAAGTTCTCTATCTTTGTTGCGTCTTTGTGTGGTTTAGTTATCAGAGTAATTGTGGCTTCATAGAATGAACTGGGTAGTGTACCTTCAGATTCTATTTTGTTGAATAGGTTGAGAAGAACTGGAACTAGGTCTTCTTTGAAGGTCTGATAGAACTCTGCACTAAACCCATCTGGTCCTGGGCTTTGGAAGACTATTAGTGACTGCTTCTTTTTCTTTAGGAGATATAGGACTGTTTAGGTCATTATTCTGATCCTAGTTTAACTTTGGTACTTGGCACCTGTCTAGAAAGTTATCCATTTCATCTAGATTTTCCAATTTTTTTAATATAACCTTTTGTAGAAGGATCTTATGGTGTTTTGAATTTCCTCGGGATCTGTTGTTATGTCTCCCTTCTCATTTCTGATTTTGTTAATTAGGATGCTATCCCTGTGCCCTCTAGTGAGTGTGGCTAAGGGTTTATCTATCTTGTTGACTTTCTCAAAGAACCAGCTCCTGGTTTGATTGGTTCTTTGAATAGTTCTTTTTGTTTCCACATGGTTGATTTCACCCCTGAGTTTGATTATTTCCTGCCGTGTACCCTCTTAGGTGAATTTGCTTCCATTTGTTCTAGAGCTTGTAGATGTACTGCTAAGCTACTAGTGTATGCTCTCTCCATTTTTTTTTTTTTTGTAAGAACTCAGAGCTATGAGTTTACTTCTTAGGAATGCCTCATTGTGTCTTATAAGTTTGGGTATGTTGTAGCTTCATTTTCATTAAACTCTAGAAAGTCTTTAATTTCTTTCTTTATTTCTTCCTTGACCAAGGTATCATTGAGTAGAATGTTGTTCAGTTTCCATGTGCATGTTGGTGTTCTGCTAATTATGTTGTTGTTGAAGAACAGCCTTAGTCCATGGTGATCTGATAGGATGCATGGGACAATTTCAATATTTTTGAGTCTGTTGAGGCCTGTTTTGTGGCCAATTATGTGGTCAATTTTGGAGAAGGTGCCATGAGGTGCTGAGAAAAAGGTATATCCTTGTGTTTTAGGATGAAATATTTTGTAGATATCTGTTAAATCCACTTTTTACATAGCCTCTGTTAGTTTGACTGTGTCTCTGTTTAGTTTCTGTTTCCAGGATCTGTCCATTAATGAGAGATGTGTGAGATGCAATCTGTGTTTTGAGGTTTACTAAATTTTCTTTAATGAAATTGGCTGCCCTTGCATTTGGAGCATAGATATTCAGAATTGAGAGTTCCTCTTGGAAGATTTTACCTTCGATGAATATGAAATGCCCCTCTTTGTCTTTTTTGATAATTTTGGGTTGAAAGTCTATTTCAACAAGCTGGCCAGCGAGAAGTCAGAGATGCAGAGGCATTATGTCATGTACTATGAGATGTCCTACGGATTGAACATCAAGATGCACAAACAGGCTGAAATTGTGAAGAGGCTGAATGGGATTTGCGCCCAGGTCCTGCCCTATTTGTCACAGGAGCATCAGCAGCAGGTCCTGGGAGCCATTGAGAGAGGCAAGCAGGTCAGGGCTCCTGAGCTGAACTCCATCATCCGACAGCAGCTCCAGGCTCACCAGCTGTCCCAGCTGCAGGCGCTGGCCCTGCCCCTGACTCCACTGCCTGTTGGGCTCCAGCCACCGTCCCTCCCTGCGGTCAGTGCAGGCACAGGCCTGCTGTCATTCTCTGCTCTGGGTTCTCAGACCCACCTCTCCAAGGAGGACATGATGGGGACACCCACCAGGAGGATGACGGAGAGAAGTCGGATTAGCTCTTGGGGAGGGGGGAAGGGGAGACCAGGGGAGACAGGCACAGAGAGTACAGTGTTCTACGGGCCACACAGCACACAGCTCGGTCACTACCCAACCTTCCACCTCCAGTCCTGGTTCCGGCTGTGCACCCTGGGCCTAGGGGATGCCAGAGGGACACACCAGCCTAAGGGTTCTTCCCCACCTTCAACATCTCCCTGGGCCACAGCCACCAATCCCGGCCCAGAATGTACACAACGCTAGCTGCCCCTTTCCACCTTGTGCACCCCAATCTGCCCCGTCCCCTTCTCTGCTTCCTGCACTGCTCACCTGCTAGTCCCAGACCCCTCCCCCCAGCTCACCCAGCTCCGGTTCCCTCAACCACAAAAGAAGGGGACAGAGAGAAAGCATTGGCTCGGGACTGCAGTGGGGGTGGGCACCCCACAAACTTCCCTCCCCCCTTCCCCAAATAAACGTGAGGGTTAAAAGTTAGAAAAAAAAAGTTTGCGTAGCAAACTTTGTAACATGTGATCATGTATTCTAAAAGATGTTTAAGTGCTGAGGACAAAGAGAAAAGTCGGAACTGAGGTGAGAGGAACAGAGGTGAGAAGAACAGAAGTGAGAAGAACCGAGCTGAGGAGTTTTTAGACAGAACACTTTTCAGACAGAACTGAACTCAAGAAGAACTTAGAATTATAGGCACAGCATCGGGAGAAAAAGGTATTGAGAGTTAGAGTATTATTTTTTTCTTTATTAACATTTTTATTAGATATTTTCTTCACTTACATTTCAAATGCTATCCCTTTTCCTAGTTTCATCTTCAAACGTCCCTTATACCCTCCCCCTCCCCCTGCTCCCCAACCCACCCACTCCCTGCTTCCTGACCCTGGCATTCCCCTATACTGGGGCATATAATCTTCACAAGACCAAAGGCCTCTCCTCCCATTGATGGCCGACTAGGTATCATCTGCTACATATGGAGCTAGAGACACGAGCTCTAGGGGTACTGGTTAGTTCGTATTGTTGTTCCTCCTATAGGGTTGCAGACCCGTTCAGCTCCTTGGGTACTTTCTCTAGCTCCTTCATTGGGGACCCTGTGTTCCATCCAATAGATGACTGAGCATCAGAGCAGGAGGAGAGAGCAAGATGAGAAGGAGAATGCTGAGTGGAATAACTTAGAAACTATAGGTAACATAATACTAAGAGAGCAGTGTGCAGCAGAATGCAGGGGGAAAGAGAGAAGAAGAAGAAGAAGAAGAAGAAGAAGAAGAAGAAGAAGAAGAAGAAGAAGAAGAAGAAGAAGAAGAAGAAGAAGAACAACAACAACAACAACAACAACAACAACAACAACAACAAGAGAGCATTGCAGAGAGCAGAAGGAGCAGGTAGGCTTCTCCTTACTGTGGGACAGAACAGATCCCATGGTAAGGACAAGGCAGGCTTAGGCTTATTAAAAGAAACGAAGCTATTTTTCTTACAAACATAGGTTTAATTCATTTAGCATTACAGGGGTAGAAGCCTTTTCTTTCTCTCTGTAATAAAGATTGGAGCTCATTTTTCATGCAGAATGAGTGAGTTCTTTCTGCACTAGTGCTTGGTCTTTTGCTCCATATGCATAGGTAAGTATGGATGTGTGTGTATAAGTATGTAATTGTGAGAATGCATGCAAGCTCGGCCCAAATGGGTTTGAATGGAAATATATAAAAAGCATGCATGAATCTATATATGAATTTACGTGAGATTATGCATATGCGCTTATGTAAAAGTTTTCTCCTCTGCGAGTGTTGAGCTCTTCTCCTGGTTCAATAGAAGTTTATTGCTCCAAACTTTCCCCTAGCCTGACAAGCAAGAGGCATCTGGACATTAGGGAAAAGTCTCTAGCAATTAATCCTTTACTTAATCTCCTGCTGTTTTAAGATGAGGTGCTAAGTGCCTCAGACTGCAGTCTCTGGTCTCAGAGGAACACAGAAAGCAGGTCACTACAATAGCATAGTAACTTAGGCTTAGATAAGTAAACTTTTTATTATACAGCAACCCTAAATATCTCATAAGACAATATTCATTTTTTTCATTCTAATGTATCAATTGCAGGCAGAAAATAGTTTTTTAAAGGTTTATTTTTAAACATATTATAATACCTGGACATATTTGGTAAAAGATATATGTTTGTATACAAGTGTGTGTATTGACATGAGAAATGCTAATTTAGGCCATTAAGGAGGCAATAGATGCCATGGTTGGAATGATACTTTACTGTAGATTATGCTGGTCTCAAATGCACAGGTATACACCTGCTTCAGGTCCTGAGTGCACACATGACCATCCCAATATAGTTCAGCTATTTTATGTTTACACAGACAAGTGATAAATTTACACTAGGTGTATCTCAATAAAATAATTTTTCTTCTAAAGTCTATTTTTACTACCTTCCTAGCTCCACTAACACAACACTATAGGATCCTACTGAGAACTGGAATCATCTAGAAATTTCAGGGAGATTTGTCTGTGTTAATATTACATGTTTATTAAATAGAAAATGTAATCTGTAATCTGTATGGAAAATGATTATGATATTCGTAAGAAAATAGGTAACAAATCAGGTGGAATGGAATGCTACCAGTTTGTATTTGTGGATATGCAAAGAATAATAACTCATTTCTTTTCCTACTTATGTCCTATCATCTGTCCCATAAACATCAAACAATTCTTTGTTCAGAATCATTCAGTCAGAGTTAAATAAAAATTTTTCCACATAGAAATTGTACTTTGGTGGGGTTTCTATAAAAAAAAAGCCCTTTTAGTATATGCTTTATAAACACACAAAAAGGTTTCATTGAAAATTTCAGAAAAACACAACAGGAATTTGAGACTAGAATTTGTGCAATTCAAACACTAAATGATACACACTCAACATTAAGAAACATAAGTTACCTCAACTATCAAGTCAGTCTACTAGTCTAAAGTGTTTTGTGTGAAAACAACTATCATCAAGCCGGAAAATAAAATCAAATGTGTATAGTACACACCTTGGTAAAATATGCAGGTATGCTTAATAAAATTACTGAGACGTAAACACAAGAAGAAAATGTGATATAAGTGCCAAAGTATAAACAACTTAGACATGAAGAAAGAAAAAATGCTTTTTGAATAATGGCAAAAACAAGCTAGCAGATAACTACTTTATCCCTGTTCTCAGGTGTTGCCAAGTATCAAATGCCACAGCTGTCACTTGGGAAGTAACAAGGGAATTATGCAGTTATAATAATTATATTGAGTCTATATACTCCTTCTTTACTCAAGGGGGAATTAAGAAATGTATGTTGTAATACTTACCAACCAATGATTTCACATGTATACAGATGAACTATTGAGAAATAGGAACAGATATGAATTTTATAGAGGACTGATCTCCTACTTCCATATTCAATGAAGTGTCAGAACTCATAGAGTAATCACATGCAGAGGATCTGAGAGAGTAACTTAGTATGTATGTGAAAGCTGTCTATATTATGCTTTAAACATATGTTGCTCTGTACCATGTACTAGGAGCTACACAATGATGTAAGGACAATCAGCATTCTCTCCATGGCCATTAACTTGCATGCAGTTAGGATTAAATTAATTAAAGTACTATGGGGTTTCATTCTATAAGACATCACTGACTACTGTGTCTTGGAACCTGTCAAGAGAAGAGCGAATTCTGATGCATCAAGCCTTTTCTTTGATAAGCTCACAGCCTTGTAGGTAAGAGGCTAGGTAGAAGAAAAACAGAATTTTTACATAGAAGATGCAAAAGCACTTACTGCATATTCAGAATGTAGTTGAAATACTTTTTTTCTCCACATGTCACTCTAGTGTACTGAGAGAGACAACACAAGCAAGCTGTCACCACATCTCCATCCTTTTCTTCATTCTGCTTCATTCTCCAAAAGGACCCGTGGTGAGTAAAACTGGCCATGAGAAGTGGAGTGATCTGCACCAAGAGGAGGAAAGTCAGAATGTACCTGTTTGTTCTGCTCTAAGCCTAGGCAGTGTGAAATGTGAAGGCCATGTAAATCAACAATCACATAGAACCCACATATTCCCATCTGCTTTTATGTTCATGGCCAAAAGAGAGGCTGCTTGCATAATCATGATACTTTTTTTTTTCTTTCCAGTAGTTCTTTAGCCCTGTAAGAATCTTTGCAGTCTCTTCCCTGGGAATCTACATCTGATGTTCATAGTTCTTGCCATAAATTTAGGTTGATAAATATACATGAAGGTACTTCAGCTAGTTCCATTATATCAATCATGCTTTTTAAAAATAAGGCTACCGAGGGGATATCATTTTGGGAATATTTGGTAATAGGACTTCCTCAGCAACCTATTTATGTGAAGAGATTCAGAAATGATGTGAGTGGATTTGATATATGATCCACAGTGATATATACATTAATGGTTCAGGAAGAGTTCTGAACAGCATTTGAGTTTAGGGCTACACACTGAGTATTGTATGCTAAAATCCATGTCACAAAAAGGCAGCCTCATGTATAGAAAATCTGAGATCCAAAAAGTATGCACAATGTGGACTATGCTACACCAGTGAGAGATACAGAGTGCCTAAAGCAAGCCTCTGTTAGTGAGAGATACAGAGTGCCTAAAGCAAGCCTCTGTTAGTGAGAGATACAGAGTGCCTAAAGCAAGCCTCTGTTAGTGAGAGATACAGAGTGCCTAAACCAAGCCTCTGTTGGTGAGAGATACAGAGTGCCTAAACCAAGCCTCTGTTAGTGAGAGATACAGAGTGCCTAAAGCAAGCCTCTGTTAGAGATACAGAGTGCCTAAAGCAAGCCTCTGTTAGTGAGAGATACAGAGTGCCTAAAGCAAGCCTCTGTTAGTGAGAGATACAGAGTGCCTAAACCAAGCCTCTGTTTCCATTGTCTTGAGAACCAATAAGAAGGCCAAATCCAGAAATGTTCTGAATTCTGCTGTATCCAAATTTACCCAGGTCATCACATAACCACAGCTGATTTACACATTATATTGATTTGTCAATATCTTTACATGATCCACAGGAAATACCAAAGCCATGTGCATGATTTTAATGCCCATTATTTCTCCCTCATGATATTGTTATTAAAAAAAAAAGCTAAGCTGAATACTTGAATTCTAAATCACCATCTTCCTCCTCGAACCTTAGTTCTCAATTATCAATATATTGTATTGATACAATTCTATTAATTTTTCTTAGATTTCCTATGCTGTTTTTGCTTGTTTTACATTCCAGTAGTGGCTGTAAGAAAAACAATTTAGGCATTGGTGAAGACTTTCTCAGCAGGACTTCACCCACTTTTTTAGGAAATAAGGCCAACAACTGTCTGTTAAGTGTTCATAAAATAGAAGAAGGAGGAGGAGGAGGAGGGGGAGGAGGAGGGGAGGGGAGGGGGAGGAGGGGGAGGAGGAGGGAAGGGGAAGGAGGAGGGGGAGGAGGAGGAAGAAGTAGAAAAGAAAGAAGGAAAGAAAGAAAGAAAGAAAGAAAGAAAGAAAGAAAGAAAGAAAGAAAGAAAGAAAGAAAGAAAGTCAGTCCAAGATGGGACCTTATAAAATTGCAAAGGTTCTGTAAAGCAAAAGATACTGTCAACAGGACAAAAAGGCCACCAATGGATTGGGAAAAAATTTTTACCAATCCTAAATTTGATAGGAGGCTAATATCCAATATTTACAAAGAGCTCAAGAAGCTGAACTCCAGAAATTCAAATAACCCCATTAAAAAATGGGGTACAGAGCTAAACAAAAAATTCTCAACTGAAGAATGTCAAAGGGCTGAGAAGCACCTTAAAAAATGTTCGAAATCCTTAATCATCAGAGAAATGCAAATGAAAACAACCCTGAGATTCCACCTCACACCAGTTAGAATGGATAAGATAAAAAATTCAGGTGATGGCAGATGCTGGCAAGGATGTGGAGAAAGAGGAACACTCCTTCATTGCTGGTGGGATTGCAAGCTGATATATAACCACTCTGGAAATCAGTCTGGCGGTTTCTCAGAAAGCTGGACATAGTACTACCGAAAAATCCAGCAATACCTCTACTGGGCATATACCCAGAAGATATTCCAACTGGTAACAAGGACACTTGCTCCACTATGTTCATAGCAGCCTTATTTATTATAGCCAGAAGCTGGAAAGAACCCAGATGTCCCTCAACAGAGGAATGGATACAGAAAATGTGGTACATTTACACAATGGAGTACTACTCAGCTATTAAAAACAATGAATTTATGAAATTCTTGAGCAAATAGATATATCTGGAGGATATCATCCTGAGTGAGGTAACCCAATCACAAAAGAAGTCACTTAATATGCACTCACTGTTAAGCGGATATTAGCCCAGGAACCTAGAATACCCAAGATACAATTTCCAAAACACAAGAAAATCAAGAAAGTCCAACGCGTGGATACTTCATTCCTCCCTAGAATAGGGATTAAAATATACATGGAAGG
>LR749915.1:1217765-1245865 GCA_902729485.2 Mus minutoides
TCCCCACCCAGGTGGTCCATCACATAATCAGCCACCAAATGCAGACACTACTGCATATGCCAGCAGGACATTGCTGAAAGGACCCTGATATAGCTTTCTCCTGTGAGGCTTTGACAGTCCCTGACAAATACAGAAGTGGATGCCAACAATCATCTATAGGGCAGAACATAGGGTCCCCAACGTAGGAGCCAGAGAGAAAACCCAAGAGCTGTAGGGGTCTGCAACCCTATAGATGGAACAACAATATGAACTAATCAGAACCCTCAGAACTCACGTCTCTAGCAGCATATGTATTAGAAGTTGGCCTTGTTGGCCATTACTGGGGAAGAAAGGCCCTAAGTCTAGCAATGTTTGTAAGCCCCAGTACAGGGGAATGCCAGGGCCAAGTAGTGGGAGTGGGTGGGTAGGGGAGCAGGGCGTGGGAGAGTATAAGGGACTTTTGGGATAGCACTTGTAATGTAAATGAAGAAATTATCTAATAAATTAAAAAAAAAGTAAGTCCAAAAATAATTGAATAAATAAGCACTCAACAAAATGGAAGAAAATCATTGCACAATATACGTCTGACAGAGGATTAAAATACATAATATATAAAAACCTCAGAAGACTAAATAACAAAAATTCCAGACACTATGGTTATTAAATGGGCTAATGAAATAACAGTTCTCAAAAGATGAAATGCAAATGACCAATACACATGGCAAATATGTCTAAGTTCACTACCATTTGGAAAATTACAAATCATTTAGTTTCCATCATATCCCAGTCAGGATGACAATTAGGAAAACTAGTAATAAGTGCTAGGATCTGTGGGTGTGTATCTCCCCTAACCTGAGGATGCCTTGGGTGAACGAGTGAGATAATGATCCTAGGATGGTGGATTAGTAAGATTAGAGAAAGGTCTTATGTTGTGGAGGAGTAAATGAGAATTAGGGTATCTAAAGTGTGTGGAGTAGAGGAGGTGCTTCACATCAGATTTCACAGAGGAATGTGTGAAGGTCAAGTTCCAGTGGCCTTGGTCTGCAAGCCAGTTCCTACTTGAGACTCCTGGGTTGGTTTCAGTGAGTGGGATAAGGAAGACTAGAACATGACTGAACAGAGCTGGCCCCCAAATGAAGCTTTATTCTCACTACCACTTCCCCCTTTTGCACCCCTGTGCTAAGCAAGAGCACTTGCAGTGGGACCTTTTGCTTCATACCGCTCTCCACAAAGTATCTGAAGCACTTATTTAGCATACCAAAGCAGACCCGGCCTCTGGGCTCTCCCAACATTCCTCAGTTCCTACTTGTTACAAGGAATGACTACCCTACCCACCCTCTGCCCTGAACTTTCCAGTCAATGGCTAGGTTCCTCTCCCCTAGAAGTTCTTCCCTATATAATCCCATTCCCCCACCCCCTCTTTCTGTGTATCTGTCTTTCTCTGTCTCTCTCTGTCTCTGTCTCTCTCTCCCACTCTCTGTATCTCTCTGCCTCTTTTTTTGTCTCTGTGGGCATGCTTTCTCCCTTTCTCTTCCCCTTCTCCTCTGTCTCTCTCTGCATGATAACTTCACTGTCCTTCCTATGTGGTTGGTGAACTCTTCTGAAAACTGTTTTCAAATAAACCTGCCTTTATACTTTAATTGGTTTGAAGTGGTCCATTCAGTAGGCAGAGAATAAAGTTTCCAGAGAATGGAATAGTAGTTCAAGGCACTGGAATACCTTTTTTCCTACTGTGATCATCTGCCCATCTGGCATCATCAGGAATTGCCTGAATTTGTCATCAGGGTGCCCTTGCTCCTTCTGGAAATCTGAGGGCCACATAGGAGTAGTGGTGCTTAATGGTGTCCATGTCTTCCTTCTTAAGAGGGAAGCTAGATCTCAAGATGTTCTCTGCCAAGAAAGTAGTAAAGTAGTTGCCAGATAGATCAGCACTGGATGTCATTGGGTAGGTTGTACTTTTGGAAGTCTGGCACTGTGTAGCTGACTCCATAGCCAGTGTCTACCACAAGCCTATTATTGAGCCCATTGGTATAGACTGGCAGCATGGATTAGAATGCTACCTATATGGCAGCAGAGTGCAGGCATTCAAAGGCTACTTCAACAAGTTTCTTCTGATTGTCAGCCAGGTTGAAAGGCTGATCTGTGAGGAGAAGAGGATGATCCTGGGTGGGCACTAAGAACTCATTCTCCAGGATGTGGTGCCAAATGAACTGAGCCACTTCTCAGTCCACCACAATACAATTACAAACTAGCTGCATCAGGATGAACTCTGCAAGCATGGGCTGCCTCACTAATAAAAATTTCCACTATGCACACTATGCTCCATGGTAATTTGTTTCCTGGCCTGTCAGCCCATGAAGTTGGCCATGGTATAGGTGATTCAAGTCTGTACTGTGAAGCCCATCTTAAATGCGCCAGTAGTCAAGTGAGTAACCACACTACACATCCTTGATGGCACTTTGTTACCAACCATGCCGCAGGGTTTTTATAGCATATCCTAAATCTTGGGTGTTGAGTGAGGGTTCAGACCAAATGACAAGTGCAGTTCCCAGAGCTAAGGACAATATAAATTCATCTTTAGAAGTTGTTATGATGAGGCTGATTGATAATGTTGACAGCTTTACTCAGGAGTTCAGGAAGAAAAGGCCCATCCAGGACTAGAATGAACAGAATGGAAGCAAGGTGCACCATGATATCTATGAGATGACACTATTTGACTTGGCTTCACAATGCAAGGACAAGCTGTGGTCAGAGGAGGTCTACACTCCATCAGGTTTCAGGGTTGATTAAGACCACAAAGAAGAAGAAGAAGAAGAAGAAGAAGAAGAAGAAGAAGAAGAAGAAGAAGAAGAAGAAGAAGAAGAAGAAGAAGAAGAAGAAGAAGAAGAAGAAGAGAGCATTGCAGAGAGCAGAAGGAGCAGGTAGGCTTCTCCTTACTGTGGGACAGAACAGATCCCATGGTAAGGACAAGGCAGGCTTAGGCTTATTAAAAGAAACGAAGCTATTTTTCTTACAAACATAGGTTTAATTCATTTAGCATTACAAGGGTAGAAGCCTTTTCTTTCTCTCTGTAATAAAGATTGGAGCTCATTTTTCATGCAGAATGAGTGAGTTCTTTCTGCACTAGTGCTTGGTCTTTTGCTCCATATGCATAGGTAAGTATGGATGTGTGTGTATAAGTATGTAATTGTGAGAATGCATGCAAGCTCGGCCCAAATGGGTTTGAATGGAAATATATAAAAAGCATGCATGAATCTATATATGAATTTATGGAAAGGTAGGTCTGGTCTTTGCCCCTCTCTTTAATTCTATATCTCCTCCCCCATGATTGATATCAACCACCCAGCATAGATAGCCATGTTATCCACTAATAATAGAAATCATGTGATGACAGCCCAAATTGGGTTTCGATTTTTTAACTTTACATATATATATATGGGCATAGTGTGCATTCATGTGTATAAATAGGTTCACCTGTGTATGAGTGTATCTTTTTGGGGGAATTGTGTATATATGTCTACATGGGTTGGTAAAAGTCCAATGCTATTCATTCTTATTGCTCATTCTTTGACATAGGTTCTGTCTTAGTTACTTTTTATTGCCATGGCCAGACACCCTGAAATAAGAAAAGAAAGCATTTAACTTGGAAGCTCAGGGTTACAGAAGTTCCATGATCATCCTTGCAGGGAGCATGTCAGCCAGCAGCCAAGCATGGTGCTGTACCTGTAGTTGAGAACTTATATCTGATTCATAGGCAGAAGGCAGAGATAAAGCTAATTTGGGATTATATGGACATCAACCCAGTGACGAAACCTCAGATCTACAATCTCTCCTACCTGCAAGACATGCTGGGGTAACAGTGATATAGAACTTGTGGAAATAGCCAGCCAATGACTCATCAATATTGAGGACTGTGTAATAAGACAGAGTCCACTGGACTTAAAAAACAAACCAACAAGTTTTTAAAATTGTATGTGTATGGATGATTTGTCTATTTTTATGTTTGTGTGGTTCATTTGTATGGAGTACTCACAAAGGCCAGAATAGGGCAACATATTCCCCTGACTGAAGTTAAGTGGTTATGAGCTGCCATGACCGTGCTCAAAATAGAACCTGGGTCCTTTGAAAGAGCAGCTAGTACTTTAATCACTGAGCCTGTCTCCAGCCTTGGACATTTTTTTTTCTGAGACATAGTCTCACAGAGTAGCCCGGGCTATATAGACTAGGCTGGTCTTGACTCAAAGAGATCTTCCTGGCTCTGTTCTCAGAGTGCCAGGATTAATGACATGTACCACCACTCTTGGCATTGACTAGACATTTTTTAAATGTACAAAAAAGTGTGGGAAATGTAAACAAAATGTACAATCTTTTATGTCAAAGGGTTAAATAAGACAAAATTTCATTTCAAAAGATATGTAAAGAAACTACTTGGTTAAAAAAAAATCAAATTTCTCCATGGTCTATTGTTCTTGACATCAAAAATTTCAAAAGAAAAAGTTTCATTTTTATACTCAAAATTATGATCTGGTTTTTAATCTTATTGTTTCAAACTAGGCAATGTATGTGAGGTGAGCTCTGACTACTCAAGCACTAGCCCCTTTGCTTTGTGAATAAACTCCCAGTGGATCCCTTGCTTCCACAGAAGTAAAAATTTTGCCTTCCCATTTTCTCAAGACACAAAGACCTACTTTTAATATTAAGACAGATTAATTATATGCTGGGTGGTGGTGGCACATGCCTTTAATCCCAGCTCTTGGGAGGTAGAGGCAGATTAATTTTAACTGAGTTCGAGGCCAGCCTGGTAATAATGATAAAAAAAAGACATTAATTTTTAGTTATGTTCTACATCCACTCCAGTAGTGACTCGTATTACAGGTTTAGAAATGTGGAAGCAGTCCTACTGTGACATCCTACCCCCTTATTTTCTGTATCATATAAGACTGGTGTTCACTTTGTGACAATACATTCAGATTCAGCACACTCTCTCCTGCCTGCGTTTGTCTGCCCATGCACACCTGCTGGAACCCCTGATTCCCACGGATTGAGAGGGGCTAACTGGGCCTGGTCCATGGCAGTTATGTTTTTCTTATGCTGAATATGGAGTTTATTGATTATTGTGCAGATTGACTGATGAACTATATTGTTTAATTTATGCTTTGTAAATGTTCACAAACTATTGAATTTCGTTGCTTCACAATCACAATTATCAGGCATGTAATGAATCATTGTTTTCAAACATGATTTTCTAATGCATTTTTTAAAATTCTATAAAACATAATATAAGAAGGTAAAGCCATCCATTCATGTCACCATGCACTCAGGCACCAGCAAGATCCTTTATCAAAGCCTAGGCTGCTGCATTGCTAGAAGCATATCCTTTATAGAACATGTGCAACTCCATGGGTTCAAGCCCTAGCACCTGAAAACAAAAACATATTTAAAAATAAAACAGAGCATTTTGCATCTCCCTCTGTTTTGAAGTCCTGACAGGCAGGTGTGTTTGACTACTCCTTTTGAAAACTGTTTTTTCTAATGTTAAAAAACAAAAATTTACCTGGAGAGCTTGAGATACTGATCAGTGGTTAAGAGGACTGATGTTCTTTCAGATAACCTGGATTTGATTCCTAACTCCAATATAGTGGCTCTCAACCATGTGTTACTCCAGTTCTGTGGGACTCAAATCCTTTTCTAGCTTCTGTAGGCACTGCACTTACATGTTACATTCTCTCTCTCTCTCTCTCTCTCTCTCTCTCTCTCTCTCTCTCTCTCTCTCTCTCTCTCCCTCCCTCCCTCCTCCACCCTCTGTGTGTGTGTGTGTGCATCTCCAGTAACTGGTTGACCAAGATCTTTTTAGCATCTTTATCTTTGCAAGAGTTCATTGAAATTATTTTTAAGCATATTAAATTATTAAATCTGGGAGAATAGGGAGATGACTGAATTGATAAATTCCCTGCTGTTCAAACATGAGAACTGGAGTTTTGGAGTTGTGATCTGAAGAAACCACACACACACACACACACACACACACACACACACACACACACACGCACAAAACACTTTGTAATCTTGTAATCTCAGAATTTCTCTGAGGCAGAACAGAGCTTCCTGGAGCAAGCAGCCAGCTGGACTAGCTGAATTGATGACCTTAGGCTTAATTGAGAGTCTATGCCTTACTAGAGCAGACAATGATTGATAAAGCATCTTAATTTCAAGGCTTTCACATTCATATACAGGCATATGTACACTCAAATGAATACACATATACCTTCCCACACATGTGAACATGCATGCAAATAAACATAAGCACTACATACACAGGTAACAAAATTGCTTTTAGTCATTTCCATTTTTCTATTTATATTTGTGTATGTGTGTGTGTTCATATGCACGTGTGGTATGCGTGTGTGCACATGTATTTTTGTATATGTATGGGACTGTGCACGCACACTCCAGAGACCAGTTCAGTGGTGCTGGTGTACATGATCCTTGTACCTAGGAACAACCATGAGAAATTGAGAAATGGGAGTCGCTTTGATCAAAGCACTCAGTAGATCAAAAATCAGCGAGAGTGACCCAGGGATGCACTGGTGTGTATCACACATCAATCTCCTCAGTTATCATTTCTGCAGCTAAGCACCTGTGCAGTTCCTTCCTGTTCTGGAATGGCAATGTTCATATTTCTTCACCCTGACTTCTGGAAAACAATAATTAAGTCTAAATTACTTTTATTTTATTCTTTCTCTAAACATGTCCTGTTTTCACAATCAAAGGCCTTGTTTGAAAAGATTAGACTTGTCACTAAAGGGTTTCATTAAGGCATTTTATGCATGTAATACTTTGTTCTTATTCATCCTGCTATGACAGTGAATGCCCCATTCCCAAGAGAACTGCTTGTTCTTTTCCCACACTCCTCTCCTTTCATGTATTCTGCTACCCACTCTCTTTCCCCTTCACCTCTAAAGCTCTCTCTGTCCTCTTCCTAGACTCACTTCTTACTGCCTCCCTACAATTCTCCATATGTGAAAAAAGTAGGCAAAATTCTTTTTGAACCTAGCTTATTTCACTTGGCTCCATAATCTCCAGTTCGGTACATGTTCCTTCCAGAGTCATGATTTTATTCCAGTTCGTGAATTTATAAAGTCTATTATGTATTTGCATTAATTCTTTTTGTTGTTGTTCAAACTGTTATAGGTATGCAGTTACTAATCTGTCAAGACTGATGCATAGAAGTATGAGGAACTTTAAAAATTAGCATTAAGAAAATAAGGAGACCCATGAAAAATTGGGTTGTGGAACTAAATAAAAAATTTTCAAAATAATAAAGACTTGTGCTTACCATCACTAGGCATCATTTTATTCATTGTATAATGTTGATTTTCACACAAACATGTTGTTTCAAACATCTTACATACTTTGCCTACATTTTCCACTCCCTTTATAAATGGCTTTATCTATCTCTGGAGAATCTTATGATATACAAATGAAAAAAGTCTTGTACTATTTCTCTATCTGCATATGACCCATTAACATAATGACAATTCCCTTCAATTTTTTTTCTTGCTAGGCTCTCTTCTGAGTCATTTTATGATTGGCTTTATTTGGAGAGGGGGAAGTATTGTATTGTTTCTATTTTAATGCACATAGAGCATGATATGACAATATGGAAGCAGTTTCATTTGGGACATTGCTGTGTTCCAGAAAGTAGGGGATCTTTTGACAAATTTCTTAGGTTCTATGGAACCATTAAAATTGTGTGTGTGTGTGTGGGGGTATTTAGGAAATTTCGTTTCTCATTTATGTCACCGTGGATATATTGCCTTAGCCTTAGCTAGAGAGAGACTAAGCTAGCTAGTTTCTAAGAAACTAAATATTATTTCTAAGTAGATATTGGGGCAATACCATTGTCTGCCATCTTAAACAGCAGCTCCTAATGCAACAAAATAAGAAATCTGAGGCTTGGGTTGGTGAGATGGCTCAATGAGTAAAGGCACCTGCTACTAAGCCTGATGTCTTGGCTTCCATTTCCTCACATTCAAATGGTAGAAAGTGTCCACCAACTCTCAGATTTGATCTCTGATCTCCACACATGTACGATGTGCCTATACATATACATAAGTATATACCAATAAAGTAAATATATATATATATATATACATATATATATTTATGTATGTAAAGTATATATAATATATATAAAGTACGCATATATACAAGTATGTATACTTATGCATAGTAAATGTTATATAAAGTATATATTTATATTACATGTTTATTTATCTGTACATAAATGTATATAAAAGTATATATACATTTGTAACTATATATTTGTATATATATATATACATACATATGTATATATATATATATATATATATATATATATATATATATATATATATATATAAGTATACATAGTTCACATATTATATTTATATATATAGAAGCCTTCAGTCTTATTTTAAAAAAAATAACAAATCTCTGGCCAATTAGTATACATTTGTTTTAAAAAATTCATGAGGTAATGAAGATTATGACTGGCATGCCTTTAAAAGATATGTCTGAGTGTTTCTGTGGATGGACTTTAAGTGCTTAGGGGTGATTTGGGATGTGTAAGAACCATTGTTTTTGCATCTGCCTTTTTTTTTTTCCTTTGTAGCCAGAGATAACTGAGAAAAATGTTAATTCTGAGCACCTTGCCTGTAGTATACTTAAGATTCTTACTTTCAAATGTTAATTCCAGAAACTGAGCCAGAAGAAAAACTCTATGATGTAATCTACAAAACTAAAATTTATGAACTTTAACTTCCTAATGGCTTATGCTCATACAAAAAAATGCATCTAAAAACCATACATTAAACCTTTGTTACATTGTCATGATTGTTTCATTAAAATATATAATTTCTATGAAGCATGTGATGTATACAATGATAGGTTTATATGTTTTTCAGATCCTTGTGATAATTATATTATTTCTCTTGTTCCCTTCCTCCTTCCAAACTTTTCCATATATTCCATTTTACTTTAGTTCAAATTCATGGATTCTTTTTTTTTCATTAAATGTGGTTGCATAAGTATATGTGTATGCACACTGATTAAATTAGTGACTTAATTAGAAATTAATCTCAATCAGCAGCAATACATTAGAATTAAGGAAAAAATAGAAACACTTCTCCCTCGGAGTCATTTAACCCAGTGAGTGCCCATATTTTATTCTGGTTCTTTGTCCTCTGTCTATCTGTTGGTGTGAGCCTCAATCTATGCCTGCCTGAAGCTGTCTTATAAATCTGTTCCTGTGTGCTTGTCTGAGTGTGTTTCTGTCAGTCCCTAACAATCACATGGAGCATGAAGAAGAGAATTCAAATCCTGATCTGGTCTTAGTCAAATGTCTCTAAGGAAAAAGAATTTATTTCTTTCCTTGAGTCAACACAGATGTATTATTGGTGACACAGAGTTAATCACTAATATGTTTAATCCATACACATATACAAATTCTATTAGATGGTGATATTTTTCTTTTCTTTTTTCTTCTTCTCCTTTCTTTCTTTCTTTCTTTCTTTCTTTCTTTCTTTCTTTTTCTCTTCCTTCCTTCCTTCCTTTCTCTTTCTTTCTTTTTTCTTTCTTTCTTTCTTTCTTTCTTTCTTTCTTTCTTTCTTTCTTTCTTTCTTTTTCTCTTCCTTCCTCTTTCTTTCTTTCTTTCTTTCTTTCTTTCTTTCTTTCTTTCTTTCTTTTTCTCTTTCTTTTTCTTTTGCATTCCCAGAGAAACAGCAAACTTATGAAAATGAGAAACAAATAGTACTGTTATTTGAAAAATGAACATGCTCAGAACCCTGTGCTTTAAAGACAAACCCCTAATTCTGCATCTGTGATTGTAAGCTCTCACCTCCTTGCAGAATTGGGATGCCTTTTAACCTGTCACAATCATACCAGCACAGCTTGAATCCCAGAAAACACCAGAGAAAACTGGTCCTCATGATAATTATGACAATTTTATTTTATTTTTTTTAGCTAGAATCTCTAAAGAAACAGGTAATAGCGAATTCTATTTTCCTTAGCCTATATAGATGGGGCACGGGTGTACACAGAGAATTGTAGGTAACCATCAGGAAATAATCTATGGGTAAATGGCTAAACACTGTAGTATATATGCTAGTTTTAGTTCTAGATTTTAAAGAAAAATCTAGACTGTTTTCCTAAGTGGCTGCTCTAGTGTCTGTTCCTAGAAGCAGTGTATAATAGTGTCCTTTTCCTAACATTCATGTCAGAATTTGTTGTGTATCCAAATGAGGTTCATTCTAACTGAGGTGAAAAGGAATCTTTTTTTTTTCTTTTTTTGAGTGTGAATCTGAATGTAATTTGTCAAATTGAGCATCAGACATTTTATACAGAAGAGAATAGGGGAGTTAGGTAACACATTGGCAAGGTACAATGAGATCACCAAATGCTGATAACTCTTACCCAAAGCAGAGGAAATGTAAACACAAAGACTGGTAGGAACTGGGCGAAAACAACTGAGAGAAAGCTGCTAACCTTCTCATGAATAATACAATACTCTAAAACCACAGCCCAATCTACTTCCTAAACCATTGTAAATTCCTGTATATGGGAGTGACTTGGCTTTTGTTCTAAGTGAATAGTGTGGAGGGACTTTTTACTAATAAGTAATGTAGTCTGCCATATGTAACTATAATAAGAATTCTAAACTTAAGTTGCTAAGCTTGCCCTGAGATTTCTAACTCTATGTAGTAGATAGTAATGTCTGATTTATTTCACTATCTCTTTTACAATAGTAATGTAATGTTACTGAATAGGCAACATTCTTTCTGAATTCCAGGCCCGGGGTTGGCTCAAGGACCACCCAGAGCATCGATAAAGTGAAAAGGAATCTTAAAGGAGATTTGTCTGCCTAGTCTCCAAAGCTATTCATAGTGGACTATTTGTCAACATGACTTGAGAAGTACCCAAAGTAACTGCACAGTCTAATAAGAAGACATGAGTGTACAAGCATATATTGTGCCTAATGATATTAAAGGCCTCAAGGCAACTACATTGGAAACTCTAAAGGAAATAAACAGATATCCTAGTTCAAATCACATACCAAAATTATACCAACATGAAATAAGTAGATATTTAAGCAACATCAACAGTGAAGCAGTAGTAAATGTACACCCACTGGGGGGGGGGGGGAAACACCAAGAAACAGATTGACTCATCAAAGAATTCTGTCAAAACTCCAGAGAATAACTGATTCTGAAGCTACTTAAATCTTTTTTTTCCCCTTGTTCCGGTCAACCCCGCTCGCTCCGCTTGACCCTGCTCGCTCCAGCCAGCCCCACTCACTCCCGGCCACCCCCGTACGCCCCCCCCCCGCCCCCGCTTGTTCCAGCTGGCCCGCTCGCTCCAGTCAGCCCCGCTCGCTCTGATCGGCTCCGCTTGCTCCGGTTGGCCCCCGCTCGTTCCGGCCATTCCCGTTCAGACCCACTCACTCTGGACAGCCTCACTCGCTCCGGTTGGTCTCTGTGGTCCAAGGATTCATTTCTTATTATTCTTCATAAGTACGCTGTAGCTGACTTCAGACGCACCAGATGAGGGAGTCACATCTTGTTACGGGTAAGCCGCCATGTGGTTGCTGGGATTTGAACTCATCACCTTCGGAAGAGCAGTGGGTGCTCTAATCCGCTGAGCCATCTCACCAGCCTGCTACTTAAATCTTAAGTAGTCCTTCATGTAAAAGGGAAGCAAGATGTCTAGACTCTTTATGAAGCTAGTGTTACATGATAGCATAGAAAATGAAGACTCAAAATGAAGGTACAGATTGATGTGATCTTTATTATTATTATTATTAATTATTATGTCCCTTTCACATGATATATTTCACTTAGTGCACCCTCTCATTCTGAACTTTATTACAATCCTAGACATTCTTCTAACAATTCTCTCCCTCCCTCCCTCCCTCCCTCCCTCCCTCCCTTCCTTCCCCGTTGAGAATTAGCAAAATGGCAAAGTCACCATCATGTGGAGAAAGCAACAGTGTGCAATATGAATTCAGTTCTAGTTTGTTAGTTGGGCTGACTGACCATCAACTTCCTGAGACATCTATTTCCTTTCAAAATCCCAAGTTCTTCAAATGTCTTCCCCCAAGTTAAAATTTTAGATGTTTGGCTGGTAATAGTGAAGGTCTGTGAGAGAAGGGTGCCGATGGCTTTTTAGTGTCACTCCATTTTGCATAGTTATGAAAAATAATTATCCAGTTTCCCAGTAAAGCTCTCCAGATTGAGTTAGGTCTAAAATTTAAATTATTTCATAAAAGTATAGGATGCACAGTTTAAATTTTAGTTCTGCTTTTAAACAGTGCTACTTGTGTATTTTCTTTTAATTCATCATTTTCTTTGACTGAGACATCCAGCTCCTGTCCTTTGTCTTCAAGCCTGACACCCAGTGTCCTACCTGTTCTGAGTTTTTATTAGATTGCAGTTTTCACTTCTTGCTTCACTTCAGGTTGGACTTTTCGATGTTTCTAGCTACTTATTGAATTCAATCTTCATATCTTAAGTCATCCTCATTTCCATCGGCATTTGCTGCTATCCCTGCAACAAATCATTTTGTTCCTGTCCTTTTTTAGTTCATTTACATGCTCAACCTGTTTTGTTCTCCTTGAATTTGACTCTTGGTTTTTGAGTTATCTATCTTAGATACCATTTACAGTGCTTTCTTCAAAGGTCACAGCTATAGGTTTGTTTGTTTTGGTTTTCTTTTTTGTTTGTTTGTTTGTTTGTTTTGAGTCAAGGGCATTTTTATCTTAGGTTTACTATTTTGTTTGGGAGCGGAACACAAGTCAGAATTTAGGGTAACGGCTGATTTTTTGCTGATTTTTTGCAGGCTGGTATCTCAAGATGAAAACTTAGGCAGAATAACTTATCTCTGAAGGCTTCAGAAGCCACGGTCTGAGTCAGACCTGGGTGCAGAGTCCTTCTAGATCCAGTTCTGGTCTAGCTGTCAGCAAGCCTGGTGGGTGGGTGGGTGTGTGGGACTGTGCTGAGCATGTGCAGCGCAGCCTGACAGCTAGAGCTGTGTGGCAGACTGTCCAAAACTGAGCAGGAGGGACCTGTCTCCGCAGGGCGTGGATACTCGCCTGATCAGAAGGCGAGGAGGATTTTTAAAACGAAAAGAAAACAATCGGGTGGACTTGGAAAAATAAGAAAGAGAAGCGCTTGGGAAGGGCGGGCTTACAAAAACTCACGTAACCGGAACCGGCGTGTGGTGGGCGGAGCTAAGGCGGCGCTCCCAGGAGCCAGCACAGAGTGACAGAAAAATCCACCATTCACTGAGGGACTGGGGAAGCTGCGAGGTCCGGAATCCCGGGTGGAGGACACGGGCTTCTCTAGGAGGGCGTGAAGATTCCATGCATCCACAGGTGCCGCGTGAGGAGTCCTCAGAAAGTCATTAGTCAACAGCGCTGGTGCTTGAGCCGCAGCCCAGAGGCCATAGAACGCCCAGGTCAGAGGAGCCGCAGGGCTGGGAAACGGGCGGGAGCAAGGGTGGAGGCTGCTCAAAGGAAGCCCTCTCACAATTCTGTCGTAGACCATCTTATCCTGGATATCCTACTATTGTCGGGAAGATTGAAATCAGATGAACAGAGGTTTATGGTCATTTTTGCATTTATCTTATGCTGGCCAGAATATTTTCATAAAATAATCTGCTAGAACATTTGCATCATCTGTTGTCTGCAAGCAGGCTTCTCATCGCTTTGTAATAGTTACAAAGCTGCTGGAATTTAAATCCATGCATGCTTTCTAACTTTTCTGTTCTACTATTTGCCTATTCAAAAGATTGTCCTTTGCCCCAGGGACTAAGCACAACAGGAAGCTTTGTAGATATTAGTCGCATGAAGAACCGGTGTAGATTTGATTGAATCAGAAAATACACTGTGACAGAGCAAAACAGTGTAGAGGCTCCTCCATCTTGTATTCCTGCTGAGACCGTTTCCAGGGTTAACTAAAAAATTATTTTCTTGATGGAGAATCCCATGAAAAATACGACCCAATTCTATTCTAGGTCAGGATGTCCTAGCTAACCTACCATACTTAGCCTTTGATTAAAGTGCTTGTTTTTGAGTAACCTCTTCCAGTCAACCTTTGATCCTAGCTGCTGGTGTGCTGGAACCCCCACATCAGGATGGCTAACCTCCTATTTTAGCTTCTGTTAAAAACTGCTTGCTTCAAACTGCTTACTCTGCAGAATGCCCCCAGCAGCTGCTATACAAGATGCCTGGATGAGGTTCCTACCCTTAAAAAGCCTATGTTCTGGACATTCACAGCGATACTTAGGTCCCTGAACACTTGGGTGTGGTCCCAGCTGGCTGGAATAAAGACTGAGTGGGCTATAAACCATTTGAGTGGTCATCTCTGGCGGGCTACCCATAGCAGTCCTTTATCAAGACCCAAAGTTATGGCTGTAAACATTAACGTTTGCTAAGCAAATTTTACTCCCTGTTAATTTTCTGTCTTGAGACGTAAGCACTCTATAAATACAGTATTCGGAGTGGAAATGCACAATTCAGAAATGTATAATCATGATTTTATAGTTAGCAAACTAAGTTTAGATTAAAACTAAAATTAGAAAGCATCGTTTAAATAATTGTACTCACTCACCTGTGTCAAAGTAATGACTCCTTGGTTCACAAAACGCACTCTGTCCTTGCACATGTGGCCAGGCTGTTGTCTGATTTTTGTCTCTGTTTGTTTTACTTTTTTATTTCAGGATTTGTTGATCTTCAAGGCTGTGAAGGTGGACTTGGTGCAGGAGGAATATGAAGGCCTAGGCCTTACTCACGGGGCTTTTACAGAGATCTCCAGTTGGAGAAGTGCACCGGTCTGCTTTCTCTAGGTGAGAATAGTTTTCTTGTAGTCTTCCTTGTTATTCCTCAAGGTGCTGGGAAAAGTATACTATGTGTGATTACTCGTACATCTCACAGAGTAAAGTGAAATCCTTAGAGAACGTCAGACATTTTTCATGATATTTTCTCCTTCCTTCAAGTATATTCTTTTGTCATATGTGAACATCTTTCAGTTTTTTTTCATGAAAAAGTTCCAGTTACTTTCTGAGGAATGTCTTTCTCACATGTTGATCTCACACTACTCAGCCAGTCCTGCTTACCTGTGAAGCAGAGCAAAGAGCCCTGGATCCTGAAGAGAGGAAACTAGCAAAGATCCGGGTATGTTAGAGGGATTGAGGAAGGGATGGGGAGGAGCTCAAGTGACAGTGAAAACAGGACACGAGATTGGTTTTGCCACATTCTATTAAATTAGAAATGAGTTGCACTGAGAAAAGTCTCAGGATTATCCTATCATGGGTGTTTGACTCTCTGTATTAATACTCTGAGGCAAATAAAATTTTATTTGACGTTGCATATGAGTAATGCCTTCCTTCTCCTAGTCATAGCTCTGGTTGTGTCTTCATACCAATATTACCAGGTTTTGTTTCTATAATTTTAATGTAGTGTTTAGTTAGAACCATTGATGCCTTTTGGGGTTTTTTTTTCCTGTTCTCAGAGTTCATGAGACATTTTGTAGTTCCTTCAGGTTCTGTGTCTTTTAGGATTAATTTCTCCATTTCTTAAAATAATGTCAGCCGGGTTTCAATAAGATTTGCTTAAAACCTGTGCAGAGTATTAAACATTGACTACATTGCCTTTCCATTGACATCTCTGCCATCCATCTCTGTGTTAACTAGCCATGATTTGTGTAGCTATAATTTTTATATATTTTGAAATCACCCGTGGGTTTGATCCGTCTTTCATAATTTTTGACGTCTTTGTGGTTTTTCACAATTTTATAAATCTTAGAAAGATTTTCTCTATGCCTGTGGAATCTTCGTTCCGATTACTTAGAATCTTTACAGAATACAAATATTATTGTGTTTCTTCTCGTATTTGAACATACTTTCATTGAGTCAGTAGTCAAATGGCTCCTTCCGTTTTCTATCTACTGTTGATGTCAGCATTCCAGGTTCTTAGAGAAGACACTTATTAAATAAACATTGATCCCTCTTAGGTTTAAAGACTTGTTCTAAGACATGGCCACAGTGGAGCTACTTGAAGGTTGAGAAGACTGTTGTGTCTTCTGCTGTTTTGTTCATGATTCTCTCTCTCGAGGCCTAAGTATTCTTGGTTTTCTGTGCTTTTCATGGGTGTCTTTCACTAATGTTCAGCATCACTGAATGGTGGACATTGGAGCTTCCCAGCATCACTGTTTATTTGCTTCTACCGTTCTGTTGTTGTATTTGAAAAGTTTGTATTGTGAAATGCAAATTGAGCACATCGCTTTCTGGAAATGGACCGTTTGATCATTTGTTAATAGTTTTGTTTTGTAAGTTGTTAGATTTGACTTTTTCCCTTACCTACCATAATTATAACAAATATTCTTTATAGCATACCTTTTTAAAAACTTTCTTGACTCTTAGCATTCTGTGTTCTTATTTTTTGAAATATTATGTGTATGTATGTGTGTGTATATACATAATATCTATCTATGTATATATACATGTTTGTGTGTATATATACATATGTATATTCATATATACACATACACATGTATATTTATGAAAAGTATATGAAAGCATATATATAGATTCTATAAAAGTATATATTAATACATATGTTATATACACACATATATATATGCTATGTATATATATTTATTTATACTATGTATATTAGGGTGTTTGGGGTTTTGTTTTGTTTTGTTTTTTGAAGCAGTATTCTATTTTCATATTTGGTTTGGGGATCAGTATCCACATGCATTTCAAGAAAGCACTGAAACTAAATATATACAAACCATTTTGTTAATTTTTCTCTATTTCTTAATGTCTCTTTTCCTCTTCCTCTGTTCCTTTCTATGTTGTTGATATTTTGCGGTATTTCCTTTATAAATGTCAGTAGTATGTTGTCTAGGTTTTCTCTTTTGCCTTGTTCGGTTGTTCAGGAAGCTGTCCACTGACTTGCCCTGTGGCTGCAGTGACTTAGATTCCCACTGACATTGTATCTCTGTTCTTTTTCCTGCATTGTCTCCAGCCTTTGTTATTGATTAGAACCTTAAGGGTAGACACTGACTAGACAGAGGAGACCCGAGTGTATTATATGGTCATTTTCTTCCTGGCTAAATCTGTGGAGTATGTGCTATGTACATTTAAGCTGTTTTAATTGTTTTTTAACTTGCTTTTATTTTCATCCTTATGTATTGATTATAATATTATTTATTGGCTTTTTAAAAATTCTTCCTAAATTCTGTATTTGTATGTTTTACCAAGGAAATTTGCTAATAAATTTATTCATTCTGTAGGCTCTTTCTTCATACCATTTCCATGCAAGTTTTTAATTGTATGCAGTCCTGTTTGTTGCTTTTTGCTCTTGTGTCCTATTAATTTGTAGTTCTATTCAGAAACTAGATCCCTATGTCCATATATGGACTTGTTTTCCATTGTGTTACTCTGCAAATTTCACATTTCTTTGAACAGGACTCAGTTTCTTTCTTTTAAATTAGATACTTTTCCATTTATCATTAGTTGATGAGACTGTCTATACTGTATCATTTTGTTGTTTTGGTGAAAGTCACCTGCTGGATATGGTGGATCCTCTTCTGCAACTTCCATGGTGCCTTTGCACCTGTAGGATTACAGGATCATTTGAAATCACAGCTGGTATGAATCAAGCTTTGTTCTGTGTCTGGGGTTGCTCTGTACTCTTAGGGTCTTTGTGCTTCTGTGTAAATTTATAGAAGATTTTTTATATATATATATATATATATATATATATATATATATATATGAAGTTATATATATGAAGTTATATATATGAAGTTATATATATGAAGTTATATATATGAAGTTATATATATGAAGTAATTTGTGGGGACATTCCATGGATTTTGAGTTAATCATGTAAATCTTTTACCACTGTTATTTTCATAATAATATATCCCATTCCATGTCCATGCAAGGTTTTCCCATCTTGTGACAATTCCTCAATTCCTTCAATTCCTCAATTCCTTCAGTGAATTCAGATTTCATTTTAGAGGTCTTTTCTACTTAGTTAGTTTTTTCCTTTTTTTTTTCTTCAGGTTTTCTTTTAATTCCTTTTTTTGTTTTCTGTTCGGTTTTAATTAGTTAACAGGGAGTGTAAAACTTCTAATTAGATTGTTTTATCAATGATTTTAAAATGTCTGCCTTTAACTAGCCATTGCTATCTCCTTTAAGTTCTTAAAGTTTAAGTTTGTATTAAGCTTTATAATTAATAAATATTTATATTTAATCACTGCAGAGGTTTAATCACTCACAATTATCCTAAGCACTCCTAACACTCTCTCCCTTCCCTGGTTAGCCATATGTCTTCCCATTAGCCACCCTCATATTTCATGAATGATTTTGGGTGTGCTTAGGCCAGGTATCCAGGCCATGTATTCATAATTTAAACTGCCATGTCATGTCACAAGAGGTTTTCATACATTTCCTCCGTATCTTCCAGTTCTTACAATCTTTTTTGCCTGCACTTTGGTCATATTCCCTGTGGTTTATACATAGGAAGTAATTCCCATAATAGGCTGTGCAGTCAGCAGTCAATTGTTCTCAGTATTTGATCAGTTATGAGTCTCTGAAATAACTGTTGCTTTTTCAAAACAAGGTTTCTTTGACACGTGGTGAAGAACCACCAGGCTATGGGTATGAACTGAGTCATTTAAAAGAAGTTTAAATATTTGTACATGTAGGAAAATGTCAGTTGTGGATTCCTTCCCAGGACCTGTGACCTTTCTCATCATTGGCTTTTGGCCAGCTTCCCAGTAACATCCATCTATTTCCTTCTGAGGAACAGGCCTGTGATCAAACCAAAAAGCGTTTTCTTACCCACAAAAGCTTCTTGCCACTATGACACCAGAGGGCATGCCTTGCCTGGCAGGTTAGGATTTTAGCAAGCAGGATACAAATCTGGCGATTGCCATTGATAATATAGTCCCTGACTCAGCTCTCATAGCAGCTTTTAATAGAGTAATTCCAGATACTGTGAGTGGTCTGCTGCCTTCTCAGTATCTTCTTGTTGTTACGATAAAAATGAAACAACAAACAAAATAACAAGTGCTGTTGTATGTGGATTATACAGCTTCTTAGGATTATCAGATCTGAGCTGTCTCCTGACTATTTAAAGTTTTAGATTTCAGAGTTCTACTTCCTTTATAGGAGGTTCACTTTCCTCTTGAACAGCTTACTCGTAGATGTACTGTGTTAAGTTAGTGTGGAGGAAGTAGACACTTTTCCTCTGTCCTGATTATAGTGAAATGATCCCAGTTGTCCTTCTTTTGTAGTATAAGGTTTACTTATACCAATCATTGTCTTTATTATGTCTTTATTGCTGTGTGTTCCTTTTCACATTCTTTGGAGCTTTTATTCTGAGCAAATGTGGTATTTTGCCACAGACCTTTCATGAGCCTATTGACATGGTCTTATTTCTCTCCCTGAGTGTACATATTCGGCATCTGTCTTAACATTGACTGTGTTTTCTGCCGTACTCCCTCCTTTTGTTATTAGTGTAAGGTTTATCTGAAGGAAAGGAGAGTTCCATGCTGATTCTGCCAAGTCCCCAGAGACCTTACAGGAAGCTCTTCTTGCCTCAGTCTCAGCACTTCCTTAATTTCTGGTCTACTTTTTTTTTTTATTATATATTTTCTTCATTTACATTTCACATGTTATCCCGAAAGTCCCCTAAACCCTCCCCCATCCCCCGCCCTGCTCCCCTACCCATGCACTCCCACTCCCACCTATTGGCCCTGGCTTTCCCCTGTACTGGTTTGATTGATTCTTTGAATAGTTCTTTTTGTTTCCACATGGTTGATTTCACCCCTGAGTTTGATTATTTCCTGCCGTCTACTCCTCTTAGGTGAATTTGCTTCCATTTGTTCTAGAGCTTGTAGATGTGCTGCCAAGCTACTAGTGTATGCTCACTCCATTTTCTTTTTGTAGGAACTCAGAGCTATGAGTTTATCTCTTAGGAGTGCTTTCATTGTGTCACATAAGTTTGGGTATGTTGTGGCTTCATTTTCATTAAACTCTAGAAAGTCTTTAATTTCTTTCTTTATTTCTTCCTTGACCAAGGTATCATTGAGTAGAATGTTGTTCAGTTTCCACGTGAATGTTGGTGTTCTGCTACTTATGTTGTAATTGAAGAACAGCCTTAGTCCATGGTGATCTGATAGGATGCATGGGACAATTTCAATATTTTTGAATCTGTTGAGGCCTGTTTTGTGGCCAATTATATGGTCAATTTTGGAGAAGGTGCCATGAGGTGCTTAGAAAAAGGTATATCCTTTTGTTTTAGGATGAAATATTCTGTAGTTATCTGTTAAATCCATTTGTTTCATAGCCTCTGTTAGTTTGACTGTGTCTCTGTTTAGTTTCTGTTTCCAGGATCTGTCCATTAATGAGAGTGGGGTGTTGAAGTCTCCCACTATTATTGTGTCAGATGCAATGTGTATTTTGAGCTTTACTAAAGTTTCTTTAATGAATGTGGCTGCCCTTGCATTTGGAGCATAGATATTCAGAATTGAGAGTTCCTCTTGGAAGATTTTATCTTTGATGAGTATGAAGTGCCCCTCTTTGTCTTTTTTGATAATTTTGGGTTGAAAGTCTATTTTATTCGATATTAGAATGGCTACCCCAGCTTTTTTCTTCAGACCGTTTGCTTGGAAAATTATTTTCCAGCCTTTCACTCTGAGGTAGTGTCTGTCTTTTTTCCTGAGGTGTGTTTCTTGTGAGCAGCAAAACGTTGGGTCCTGTTTGTGTAGCCAGTCTGATAGTCTATGTCTTTTTATTGGGGAATTGAGTCCATTGATATTAAGAGATATTAAGGAACAGTAATTGTTGCTTCCTCTCATTTTTGTTTTTAGACTTGGAATTCTGTTCTTGTGGCTGTCTTCTTTTAGGTTTGTTGAAGGATTACTTTCTTGCTTTTTCTAGGGCAGAGTTTCTGTCCTTGTATTGGTGTTTTTCTGTTATTATCCTTTGAAGGGCTGGATTTGTGGAAAGATATTGTGTGAATTTGATTTTGTCATGGAATACTTTGGTTTCTCCATCTATGGTAAATGAGAGTTTTGCTGGGTATAGCAGCCTGGGCTGGCATTTGTGTTCTCTTAGGGTCTGTATAACATCTGTCCAGGATCTTCTGGTTTTCATTGTCTCTGGTGATAAATCTGCTGTAATTCTAATAGGCCTGCCTTTATATGTTACTTGACCTTTTTCCCTTACTGCTTTTAATATTCTGTCTTTATTTAGTGCATTTGTTGTTCTGATTATTATGTGTCGGGAGGAATTTCTTTTCTGGTCCAGCCGTAGGCTTCTTGTATGTTTATGGGCATCTCATTCTTTAGGTATGGAAAGTTTTCTTCTATAATTTTGTTAAAGATATTTGCTGGCCCTTTAAGTTGAGAATCTTTATTCTCATGTACTCCTATTATTCGTAAGTTTAGTCTTCTCATTGTGTCCTGGATTTCCTGGGTATTTTGCGTTAGGATCTTTTTGCATTTAACATTTTCTTTGATTGTCATGTCTATGCTCCCTATGGAATCTTCTGTGCCTGAGATTCTCTCTTCTATCTCTTGTATTCTGTTGCTGATGCTCGTATCTATGGTTCCTGATTTTTTTCCCCCTATGGTTTTTATCTCCAGGGTTATCTCCTTTTGGGTTTTCTATATTGTTTCTACTTCCATTTTTAGGTCCTGGATGGTTTTGTTCAATTCCATCACCTGTTTGGTATTGTCTTCCTGTAACTCTCTAAGTTTTTTCTCTTTAAATGCTTCTAGTTGTTTATCTGTGTTTTCCTGTATTTCCTTCTTATAGTCCTCCATCATCATCATGATGAGTGACTTTAGATCCATGACTTGCTTTTCCAGTGTGATGTTGTATCTAGGATTTGACATGGTGGGAGAGTTTGGATCTGGTGTAGCCAAGTACTCTTGGTTTCTGTTGCTTCTGTTCTTATGCTTGCCTCCTGCCATCTCTGCCTGAGGAGACCTGGCGCTGGTGCAGACCAGAAGGGACCCGCTGCCCTGGTCTGGTCCTTTGTCTATCTCCCAGCTGCTGTCTCAAGTCCCACGAGATTGGATTGGAATGTATGTTGTGTTCCGCTCACCCGTGGTCCCAAGATTGCTTGGAGAGTCCCGCAGGGCACTTGGGAGAGTGCACAGCCCCTGCGTCCGCCTGAGACAGGCGCTAGTGTGGTGCGGACCAGAAGCTCTGGTCTACTTTTATTACACAGAAGGGTGATTTGTTCACTTGTTTCTCAGAATTCATCCTTTTCTCCTTCGATTTTTATTTATTTGTTTATATGACTTTCCACAGTTACAACAAAAGGCAACACTGACATCATTGGTGTACTCTACAATATCCCCTTTCACCTCTAGTCCTAGTACTTAAGGATTTATTCTTTTAGTTTCTATTAGGTAAAAATGCGATAGCTCATATCAGCATTGGGAAAGTTGGGCTGATACCTATGGAGGGTAAATAAAGTTGTTTGTGTTCATGGAGCCCAGAACTGGAGAACATTCTTTGGCTTTTGTGATGTGGAAGCAGTAGGTTTATCATATTGATTATGTAGTTAGGAACAGGGTAGAAATTTTTGAGAGGATCCTCCCTAATTGTGGAAGATTTTATCCTACAGGAAAATCCTATGATCCAGTATTCCATCTATAGAGAAGCCTACTATGGAAGGAACGTGAATTGCCTCAAGCACCACAGTTTTCTTATTCTGTCATGTAATGACAAGCCCCAGATCTCAAAACCTCCTTACTGAGATGTGATGTAGAATTGGCATGTTCCCACTCTAAATAGTTCATGATTGCTAAACAGCATTTGGAATTAAGGGCTGTGTGTTAATTGTGTCCTAAGTCACACACAACTTTCCCGGGCTGTTCATATGTGAAGGGCATTAAAACCAAACACATTGAGTGACATTCTCACTATCAGACTCACTCCAGTGCAGTGGTTTCCAATTGATCAAAAGAACTTGTAGGTCCTGCGTATTTTTCTCTGATGAGAGTTGGCTGCATGTGGTACTTCACTGGAGCTTTTGATCTTGCTGGATTTCACCTTCATCTCTATACTGCTGATGAATCTCATGATGCTGCTTTGAATTGCACTGACATCATATAAACACCTTCTATTGAGAGAGGAAACATACCTTTTCTATTGCTGCTCATCCAGTTCTTTCCACTTTGTTACTTTAAAAATAATGAATTCTCCATTTGTGTGTCCTCTGTTTTTTCCTGGGTGAGGTTAGTGAAGATGTTAAATGATGTCTTAGTTTGGGTTTCATTGCTGAGAAAAGGCACCATGACCAAGGCAACTCTTATAAAGGAAAACATTTAATTTGGCCTAGCTTACAATTTCAGAGATTTAGCCCATTATCATTATGGTGTGAAGCATGGCAGTGTCCAGACAAGACACTACATCTTGATCCACAGGCAGCAAAAGGGACTCTCATTCCACACCTAATTGAGCTTGAGCATAAGAGACTTCAAAGCCTGTCCTCAAAGTGGCATACTTCCTCCAAAAGGCCATACCTACTCCATTAAGGCCATACATCCTAATAGTGCCATATCCCATGGGCCAAGCATTCAAACATATGAGTCTATGGGGCAAACCTATTAAAACCATCACAAGTGATGTTTCTTTCCTTCCTCCAAATGGAGAACTTCTCTCCTATTTCTTCATAGTGTAGCTTTCTAAGCTCTATTCTGTTATCTTTGTGTTGATTTAGCTCTGCTTTTGATGATATACATGTCCTAACCTCATTTACAGTTACTCTTCTTTCTTTGCTCATTGAATGTCTTTTAAATTCTTACAGGAATTCATAAATATCAGCAGTTTGTTTCTAGAGATTTATTTGAATTGTTTTATTTATTTTTATCTTCAAGCACACTTGACTGTCCTTTGCCTTTGATCATTTTTGAAAATTGAATGTATTATTTCAATTTTATGGAAAACAGTAGAGTAACTTTTCTGAAATCATGAAAAGCAGAATGTGTCTTCCCCATACTGGGGAAGATCAGTTAGAAGTGAAGTTAGAGGTTAGTGGCATCTGCTCTCACATACTTAACCTAAAATTCTTTACACAGAGAAACCCTGTCTCCAAACAAACAAACAAACAAACAAACAAACAAAGAAACAAAAATATATATATGAAATCATGGAAATGCCCTTTAACTATCAAGAAAATTATCAAAGATGACATAAATATAATATAAGTGTGATTTGGTGTGTGTGTGTGTATGTGCCGTAATTATGTAAACTAAAAAAAAAAGTTATGTAGAATGAAGGTTTACTTTGTGACACAGGATTAAGACAGATATAACATAGTTAAATAAGCCAGGAGTCTAAACACATGTTACACACTCCTAGTTTCACTTGGAACTATAAAATTGATTTCCACAGAGGAAATTGGTAGAGATGGGAGGAACTCAGGGTTGTCAGAGTAATTATTGTCAACTTGAGTGTATTAAGAATTGCCTGAGTTCTGGAGAGATGGATCAGAGTTTAAAAGTGAGAATTCTGTACACATTATGGCTGGTACAGGAAAATACAAGAAGCAAGAAGGAAAACTCCATTTAGCCCAATTTAGTTGGTGCTGGTTCAAATTCTAGAGTCTGCCCCCCAGCTAGTTTATTGTAAGCATATTTAAAAACAGTACAGTTTGCAAAAACATTTTCTGGTGTGATGCAATACCTGGTGTACAAGGAACCATAATTACACCAAAACTCAACTCAAAGTACATCATCTCTTCCAAAAATATGGGTTCTGGAGATAGGCTACTTATATTAGTCTAAGGGTCCAAGGAAGGATCTAGTGTGGTGTTAATCATCAAGAGCTTAAATATAGCACAAAGGTTAAGAGGTTATAAAATACATATGGCATCTCTCCTAAGGATGGCCTCTATTGACTGGGAAACAAAGATAAAGATACAGAGAGAGCAAGCCTGGGATGAACATTCTGGGGTATTTGGGTAAAGTCTGGCTCTTTAGTTAGCAACATTCACCAGGTTATTAACATCAATTCCCTGCCTGCTGGGTGTGAAACAGGTAAACAGGTATTCGTTTCTTTGCTTGAGAAGACAACCCTGTGTGATTAATTTTCCTGTTTTCCCTACTGATCTGGAATAAAAACATTTGTGCTGCCAACATCTCCCCTCTTCTATTTTTTTTTTTTTTTTTTTTAAGAAAAGTCACTGGCTGTAATAGAGACCAACTTTGAATACATTGCCTTTTTGGTTAGTCTAATTAATATATGTAAGCATAAGAGAATTATGAAAATACTTAGCAGAGAACTAAGAGGGGAAAGCTGTGTTAACCTGATGGCCATTCAGAGTTTACTTGAGAGATTTTGTCTGTCTCATTATTGCATCACTAATTTGACCATTAATAGTATGGGGAAAATATTACACATTTAAGAAACATATGCCAGGGAATTGTTTCCAGTCAAGATTATGCTTGAGCAACAAATAATCTATAGTAGCTCTGTTTGGTAAAATTGTGATCCTTAGTTCATTCATCTATAGATTAAATTCTGCTAATATTTAGCACATTTTATACATACCTGAAAGCAGAAATGGTCTCATTCACAAACAGTTGTAGTTTCAGATGTCAAACTGATATCCATTAATTACGAATTATGTACTACTAGCTTGGAATATTGTATAAAATAATATCTATACTGTATAATGCTTTTCTTCATGGGGCTGAGGACTGAACCCAGGACATTTCACTTTGCTAAACAAGTACTCTGAGCTGAATCTACAAACAAAACTAAATAATGCTTTCAATAGGGGATAGATTCTCTTGACCATTTTTTAACTATGTACCTTACTAGAGTCTGATTATTTATCAAAACAAAGGCAACTACATAATCTGTTATATTAACAGTGGTAATTAACCTTTAAAATTAAAAAATTTTTTTTTTTTATTATTTGCTATGGTTTTTGTTTCCTTAAAAATTTAGGGCAATTTTAATTTTGAGTGTAAGAAAACTTTTGTATTAAGCAACAGGATATTCAGAAGTACCTGAGAAATAATCACAGAATATCCTGAAGGAGTAAACAATTGGGTTTTCCCATGCAAGTGTGAAAGTTCATACTCAGCCAATACTGTAAATGAAACAGTATCAAACATGACTGTTTCATGGAAGACAAAATTGGTGGAAAGCTCTAGGCTTCACTACATTTTGTAAACAGATTCTGAGACTGTACCAGAAATAATTTTAGGTGAAAATTTCCAAATAAATCTAATTCTTTTTATTGATTTTTTTAATTTATTAGGCCCTTCTGGCTTCCAAGGGGATTTGTGAAACATGCAATTATATTTACATTTCTTGGCCACCATATTACTCAGAAGAAATATTTTTAAAAATTTCTTTATTTTAATTTATTTCTATTTTAATTTTTAAGTTTATCCCAAGTATATTTACATTGTTATTTTCAACTTTTTGTTTTGTTGCTTTCTGCTGTGGTAGGCTTAGCCATGCTTTTGTTTAGAGGAATGTGGATTCTGGAAGTTTGGATTAGAAAAACAGTTGAACACTTTAAGTGGCGCTTAATGGGTGATCGATCCTACTAGGAACAGTGGTGCTGAGGGTTATTTGAACTGTGGGACATGGCTCAAGAAGTTACAGAGGAGCTGGGCAGGGGTTGCTCACCTGCCCGCCTTTAATCCCAGCACTTGGGAGGCAGGCGGATTTCTGAATTCAAGGCCAGCCTGGTCTACAAAGTGAGTTCCAGGACTATACAGAGAAACCCTGTCTCAAAAAACAAAACAAAAACAAAAACAAAAACAAAACAAAAACAAAAACAAACAAACAAAAAAGAACTTACAGAGGAGAATTTTAGTTTGTTGATTACAGATCATTCTTGTGATAATTTGGTGAAGTATATATCTGCTTTTTTTCTTTGTCTAAAGAGTCTGCCTGAGGCTAACGTGAAGTGATTTAGATTAATTGCATTGACAAGGAACAACTCAAAACAGCCTAGTTTCTTGTTTTACATTTCTTATAGAATATAACCAACATCTCCAGCAGGCTACTTAAATCCTCAGTAGTGATCTGCAGATAAGAATGTACCCAATTAACATGACTCAGAATTTTAAATTTTGCTCTTTTAGTTTATTTACCATGAAAGTTAAGCACTCATTTAAGTATTGATTAGGTAATTAGGAGAAGAGTGAGTTTCCATATAATGATTGAGCACTACCTCAGGAAATGTAGTCAGCATTGACTCAAGTGCTTTGTGTCCCAGATGCAATTGTTACTAAGCATAATGCTGGGTCTCTTTTATCCTGTCCTTATTTATGGTCCTGGGAAGAGACCATTGATCAGTCTATACTGAGTTACTCCCAATGTGAGAGAAAGCAAACAAAAATCAAACAAGCAAAAACAATTTATTCTCTGCCACAACCAGGCTAGCAGCAGAGGCTCCACTTGCCAATCATTGAAATTCAGGTTTTGCCTCAGGTGCCTTTCAGTGCTCCAAGATAGGCCAGATCCTGACCTTGGAAAAGGCAGTGGGGATGGAGTGCTTTGAGATCTAGTCAGCTTGCTTGGGGGTGGGAGCCACAAACACACAGAACTGATCTGGAAGACAAATGGCTACAGAATCCATTTGGCCCATCATGCCAAGTTATGTTTGGCAGAAAAAAAAACAAAAAAACAAAAAAACAAAAAAAAAAAACCAACCTCCCTGCCCTCTTTCTCTCATTTATTTATTTGTTTGTTTATTTAATAATTGGCAGGAATTTCAGATCCCCTTTCATGGCTCTCTTTGTACTATTTCCTGTGAATATAAAAAGCTGCACAGGTTTTGTTTGGGAAATTGTAATGAAAGGATCCCCGTAGGGAGACCTCTACTCAAGTCACGGGATATTGGCGAATCCCCCAAGAACTCACAGAAGACCAGGCTTGCTGCAAATCACATGAGGCTTTATTTGGGGAAAGCCAGAGCTCTGGGGACGACTCATATCCCGGAAGTGGATAGAGGAGTCGACCCTGAGGGAAAAGAGGACCCGGTTTTTATGGTTCCTCAAGAGGGAGAGAAGGAGGAGGAG
>LR749915.1:1247966-1325147 GCA_902729485.2 Mus minutoides
TTGACAATATCTGACAATATCCATTCTTTCTACAGAAGAAATGGGTACACGGAAGATTTTTATGCTCGGGTGCACAGCTGCAAAGTGAAATTCTTACCACAAACACTTGGCAGTGAGCTGCATCTCAATCCATCAACTAACCCACAAACTCTTGGCAGTGAGCTATAGCAGTTGGCAAATACATGCATTCAAAGAACAGCAGGGGCAAGCACACAGATTCAAGAAATGTTCAGGCTATTATATTTAGCTATGTAAAGGCTTTCTACTAATAATGAAATCTCTTTCCTAGTTTCGGGGTCTTTGAGACCTGTTACATTTTCTCAGGATCTTTCATTAACAAACATTTCAGTAGTTATACAAAATGCACTGTTGCATAGATAGGACTCCATGCGAATTTCACTCTCTCTTATGATTGTGAGTTCTCGGGCAAGAAGGTAAGTTTCCCAGACCCCTAATTTCTATCTAAAGAAAAATTTTCTTACCTACTTCTAGGACTGAGCTCCTCACAACTATATTTGTGATTTTCCTGTGACAATGTGATGGATTCCATTATCTACTTTTGTGGAAAATGTCAGTATTTTGCTGATGGGGATCGCATTGATTCTGCTGGTTGCTGTTAGCAATAAATCATTTACACCACATTATTTGTCAGTCAGAGTGCGTGGCAGTCCATTTCCTTTTGTGCTCTTGTTTTTTTGTTTTTTGTTTTTGTTTTTGTTTTTTTCTTTGTTTTTTTTTTAATGAGTGCCTTAAAATTTTCCTTATAGAAGAGAAGTCATCATTATTTAGGCTTATTCCTAGTTCTTTGTGAACCTACCTGAATGTGCTACATTTGTAGTTTATTCCTCAAATTGTCATTATATATTTGTAGGAAACTAATCATTTTGTGTATTAGTTATGCATTTTTCAATAAGATTTTTTTTCCTATGGTGTCAGTGGGAAGTTTTGTGTGTGACTCAATCATGTAAAATACATTTGTTGCCATTCTTCCTTACGTGTATCTCCTGTCTCCTCTCTGTCCTATTCAAATTTCTCTAGCTCACTCTGGAGTAAAGGAGCCTGGAGAGCACTTGCATCTTCCTCTCCTTACAGTGTTCCTACTAATGTTCTTCCCTTTTTCCCCTCTGCACTGGGCTGTGGGCCTCTGTTTAGCATATCTGCACTTTACTGTACTGCACTGTGCTCCATTTCTTCCTTTTTGCTTTAGGAGTTCATTGCAAGGCTATAGTATTAAACTTTGTCTCAGATATTTTCACTCTACTGAGATTTTCATATTTCAGGATTTTATTTCTTATAGTATTTTAATAATATCTGCTAGTTGGTAACATTTCTGGTAGTATTTTTTTCCCTTCAGTTAGAACTAGTGGTTTGTTGCTTTTGTGTGAGTTGGACATGAACCCTTACTCCCAGCTCTCCTCTATTCATCTATTCTTTATGTAAAACATTTCTATTCCCTGTGTTATCATGGAAAAATTTTCTCCAACTTTTTCCATGTATAGTTTTTCTCCAATTATGACCTTTAGTGCTGCCTGAGAGGCTGACCTGTGTTATTTCATAACTTCTTCAAATGCACTTTCTTCCCCATTAATTTTAAGAGCCAAAATTTGTGGGTGCAGTGATAAGACCCATAGTTATTTCCTTTCAGCAGTCCAAATATATTTTCCCCTGCTTTTCCCTCTATAAAGACATTGACAGTACCTCAGATATCTTGTTGTTGTTTTAAGGTTTTCTTATGTGGTTTAGCATTGTCTATAAGGGGATTATATTAATTTTAGCTTTTTATTTTTGACATCTTGCTGTGAAATGTCAAGAAGAGTTCCCGTCTTTGTACCTGAGACAGAAACTCAGAAAGGAGCAACAGGAAATATGGCTGCTTCTCTGATAGATATGCCCCAGGTTAGTGTTGTATTCACATTTCTTTTTTTTTTTTTTTTTTTTTTTTTTTTTTTTTTTTTTTTTTTTTTTTTTTTTTTTTTTTTTTTTTTTTTTTTTTTTTTTTTTTTTTTTTTTTTTTTTTTTTTTTTTTCTATTTGTTTTTTGGGGGATTTTTAAAATTGTTTTTGTTGTTGTTGTTGTTGTTGTTTTTGTTGTTGTTGTTGTTGAAACCATGTAAGCCTGCCTTGGGTCAAGTTATCCAAAGTGTTCATTTCCAATGATTGTTTTTGTTTCTGTTTAACTTATTTTAAGTTGTTTGTGGTTTTTTCTCTGTTTTGATTGGATATTTTATTTATTTATGTTCCAAATGTTATCCCCCTTCCTGGTTTCCACTCTGCAAAACCGCTATCCCATCTCCCATTCCCCTGCTTCTGTGACAGTGCTCCCCCACTCACCCACCCACTCCCACCTCACTGCCCTGGCATTCCCCTACAGGAGCCTTCAGAGGACCAAGGACCTCTCTTCCCATTGATGCCTGACAAGGCGATTCTCTGCTACATAAGTGGCTGGAGACAAGGGTTCCTCCATGTGTACTCTAGTTGGTAGTTTAGTCTCTGGGAAGTCTGGTTGGTTGATATGGTTGCTCTTTCTATGGGGTTGCAAACCCCTTCAGCCCCTTCAGTCCTTTCCCTAACTCCTCCATTGGGAACCCTGTGAGCATCCACCTCTGTATTTGTCAGACTCTGACAGAGCCTCTGACAGGTTATCAGGCTTCTGTAAGCAAGCACTTCTTGACATCCTCAATAGTGTCTGGGTTTGGTGTCTGTATATGGGATGGACCCCCAGGTTGGGCAGTCTCTGGGTGGGGTTTCCTTCAGTCTCAGCTCCACACTTTGTCCCCGAATTTCCTTTAGACAGGAACAATATTTCCAATGATTTTTTTTCTTCTTTTTCTTCTCTTTTAGTTAAGATTAAAGCTTTACATTTTGTCACCCACATAGCACAGCCTTGTCCCATTGTATCTTCTCTGGATTATTAATGTAACCACAATATATTTCATTCACTTAAGACCTGTAATTTTGAATATAAATTTAGATTTCCATTGTAAGTAGGGATCAAAGAAATATATGAATGCACAATTCTTACACAGGATGGGCATTTGTCCTTATATATTAGTATGGAAGGTAGGTCTCGTGTGCCACATAGATTGCATTTCAGAGACGGTAAGGTTTCCAGACCATCTTATTAAAGTAGCTATGGAAACCCATGGACATTTTGACATACCTCACTGAGCAATTATGGAAAAGTAGAAATAAAAGAGACCCACTATCTTAAAGCTGATTAGTAAATATTTAAGCACCCTAGAGAACCCAGATTGTGGAACTAATATAAGGCTTGCTTTTGTCTATCTCTGAGGAGATGCAAATTGCAGTACAGTGGATTTTCATTTTGCTATTTGATGTAGCATGGATTACAAGGAATCATGTACCTATAGTGTATTGACATCTGAAAACTCCTTTTCTTGATTCCAATGTTCAATAAGTTCTCAATTGATAGATCAGTATTTTCTCTTTTTTGTTTTAGTTTTCAGACAAAGTGTAAACAGTCTTTTCCCCATCTCTATATTGCATCGTGTAGAATATACTAGTAAGAATTTTTTTTGCAGATAGTAACTTGGTTCTATGCAATTTTGAAGCATAAGTGAATGTCCCTTTTAATGACTTTGCCTGCCACCTTATATGTTTCCTTTCCCTGAATCTATGCATTACATAGGTAAAATTCTGCAGAAAGGTTGCATTGAGCAGGTTTTAATTTCTTACTTAAAAAAAGTCTTTACTAAGTATATGAGTATTTATCTGTGTGATTTTATGTGTATGACATTCTTCCACTGATAACCATGGAGCCCAGAGGTTGGCATCAAACCCTTGGTATAGGAGTAAACCACTGAAGTAAGGAGCCATGAGTATAAAGAAAATTAAATCATATTTCTCTGCAGGAACAGCAAGTTCCCTTTACTCTGAGCCATCTGTCTGTCCCTCAGGTTTACATTTAAAAATGTTCATTTGTGATGGAGCCATTATATAACCTTGCATCTTTTATTTATTTCTATAAAATGAAGAAAGCATCATAAGTGATACTTATCTATGAAACATAAAATCATGCCGGGCGTGGTGGCGCATGCCTTTAATCCCAGCACTCAGGAGGCAGAGGCAGGGGGATTTCTGAGTTCGAGGCCAGCCTGGTCTACAGAGTGAGTTCCAGGACAGCCAGGGTGATACAGAGAAACCCTGTCACGAAAACAAAAACAAAAACAAAAACAAACAACAACAATAACAAAAAACCATAAAATAATTTTTAGATTATTGAGTTCAAATATGGAAGAAAAGAATAGCATTGCAATTTAAAAATTCAAATTTTCAGTGAGATAATCACATGAACAATAATATATTCAAAATTAATGAAGAATTAGAATTATTCTCACACAACCTTGTCCAATCATTTCCATCACAGAAAATCTTTCTACTTCATTTGAATGCATTGTCACAAAGGACATTTATTCTGACTTCTTTGTAGTGAATCCACAGATGGAATTTCTAAAATTGTTACTAATCTTTATTGGCTTTGTTGACTTTTAGAAAAATGCAATAATATTAATGTTGTCTAGTAATGATTTTTCTATTTACTTGATGGCTGTGAAAATATTCTCATATAATAACTCCACAAAGTATCTGATTCTATGTGTTGTTTAGAATGTTTATGCAATGCTATTATACTCCTTCCTGTTAAAAACAATAACAACAACAGAAAACCTCCTTGACTTTTTAATTCATCCATGATTCTCAATTGAGCAGGTTAGAATTGAGTCAGTGCGCTCTCTCTCTCTCTCTCTCTCTCTCTCTCTCTCTCCCTCTCTCTCTCTTTCCATTTCTTAATTTCTGTGTGCACTCCCACCCCGACTCCATCTCTGTCTCCCTGTCTGCATGGCGATTTCCCTGGCCCTCTTTTTGGGGACTTGTAAACCAGAGAGCTGCCCCCAATAAACCTGCCTTTATACTTAAAAAACAAAAGAAAACAAAAAAGGAGAAGAAAAAGAAGGAAGGAAGAAAGGAGAAGTAGAAGGAGTAGAAGTAGAAGTAGAGTTGAGTCTGGTGAGGCCCAGCTGCAGGCAGGCGGGATTAATGCAGTATCCAAATTTGAGCAAGATTGGCTTTGGAAGCATTGTCTTTCTAATAACTTTTCCATCTGTGATAAAACACTGTGATCCTGTTTGATATCAACACAGCCTTCATAAAAGTATATTCCTGCAACTAGACCTCAAACTTGTATGTTACATGCCCTCAACGTATGCTAATTGTGAGTCTATAATGTCATGTTGTTTTCAAAGAGATAGAAATACAATATAGAGTATGAATATTCTAAAATTTGTCTTTTATTAAATTAACTTGCACTTTTATTTTATGGGTATATTTCTCTGAACATATGCATGAGTAATATGTGTCCATATTTCATGTAGAGTTCAGAATAGAACATTGGGTTTGGTTGAACTAAAAGAGGGTGCTGAGAACCAAACTTGGGTTTTCCAGAAGACCAACCAGTATTCTTAATTTATGAATGATCTCTGCAGCATTGTTAGAAAACTTCTATTATGAATAATTTTTATGACTCATCTATATAATGAAATTGTCTAATTCTTTAGGTCTCTTTTACCTAGGAAAGCATTTTGTCAACAGTACATGGTAAATGAGTCATTTTCCATTACAGGATCTATTGACATTCAGAAATGTGGCTGTGGACTTCTCCGAGGAGGAATGGGAATGTCTCAACTCTTCTCAAAGAGCTCTATATATGGATGTAATGTGGGAGAATTACAGCAATCTAGTCTTTGTAGGTAAGAATGTTTTTCTTACAGAATTCCTCACTCATCTTTCGTATTTACCTACTTTGTACAATAAAAGCTCTTTGATCTGTCTAGAGACAACCAGAAAGAAGAAAAATTCCTGTAATAATAACCATAACTATATTTTTCAGTATTCTCTGCAAGAACAACCAATCCTGTATACTAAAAGATTTCTCCAACTATCTCGTCTAGATTTTAATCCTAAATTCAAAGTTGAAAGAAACCTGAATATTCACAGTGATGAAACTCAGTATTATGCGGCAATTTGTTGTTGGAATACTTTGATTTTACTCCATGATTGAGCTATTTATCTACTTCTGATTTTTTTTAAAAAGGAAGAAGAAATTTAAAAATATGAAAAGAGCTGTTGGTAGTGTGCATGTTGGGATTTTTTTTCTTTTTTGTTCATTGTTTTATTTATTTATTTATTTATTTTGAGATAAGTTCTCTAGTCCTAGCACTGCATGATCTTTAATTCTGTCATTGGGAAGATGAAGCAAGTGGATCTGGTGAGTTCCTGGCCAGCATGAGTTACATAATGAATTCCTAGGCAATGAAGGTATACTGGCTAGTTTTGTTTCAACTTGACACAGCTGGAGTTATCACAGAGAAAGGAGCTTCAGTTGAGGAAATGCCTCCATGAGATCCAACTGTAAGGCATTTTCTCAATTAGTAATCAAGGGGGAAAGACCCCTTGTGGGTGGGACCATCTCTGGGCTGGTAGTCTTGGGTTCTATAAGACAGCTGGCTGAGCAAGCCAGGGGAAGCAAGCCAGTAAAGAACATCCCTCCATGGCTTCTGCATCAGCTCCTGCTTTCTGACCTGCTTGAGTTCCAGTACTGACTTCTTTTGGTGATGAACAGCTGTATGGAATTGTAAGCTGAATAAATCCTTTCCTCCCCAACTTGCTTCTTGGTCATGATGTTTGTCCAGGAATAGAAACCCTGACTAAGACAGAAGGCTACTTGGTGTGACTCTTTAAAAAACACAAACAACCACCTTTAATCCCAGCACTCGGGAGGCAGAAGCAGGTGTATTTCTGAGTTCGAGGCCAGCCTGGTCTACAAAGTGAGTTCCAGGACAGCCAGGGCTATACAGAGAAACCGTGTCTTGAACACCCCCCCCCCAAAAAAAAAAACCCCACAAACAAGAAAAAAGAGAAGTATTCTCCATATGGTTGTTTAGAAAGCTTCTTTTTCAAATTGCATTAGTTTTTGGTCACCTATTTGTTTAGTATTCTACAACATAGGCAGGCAGATTAGATAAGAGTAAAAAGGCTATTATTGGTCTTTTCAGTTTGATAAAAATCAGAGTGGAGAACTTCTGAGCATTCTTTAAAAATAGTGAAATATAAATGTCCTCTACTGAGAGCTCTATTCCTATGAACTGCTAGTTTATTTATCTTTGGGAACTTAAACTTAAGGAGGCATAAGTTATTGAATCTGTTTAATCAAGTATCAATACTTATTATCCCTTATTTGCTAATTTTACAGAAAACCATTGCATATGTGGTAAATATGAAGAGGACGTGGATCAAAGCTCAAACCATATTATCTATCAACATGCAAATATCGAAGAGAAGTCTTACAAATATTATGAGCTTGACAAAATGCTTTATGAATCCTCCCAAAGCATACCTTATAACACAAGTGATACTACAGAAAACTGCAAGATGTATGGGAGTGATAACCAATGGGATCCTTCTAATGAATCATTAAACCTAAAGGCACATAAAAGTAGGAACACGGAGGAAGAACAATACAAAGATTATAGGGAGTATTTAAATTTGTGTTCCATCATTGACCCATATCCACAAATGGACACTGGAAAGAAAGAACACAAAATTACAGAGTATGATAAATATTTTGACTCTAAACATAAACTCATGATAAAACGGTTGTGTAGTGGAGAAAAACCTTACCAATGCAGAAAGTGTGGGAAATGTTTCAGGGCCAATTCAAGTCTCTATAGGCATCGGAGAACTCATCCTGGAGAGAAACCCTATAAACTTACAGAATGCAATAAGTCCATTCTGTATTTATCACACCACAAAGTACATTGTAATATCCATTATGGAGAAAAACCCTACAAATGTATGGAATGTGGTAAGTGCTATTATCATTCATCATTTGAAAAACATTACAGAATTCACTCTGAAGAGGAGTCTTACAAATGTAATGATTGTAGAAAATCCTTTATCTGCTGCTTAGGTCTTAAAAAACACCATAAAATTCATGGAGGAGAGAGGCCTTATGAATGTAAACAATGTAGTAAGTCCTTCTATACATCGTCACACCTTGAAAATCATTACAGAACCCACCGTAGAAAACTTCACAGATGTAATGAATGTGGCAAATCCCTTTCCTCCTCTTCAGGTCTTCAAAGACATCAGAGAATTCATAGAGGAGAGAAAGCATACATATGTGCTGAATGTGACAAATGCTTCATTCAGAAATCTCAACTTAAAACACATCAAAGAATTCATACAGGAGAGAAAAGTTACAAATGTAGTGAATGCGAGAAATCTTTTACTGTTGGCTCATCTCTAAGAATACATCAAAGAATTCATACTGGAGAGAAACCTTACAAATGCAGTGAATGTCACAAGTGCTTCATTCAGCAAGCCCACCTTAGAAGACATCAGAAGATTCATACAGGAGAGAAACCTTACAAATGTAGTGAATGTGAGAAATCCTTTACAGTAGGCTCAGATCTTAGAATGCATCAAAAAATTCATACTGGAGAGAAACCTTACAAATGTAGTGACTGTGATAAATGCTTTATCCAGAAAGCAAAACTTAAAAAACATCAAAGAATTCACACAGGAGAGAAACCTTACAAATGTAATGAATGTGAGAAATGCTTTACTGTTGTCTCAGATCTTAGAACACATCAGAAAATTCATACTGGCGAGAAACCTTACAAATGCAGTGAATGTGACAAGTGTTTTATCAGGAAAGCCAACCTTAGAAGACATCACAGAATTCATACAGGAGAAAAACCTTACAAATGCAGTGACTGTGGCAAATGCTTTATCCAGAAAGCCAATCTTAGAACTCATGAGAGAATTCATACTGGAGAGAAACCTTACAAATGTGAATGTGGGAAATCCTTTACAGTTGGCTCAGATCTTAGGAAGCATCAGAAATGTCATACTGGAGAAAAACCTTACAAATGCAGTGAATGTCACAAGTGTTTTATCAGGAAAGCCCACCTTAGAAGACATCAAAGAATTCATACTGGAGAGAAACCTTACAAATGTAGTGACTGTGGCAAATGCTTTATCCAGAAAGCCAATCTTAGAACACATCAGAAAATCCACACAGGAGAGAAACCTTACAAATGTAGTGAATGTGACAAATGCTTTATCCAGAAAGATCACTTAAGAACACATCAGAGACTTCATACAGGAGAGAAACCTTACAAATGTAGTGAATGTGAAAAATCCTTTACTGGTGGCTCAGTTCTTAGAAAACATCAGAAAATTCATACTGCAAGAAGCCTTACCAATGCAATGAATTTGACTAATCCTTTATCCAAAAAGCCTACCTTAGAACTCATTAAAGAATTTATACAGGAGAGTAGCCTTTTAAATGCAATGTATATAGCACAGTCTTTACCTGCCTCTCATGTCTAAGAAAACATCAGAAAACTCATAGAAAATAAAAGTTTCTATAGTAAATAGTGTGGCATATGCTTTAGACAAGCTCTGTAGTAATAGACCACTACATGTTTCATACTAGAGAATCATGAACATGAGAAACTTGAGAACACCTTTGAGTAATGTTTAAATGTTAGAGAAAAAAAAAATCAAGACTGTATACCGAGGGAAAATGCTGCAAATGTGACATTAAAATGTTTCTTTTTCAAACTCAGATATTTCACAATGAGAACAAAATGGAGATGCCTGAAGAAAAAATGTTCTGTTGTGTAGTAGGCTTTTTTTATATATATTTTTAAAAAAACTTTTTTCAAAACTAAAACATTCCATCCTATAAGGAAGCTGAATAAGGCAGGAAATAAACTCAAAACATCTTCAGGGAGTACCTGAAACTGACAGGATTTACTGTGCTTACTTTGAAGAAACTCATACCAGTCTTGCTGCTTAGAAGACATTTGATGCATTGAACCAGTAAGATATGATGCTCTTTAACCAGTAGATATGTCGACAGGTGTGTAGTGTGCTCTGGCTATCCAGTGATCATAAACTGTATTTCATGCTGGCTTGGAGTTTCATGGTGCAACTGTCTTTTACTCCTATAAGCAGCTCCATTCTCATATTTATGTAAGTAACCCCAATAAAGCCCATTGATTAAACAAGGTGGATTTCAGTGGCAAGCGTACTTGGTTTTGTTATGAATTCCTATTTTAGCTGAGTGGGTACATATGAATGTTGTTTCTTGCCAGGAAAAGTCTCTCATACAACATGTGATGAACCCATTAATTGTTTCTCAAAACTTGTATGGCAGAAAATCAGTATTAGAGATAAAACATTTGATTAAAGTATAGAAGTTCTTTGTGATTACTGTTCCAGGCTTAGTACTATGGTAGTACATGATCCCATGCTTAGAACCCATGATTTAGTCCAACTCCAATGACCCACAGAACACCACTGTCCATGAGCAAATACAAAAAAGAAAAAAAAATGTGCTATTCTCATCCCGTTGTACTTTAGAAATCCCACTCTACAAGCCTCAACAAATGAACTGAATTCCTTTTGTTAAATCCTTTACACAAAGCTAAAATTGTACACATCAGAAAACTTAGCATGAAATAAAACCACATAAAATGCTTTAATGAAGGTGTATATTCACTTTAATTTTATGTATAAGTCTTTCCATACAAATATCAAGAGATTATGAAGCATTAAAGAGATAATCTTTGAATAAGAGAAGACACACGTGCTCATATACAATTTAGATATCCCCAAAGGTATGCTGGGTACAGTAGAGAATTGGGAATCTGTAATGGCACTTAGCAATCTGGAAAATGCAACTAGCTTGACTGACTCCTGGGGTGCCAATTTTAGGTGTTCCATAGATTGAGGCACCTCTGCTTGATGATATTAGCTGGTTTTCCTACCTAATTCACAGATTTCCTGTGGTAAATTTGTAAACTTGTGCACAATGAAGATATCTCACCTTGTACCCTTCATTATTGTTTTGTTAATTCTGTACTCATTTATAGACACTTCTGGTATATGACGGCAGCAACATATGGGAGGCTGTAGAGAGCAGGTCAAGGGCAGCCAGACATCTGGAGCTGAGTTGAAAGTAGCCTGGACAGAGTGGGACAGATGGGTATAAGTGAGAATGGAACAATCACCTAATCTGATAAATGATGGGGAAATGAAAAGTAGGTTGTGTGTCATGAGAAATTCAGCATTTGGAAAGGCTAGATTATAGGACCCAAATAGAGGATGCACTTTTTTGGGACAGGAAACGTTAAGCTGTAGGGCATCCTGTGTAGAGTTATCATCTGTGTAGAGCTCTCCCCTTAGGAGAGTTTTTAGTCAGAAGTGCAGTGAGTGAAACTGCAACCCAATTGACATGTAGACTTGTGAAACAGGCAGTGGGAACCTAACCAGGGCTTTCACTAGGATTTCTGCTGCTGTGCAGGAGAACAAATGCTCACAGAATTTTGTTGTGGATATCTATCCATGTTCATAAACTTTAGGTCATAGTAATCAGGCCTTAATAGTTTGTTTTTCATTTATCTTATAATTGCCAGCATAATTACAGAAGAAGAATCTGGAAGAGGGTTTGTATTATCTCTTGTTTGCAAACATGGTACTCATGCTATTGTAGCAATTACAAACCTCTGGAAATTTAAATTCATCCCTGCTTTGTAACTCCCTTGCTCTACCACTTGCCTGGAATTTGTTTCTGTGACTAGTATCCCAAGAGCTTTTTAGAAATTAGTCCCATGAGGAACCAATGCAGATTTAATGGAAGCTGAACATATACTTTACTGATTTCTAAAGTAATGGTTAAACACATTAACACTAAGCAAATTTTCACTCATTGTTAATTTTCTGCCTGAGATGTATGGACTATAGATGTATGGACTATAGCATGTAAATGCAGCACTCACAAATGTGTTTTCATTAAGAATTCATATTGGGGCTAGAGAGATGGCTCATTGGTTAAGACCATTGACTGTTCTTCCACATCTTCTGAATTCAATTCCCAGCAATGCACATGGGGGATCACAACCATCTGTAATGGGATCTGATGCCCTCTTCTGGTATATCTGAAGATAACTACAGTATACTCACATAAAATAAATAATTTTTTTTAAAAAAAGAAGTCATGCCAGGCATGGTGGCACACGCTTTTAATCCCAGCACTCGGGAGGCAGAGGCAGGTGGATTTCTGAGTTTGAGGCCAGCCTGGTCTACAGAGTGAGTTCCAGGACAGCCAGCGCTATACAGAGAAACCCTGTCTCAAAAAAAAAAAAAAAAAAAAAAAAAAAAAAAAAAAAAAAAAAAAAAAAAAAAAAAAAAAAAAAAAAAAAAAAAAAAAAAAAAAAAAAAAAAAAAAAAAAAAAAAAAAAAAAAAAAAAAAAAAAAAAAAAAAAAAAAAAAAAAGAAGTCATATGAAGCATTCTTAATTTTCCACTTTAGAACGTGGAAAAGTACAGTGTATGCAGTAAGAGAATATCAAGTTTTACAGTTTTTACACTGGGTTTACAGTTATAAGGTGCACTGAAGATAGGGAAAAAATGGAAAGCATCTTTTAAATAATTCTGATCACTCATGTATGAAAAAAAATAGACTCTAAATGTCTTCCAATACATGCATAGGCAAAGTGGATTTGTGTTGTTTGGGTTTTGCTTTGTTTCACTGAACATATCACTCTTTGCCTTATCTTCCTCAGAACTAACTTTCCATATAGTCCAACCTCTCTAATGCTAGGACTAAAGCAGTACACCAACACAGCTTGCCAAAACAATGCTTTAACTTTGGGATTTCATTGCATTCAGCTTTATGGCTTTGCATTTCTCTCAAAAGGAATGGCAATGCCTAGACTTTGCTCAGTGGATTTTATACAAAGACTAGATGTGGCAGCACTACAGTAGTCTGATTTCTGTGGGTGAGAATAGTTTGCTTGCAGTCTTGCTTGCTCCTCCTCAGGGGAAACTATGCATCTATCTGAGATCTGCTTGACTTTCACATCTCACCAAAGAAAGAGAGAAAAAAACCATCACATGATATTTTATCTCTTCTTCATGTGTATTCTACTGATAGGTATAAAGCTTTCATTTTTTTGTTCCATGATAAATTCAAAAGCTCAGTCATGTAAAATGTTGTCATGGCAACCAATCAGTTCCATGCTAGTCATTGATATTTGACTGATGTATAATTAGAAATGGTGAAACTCAAGTTATACTAACTGAAAATGCTTCTTATTTTCTGTACTCTGACCCTGCATGGCAGTTGATGAATCTTTTATAGAATCTTCTATTTTGTTTTCTCTTCATGTACACAGTACAGGACCCTGTTAGAAATCGAGGAGATTTCTGAAGAATATCTTTCTTGTATGCTGGGCTCACTGATAAGCCAAATCTGTAAGCCTGTGAAGTAGAACCAAGGTCTGGAAAGTAGAAAGAAATGGATATTATTTTTGGAGGAATTAAGTCCATAGTAGTGAGGAGTTCAAGGGACAGTGGAAATTAAATGGGGAGGGAGCTGAAGAGATGCCACAGTAACTAAGAGCACCTGGTACTATTAACAAGTACATAGGTTCAGTTCTCAGCACCTACTTACTGACTGACAACCATACATAACTTCAGGTCTAAAGATTTGATGCCTTCTTCCAACCCCATTAAACACATACACACACACACACACACACACACACACACACACAGAGAGAGAGAGAGAGAGAGAGAGAGAGAGAGAGAGAGAGAGAGAGAGAGAGAGAGAGAGAGACGGGATATACATACTCATAAGCTAAGACATAAAATCTAACAGTTAAAAAATATGCAAATGTGAAATGAGATGTGGCTTACCATATTGTTTTTCTAGAAATGATAGTGCGATATTCTACCATAAATAATCTCAAACTATCTTATTGTATATATTACCAGCTCACTATGCCAGAATTAAATAGTAGAAAAATATAATTTATTTGGTTGTGTTTGTGAGCAATGTTCTCCCTGGCCCTTTTGTATCCTTGTGTGTTCATATCACTATTATGTACATTTCATTACTCTGATTTTATCATACTGTAAAATTAGGGAACATCTCCCTTTAAGTTTCTTTCCTTTGAAGGTTTTGAAATTCCCTTACATTCTATTTTCTTTCTGGCCAGTTTTTCTATTTCCTAATATAATGCCATCAGGATTTTGATAAGAATTATTTAGTATCTCTGAAGAGTATTAAGATGTCTATATTGTCTTCCCATTGACACCCCCTGTTGTCTCCCTTCACACCATTACTCAGTGTTTTTTACCACTACTCATTGGTTTTTTACTGCAATAATTTTAATAGGTTTTGAATTTTTGATTTAATTGCCTTAGGATTTTTGAAGTTTTAGAGCATGCTCCATATTTCATACCTTTTAGCATTACTTGATTTTTCAGAAATTGCCCATTCCTTTTGGAACAACTTAATTAGAATCTTTAGGTAAAAGAAACCCTTGCTTATTGTCTTACCATGATTGAATGAGAATCTAATAGCTGTTTGTCAGTGTTCACAATCAGATATGTATTTTTCTGTGTTCTGTTTCTATTCATTTTGCATATTGATTAGTGAGTAATTATTATTTCAAAACTGTACTGTAATTATTTATTTTATACCAAACCAAATGTGTGATATAGTTGAGTCTTAGGTAAATTTTTTGCTTTTCTGTTTGTTTTCAACAAACAGACATTGACTACACCCCCATTGACAATGTCTCTGTTTTCTTTTTGATGCATTGTCTGCAGGATTTTATTGTTAAGGACCTTGAGTATGGACACTGACTAGGCAGAGACTGAATCATGGTGCTCATTAGGTGAGAATGTTGTCCATGACTAAATGGTGTGTATCATAATTCCAGTCAGAAAATTGGTTTCCAGGATGCATCAGTGGGAAATACAAGGTATATGCTACTTACTGACCAGCTGTAATGGGTGCCCTCCCTGAGTGCCAGGTTCTTATAAAAAGGAAATTAGAAATGGATATTCAGCAAAAAATGGTTACATGCAATGAACACCTGAAATAATTTTCCACATGTGATTAGGAAGGTGGATGTGTGGAGTATGAATTCTATGGAGCAGTATTAGGCAGCCACATACAGAGGGCTGAGTTGTGACCCTATGGTGCTAGATATGATCCTGACTCAGTTAAGAGTCTCTATTGTGATAATTTAGAAGGTACTTGCAGAAATAAATATTCCAGGCCTTCTTATATGTGTTTTCTTTGAGTAGGACCCTAGGAGTTTAACTAGAACAACCTGTGTAAGGATGGATGGAAGGTTACTTACTGGAACTAGGGCAACTCAATGATGAATCCACCTCTGAAAAGTGACACCGTTTTACCATCTGTTATGAAATATTAATAGATATTCAGGGAATGTCCCAACATCAGGGATCCTGCTAACAGCCATTATGAATTGTTGATGACTCCAATCTCCTGAGGCATTCTGCTGATGACCAGAGTGGTATGGTCAGGTCCACGACTTTTGTTTTTTGTTTTGGGGTTTTTGGGTTTTTCAGTTTTTTTACTCCATTTTTCCTCATACTCTGACTCTGACTCATTCTTTCAACTATATCTTACAGGTTGTTCCTATAGCCTGGAAAGGCTTGTGAGGACAAAGGCATAGGGCATCAGAATAAAGAAGATAGAAAAGATTGGCTCAAATTTTTTTGCACAATCTATGTCTTGTGCCAAGTTAGTTTATTAAAAAGTACAGCATCCTGTACACAGATTTTCCTGAGAGTGAAAATGGGACAGTGTCAGCAAACCCTGTTGTATAATAGGATGGAGTAAATGTAAATCTAATCAATGTTGTACAAAGGAACCACAGGATGGCTCCATGGTATCAGAACCCAAGCATACAACAGCCTGGGGACAGATAACCACATCCCTCAGGCTGGGCAGAGTCAGAAAGCTTAACTCCCCATGTCCTTTGCCTCAGACCATTCTTGGCTCTCACCATTCATATTTCTGGTTTTATAAGAGGCACTGCATAAGAAGATTCACTGAAGAAGGCTGAGTATAGCGCTTTACTTTTAATGTAAGCAAGTATTTTCAAGGAAGTTGGTCATCATAACCATTTAGGTAAACTATACTGTTGTTTCCTCCCCATAGGGCCCATGAACTATCATACTACATGCTTTTGACCTGGTTTCAGTACCTGATATAAATTCTCTCTTCAAAAAGGAGCCTGAGATTCAATTTTAAAATAGCTTACTCTCTTTCTTTTGTCTTTCTTTCATAAAACACCATGACAAATGTGACTTGTAAAAGAAAGATCTTGCATTGGCTAATGATTCCAAAGGGGAAAGAGCCCACCATAGTATGGAGTCCTGACATGAAACAGCCATGTTGATGGAGTAGAAAGTTTAGAGATCGCATCCTCAATAGTCCCAAAGGAGGAAGAGAGATCTAAGGTAAAGTAAGGATGTTTTTTCCCTCAGAGCCTGCCCCAGTGACATACTTTATTTAATAATGTTCCAATATGCGGTCTGCACCCGCAACAAGGCCATATCAGTGGAATCCATACCCTCCACACCACAGGCTACCTATCTCCTGGGAGTTCTGGAGTAATCAGGGACACAAGAGGTCCACATAACCAGGGAAACAGTCCTTCCATTCTACACTTCCATCTGCAACTAGGGCAGATCCTGTCCCTGAAACAAAAAGCCTACCTGTCTCCAAAGAGTTTTACCTTAACCAGGAACACAGGTGATCTGCCCTAACTAGAGACACAAGAGATCTGATCTAACAAGGGACACAAGAACCCCCTACCCCAGCCAGAGCCTGCATTCTTGGAAGCTGTCTCTAAGCCAGGTAACAGAGTTCTACCTACCTCAAAGGAGGCCAGCCCAGTTAACACTAGATATGTTAGATATTTTAAAGTTCTGTACATTTTTACCCATATATGTTATGTTGAATATCATAAACATATCTTTAAACAGAAATGTTTAATCTGATTGGAAGTGATTTGCCTAACTTTTGTATCTCTCAAATGCACTTTTATTCACAAAATTGATTGTGTTCTCTAATTTTGCTCATTCTTTGAATGGTCTGTAGAAAATTAGTATTTTAACTTTTAGGAAGACAGAAAAATTCATCAGTGCAACTCTATTGATAACTTTTACTAAAGAAGATATGGAATTCTATATATGCAGCATAAATGATAGGCTAGAACAGGCACTGAAAAACACTCTAAAGATGCAAGACAATGAATACTGGTAGAACAAAGACATTGAAGCACAATTTTAGAAAATAAGGATAAGAGGAGGAGCTGAAGAAAAGAGGAAGAAAAAAGTATTCACAAAGAAAAAGTTGACTACTGATAATCTGTTAAAAAAGATGTATAAACAAAGATAAAATCAAAGATATTTTGAAAAATATAATATAGAAACATGGATATGATTAATATATTGAGAAGCATGCATCATTATTTAAGATGAAATTCATAAGCTATGAGGTCCACAGTGTGAAGAAATGAGAATATATGAACTATTGTATATCTAGATGTGAATTATTGTACAAAATGTAATGAACAGTTTCACTGATGATATTTTTCAGACTTTCTAAAAGTTAAAATGCTAATTTTCTCAGGATTCTTCAAAAAATGAGCAAAATTATAGAACACAATACATTTTGTGAATATAAGTCAATCTGGGAAATATAATTAAGAAGGTAATTATATGAGGGGGATTTCATACAGCATTTTCCTATTGTCCTGAAGTCATATGTCCTGTTAAGAATACAGATGCATTTTTATAAAGAGATAGTATCAAAGTCAAAGTCACTTTATGGAATTTAATTCAGTGATCTAATGATTTCAAAAACAAATATAACAGTATCACTATATATGAAGAAATCACGTGTAACAATCGAAAAAACATGGCTAACTAATTTTTGGATCCATGGAATATGAGATATGAGTTTTTTCTCTAGAAAATACTTCTATGCTCATTACTGAAGCACAAAAATATGCCTTGCTCTTCATTGACCTTCCCAACAGAGCCACCTGTATCCTGTAGCAAAACATATTTAGACCTTTCTCCACTGTGGCTCTATCCACAGTAGTGGCAAAAACTGCAAATGTAGTCAAGTCCTTCAAGATAACTTCTTTTTTGGATTCCTAACATCACCATTCCTCTATGCACCATGATCCAACTTCTCTCTGGAATATATATGGCTGGCAACCTCTCCTACATTTGTTGACACAGATGCTCACTCTAAACGTAGGCATATCATGATCATGTACAGCAATAGCACAGCTTTTGCCTTCCACTGTGTCTTGGTGTACCTAGGACAGATGGCTCTAGGGGGCTGTGTTATGGCTTTCTTGTCTAGGAGTCTGCCCTACAAATTCAATGAAGCCAGGTTTCTGGCTTTCAACCTCCCATTATTCAACAATGCCTGGGTCATCATCTCCTTTCATTACCACAACACCAAGGAAAAGGTCATAGTGACTGTGGAACTCTTCTCTATTTTGTCTTTCCATGCAGAGATTGTGTGGCTTATCTTTGGTCCTAAGTGCTACATCATATTATAAAGGCCAGAAAGTGACTCACTTAATCATATAAGTGACTGAACACATTTTAAGATGGAAGTCCTTTTGAAATTTAGCTTACATGTTTCTGAAACTAAATGGAAACCATGAAGACTGTACTGTACCATTTAAACAATCACATATAAGTTTTGAAATTTAGCTTACATGTTTCTGAAACTAAATGGAAACCATGAAGACTGTACTGTACCATTTAAACAATCACATATAAGTTATTATTTAGCACTTGATGGTATTGGCTATTAATTCTTTGGCTTAATTTCTATAGCCACCAGGTTTTTCATTTTGAGTTACAGGTTGCATATTTGTTTCTTTCTTTAATACACGCTATTACTATGCTCTTACTGATCCAATTTTCTCAAGTAATACAATCTTATACATTTTTCACCTGGATAATTTCTAGATTGAAATTTTGATTTAATAAAGATTTATCTCACCAATAAGTAGTGACAAACAAGTTGCAGAATCTCATATGTTACTTTATGGGTTTTACGAACATTTTATAGCTTTCTCTTCTAGTGTACTAAATCTGTGTCCATATACTAATTTTTTGTGAAACACTTACGATTAATTCCTGGTACTTCTAAAATCACTTCAATGTTATGCAATTTTTGAGGAATTTTCTATACCAGGATATTGCATAATAAGCTGTCAAGTAAGTTATTAATTTGGGGCCTTTCCTTATGTTACAATTTCAAATATCAGTTGAGCAGATCCACCAATTTTCAGTTAATTACATGAAACAAGGGTTTAAACATCATTGAAATGTATCAGATTCCCAGATGTAACCTGACGTGCTGACTCTGTGAGCACATCTTTCTGTGGCTACAAACAAATAAACAGACTTTAACTAGTCATTTCTATACTGTTCACCAGCTTTAATAAATCGGTAAGCATTCTTTCAATTCATACCATGTGTTGGGCAAGGCTTTCAGTTTTATTACTCCCCAATTCTCTATAATGAATTACAGATAAAATAATATTTACTATTTGCAGCAATCATTCTGTGTTCATATCTTATTTGTGAAATCCATTGTTCCATATTATATTCTTCTCATCCTACTCATCTGTCATCAATATTTATTGTTTCTGATCTTGGACTTTTAGGAATTGAGAATAGAAGACCTGTTCTCTCTTGCATTATAAACTTGAAGTTAATGAAAACACCTGTCTTAGATGTTGTGCTGAACAGGTGTATGTTATTGGATTTATTTTGGACAGACTTATGTGATGCAGGTCATGTGAAATCTTACATTAAAGAAGATGTTTCTAAGATTTCTGGAGCATTTGCCAGTTGTTTCCCTTAACTTACATTCCAATAGTCCCTATTACCATGAGACAAGAAAGTCACCCAGATATATTTTGTTCAAACCAAAACTCTTAAAGTGTAGACTCAAAACTTGTGGCTTTCAAGGAACTGATATTCATTTATATTATATGTCTTTAAAGCCCTATGGAAGCTCTGTGGTGAACGAACTAGGAACTTTACCTGAAAAAAAAAATCACTGAAGAGAGAGTTTAATGGTGATCAGCTGCCAGTCAGGAAGTGCAGGATGAATATTACACTGCACTGGAAAAACAATAAATGGACAGTTTTCAGTCCTACATCAAGTGAAATCCATCATGGATTGCACAACTGTAGAGGGTTATCTGGGAGACTCTTGAAGACTTTCTACCTCCTGCAAGGCTACCATCATTCAGAGTTTGGCCTAATGATGACAAAATGAGAAAAAGGCAACTGTATTGTGAGAAGTTTATTGTGATGGTTATTCTTAACTGTCACCTTGATTACATCTATAATTAAACTAAAACCCAAATGTCCAGATACATCTGTGATGATCATTTGAATCAGGAAGACATAACTTTATTGCAGATCTTTTGAGGTGGAAAGATACATCTTTAACCTGCACCACACCTTTTGTTGTCACCCTATATAAGGAACAAGTAAGAATGAAGCTTTTGCTCTTTTCTTGATTGTGCTTGATGTTACTGGCAAATTACTTCCTTTACTGGCATTACAGTCTATGTCTTCTTGTTTCCAGCATATACTGAAGATCAGCTGAGACATCCCATCGCATGGACTGAATAACTACTGGACCTTTCCATTAATAGAAAGTCAAAATGGAACTAATTGAACCACAAACTGTAATCCACTCTACTATGTCAACTAAAGGAACATCGTAGCTAAAGGACTTCTGACAACATTTTAATAGTCACTGATGATAGATGTGGATGCCCATCCATCATCAGTGACGCCTCATCCTGAATTAGATGCAAACAAATACATACACACAAAAGAGGATGATGTTCAGAGTGTAAAACGCTACAACACTAAATCTTAAATGGAAATTTTTTGCATCAAATTCTTCCCCTGAGAGCTCAAGGAACTCTGTGGAAGAGGAGGCAAAAAGTTTGTAAGAGACTTTGGAGCTGAGACATACCAAGAAAACAAGGCCTTGTAATCACAGCAGGCAGGACTGATGCCCATACAACACACATAGAGATTATTAGAACATGCACAGGGCCTGCACAATCCACATCAGATGGGGTACCAGCACTGAGAAGGGAAAAAGACAGATTCTCCAACACCTAATCCCCAAATCAAACTCTATTTGATAAAACAAAGGAAAAATTAAACCTCAGACAGAGTTTCATTACGTATACAAACTACACATAAGGACTAGCTTCTTAGTAATCATTAAATGACCAACCAAAAATGTAAAGTAACTTGTTAGCATTTCTGGAGACTTGCTTTCTTCCTTTGTTCCTTTGTTCCTTCCTTGCTTCCTTCCTTTCTTTTTTCTTTCCTTCATTCCTTCCTTCTTTCTTTCTTTGTTCTTCTTCTTCCTCTGTAGTATGAGTATTTTAATAAACCTGCATGGTGTTCATTCCTTCCTTGGACCATTTATGTTCTTAGATGAAAGACAGACAGACAGACAGACAGACAGACAGAGACTTTACATTTTAATATGCCTTAAACAGCACAATAACTAAATCTACTTCCCACAGATAACTCTGAGTTACTACTTACTAATTTCTATGCTCCAATTTGGGCTGATCTTAACTTCAATTAGTCAGCCCTCTGGGCAACGTTTTCTTGGACCAGAACCCAGTGTGCTATCTTTGCTTCCTTTGTCTCTGTCCTGCACACTCCTCTGTCCTGCACACTCCTAAGCCATGCTGTCTTGTCTCACCTCTTCTGCTTCCAATTGGTCCCAAGCCCAGGGACCTTAAATCCTGCCTCTATTCTCCACAGCTATTGACTGTTGGCATCTTCATTTACTAATCAGAATTAACTGGAGGCAGATTCCTAGAAGCTATGTACAGACACTCTCATGCAAAAAAAAAATGGGGGACACAAATTAGCATTAGAGTTCAGGCAGCTTTCTTCTTCTTCTTCTTCTTCTTCTTCTTCTTCTTCTTCTTCTTCTTCTTCTTCTTCTTCTTCTTCTTCTTCTTCTTCTTCTTCTTCTTTTTCTTCTTCTCCTCCTCCTCCTTCTCCTTTCCCTCCTCCTCTTCTTCTTCCTCCTTTTCCTCCTTCTCTTTTTCTCCCTGTTCTTTGTTTTACAATGATTTATATTCCTTTTTTCCCCCTTCATTATCTTAATGCTTTTATCTGTATGTGAATAACAAAATATGTTTCTGAACTTCATGACTCTTCATTACTCATAAAAATTCCATCTATACACACATGGTGACTAAGACTTGGCTTATTAGCTTCTTTGCTGAATGGATATATTTATTTTCATAGATTTGCATTTATATTATATGAGAGATGACTATTTTAGTAGGCTTTTCTTGCTAGTTTTATTTCAAATTGAGGGAACTTCTATTGAGAAAATACCAAAATAGTCTGCCTGTGGGACAGCCTTCACTGTGGTGACTTTGATTGCTTGTGTGAGTGAGTGAGTGAGTGAGCAAGCATGTGGTATCAGAGTGTCTACCACATTGTTGTTGGTGCCACATATGGACAGGTGTTCTAGGCTGCAAAAGAATCAGACTCTGCAAGCCAAAAGGAGTAAGCCAGTACACAGTATTTTTCCATGGTCTCCCATCATGGCAACCACTTCTAGAATCCAGGTTTCTGCCTTGAAGTCTTACCATGACTTGACTGAATGGTGGACTATTTTCTGTAAGATGAATTAAACTCTTTCCCCTTCAAGTTGATTTTTGTCTTTTTTTAATCAGAGAAGTAGACACATTAACCAAGACAATATGGTTTCCAACATTTTCCATGGCCAGTTGTCATTACACTTTTCAGCCTTTGGCAAGGCAGAAGAATGTGATAAAGAACTGTCTTAGTCATTTGTTTTGCTGCTCTAAAAATATCACCTTACAAAAATGGCATAGGTGGTTTTTCTTGGCTCATAGTTTGAGAGTATATTCTATCACTTCAGGAAGCAATCTCTTTGGAGATGGAAGCAGCTGGTCACATTGCATTCACACAGGAAGAACAGATTTAACTCAGAACAGATAACATGAGTGGTTCCCATACATTACTTTCAGCAACACAGAGGGCATATGGAGAAAATTAATAGAGGAATTCTGAAGTAATGCAGCATAAGTCAGTTTTACCTCTACAGGACATAATTTGTACACTGGTAAACCTCTAGATAGATGAGATTTTTGGGGGTGTTTGACTCTTTTTGCCTGTTCTTTGGAACATATTCCTGCTTCATAGTTGCTTTATCTAACCTTGATATGAATGTCTGTGCTTAGTGTTATTATATCTAGTTATGCCATATTCAGCTGATATACCTGACATATCTGCTCTTTTCTAAAGGGGAACAAAGGAACAATCGATTTAGGGGAAAGAGGGTAAGAGTGGAAGGGTGACTGACAAGAATAAGAAGAGGTAGAACTGAGTTTAGAATGTATTGTATGAGAAAAGAATAAGAAGAATAAAACCAAGGCTTCACTCTTAGGTCAAAATGGTGGGCACATCTGCTGTTGCAGCATCAAGCAAGTGGCTGGAAGGTTTTCAAAAGTGGCATTATAATGCTGCAGGATTCAATAAACTGGGGTTAATGAGAGATGATACAATACATGAAACTGAAGATGTAAAAGAAGCCATATGAAGGCTTCCTGAGGACCTTTATAATGACAGGATGTTTCAAATTAAGAGAGCCCTGGACCTGACTATGAGGCATCAGATCTTGCCTAAGGATCAGTGGACAAAATATGAGGAGGACAAATTCTATCTTGAACCCTATATGAAAGAGGTTATTCAGAAAAGAAAGATGAGAGAAGAATGGGCAAAGAAGTGATCTCGTAGTTAGGATCTGTGGGTGTGCCTGGTCTCACCATATTTTTACAAAGTTATTTCAAACCAAATCACAGTTTAAGAATTATTTATTTGCTCTACCTATGCCTCACTTTAAATAAATATCTATTGTAACCATAAAAAAAAAGGAATAAAACCAATAACAAACAAATAAAACTGTGTGTTGAATTTGAAAAGCAATAGCTCCAGGAAAATCTTCAGAATTAATTTGAAGTGATATATCAGGTTGCTCAGATAGAGTTCAACAGGCAGTCACTATTCTGTTCTCACAATGTAGAAAAAAATCACACACAGAAAACTAACAAGGATGCTGAACACTTAGCTACTAAGCTATTCATGGTTCAGTAGAAAGTGATTGTGTTAGAATCGCAGCTCGAATCCAGACAGACCACACCAGGCCAATACTGCTACGCACATTCCAATGAGAGGCCTGGAAGCACTCATGAGACAAAGAGTTTCAAGGAAACTCCGTCTCCTGGAACCAGGCATTTTCATAATCTGTATACTCACGTTAATCTGGTGTATGGATCCACGTGCTCTTTTACTATTATTTTATTATAAGTGCCTTTAGATATTGAATTCTGACATAGCTAAGCCTTTGAAAGTGTTAATTCAGTAGGAATCTAGTGAGATCTATTCAGCAACAATCTAGAGACAGGGATACTAATTAGGCATTACAAAGAATGGAGCTAAAATAGCTCAGGGCTAGTCTGCAGAGTAGCCACCCCAAACAAGAAAATACACAATGGTCTAGCAAATAGGTGGGTTTACCATGAAAGAGTTAGGGAATCCCTGAGACAGGTTTCTACACTAGGCCCAAAGGAACAGCATAATCAGGCATTTACTAAGAACCCCTGGTGGTGGGCTTAACAATAGACTAGCATTACACCTGGCTTAGTGGCAGTGGACTGGTCCCAGCCATCTCTTGATGTATACATTCCTTTTGTATTGTGTCACTGTAACTTGGAGGAGGATGTATCTCACCTGATTTCTTGTTACTCTTCTGTATAAAAAGTTTGATGCTCGATTTGAAAAATTACATTCAGATCTTACACATGGACTCGTGTGGTCTCTGTTTGTTACCCACTTTCGCTGACTTCTTGCCCACTTCCCTCCAGAGACCAAATCCATAAAGACTAAAAGGGTCTGTGGCACAATACAATTCTACAAAGGAGGTTTCTTGTGGGGGAAGAGGGCAAAGGTGGTGATGAAGACAAAGGGGAAATAGAGAGATCAGAGTTCAAGGGGGTCTGCCTTTTATTTAGGTTGTGATATAACCACTCACCGGTAAAGGTGATAAGCAAGCCAAGTTGATTCTGGGAATATATGACGATTGCCATGGCAACACATGTGTGGGTCTCTGTCACTTGTGAGTGACATCACTTCGTTCGAAAAGATGATCTGCCAAGCTGGTTCCTGATACCAACAGTAATGAAATCTCAGGCCTGCTTCAATCATGCCCCACATATCTGTGGAAATGTCAACTGAATGAATACATATGCTCTGATACAAGTTGAGAAAATTCCATGGCAAACTGTTCCGTTTTTATATACACATATAAATGTGTGCAAAGGTGTGTATGCACACACACACACACACACAAACACATACACACAAACCCACATATATAAGCGAAGAAGGCACTATGCTTTCAAATATTATAATTACTTAATTAAATGACAGTTTATTCAATGATATATCATAAAAAGATTCAATGAGGTCTCCCGGGTTCCTCTGGGCCCAGTCTGTGCAAAACAGCTCGCGGACTGCAAAGGCTGAGCAGCGGACCACAGCTTCTGGGACAGGCAGAAACACACTGCTTCTGGGACAGACCCTCATTTCTGGCAGCTGAAATCTGGGCACCTTCCCTTCCCCGCCAGAGAAGAGGTGGCCGCCTGGGTGGGCTGTGACCCCCAGAGCAGGGAAGGGAGCCATCTTGTCTCCCGGGTCCCTCTGGGACCAGTCTGTGCAAAACAGCTCTCGGACTGCAGAAGCTGAGCAGCGGACCACAGCTTCTGGGACAGGCAGAAGCACACTGTTTCTGGGACAGAACCCCATTTCTGGCAGCTGAAATCCGGGCACCTTCCCTCCCCTGCCAGAGGAGAGGTGGCCGCCTGGGTGGGCTCTGATCCCCAGAGCAGGTCCCTTCCGCTCAGCTCCAGTGCCTGGTTACTTAGTTACTTGGGTGCACAGTCTGTGCATTTCCTGACAGTCCCAAGATGACTTTCCAAGCAAATTTGGGACCACTGGTGAGTGGACCACAACATTTGATCCAATCTAATCACGTGGGAACTGGGACAGCATTGGGGAACAGAGGACCAAGGGCAGAGGTCCCTTCTGGTTGGCGCCAGCGCCTGGTTTCTGGGGCACACAGCCTGTGCATTTCCCCACAGTCCCTAGAGGACTCTCCAAACGATCTTGGGACCACTGGGTCCCAAGAGAGTAGAGCACAACATCTGTTCCAATCTAATCTTGCAGGAACTGGGACAGCATTGGGGAAACAGAGGATCAGGTAGACCAGGGGCAGAGGTCCCTTCAGGTCGGTGCCAGCACCTGGTTACTTGGGCAAACAGTATGTGCATTTCCCCACAGTCCCTAGAGGACTCTATGCAATATTGGGACCACTGAACAGACTGCTCCAAGCTCCTCAAAGGAGACACTACTCCCAGGCCTTGTAACTCGCCTAGGATTTTAGGACAACAGTATCCCAGGATAACAGGAGGTGGTCACACCAGTATTCTAGGGTCTCAGTGGATCTTGACTGCCAAGATCTCAGACACACCCAGAATATCAGGTTAACAGGAGCCCACAATCAAAGGATCACAGTGAAAGCAGGACTCAGGGGAGTCCACAATCAACTGGGATTTTAAGAAGGACAGGCTCCAATCAGTTATACTGAGGAGAACAAGCACCTGAGGTATTCAGATGGCAGGAGGCAAGCGTAGGAACAGAAGCAACAGAAACCAGGGATACCAGAACGAAATTCTCCCACCATGGCAAGTCCTAGATACACCATCACACCAGAAAAGAAAGAAATGGATCAAAAGTCACTTCTCATGATGATGATGGAGGACTTTAAGAAGGAAATACAGGAAACATAGATGAAAAACTAGAAGCATTTAAAGAGGAATCACAAAAATCACTTAGAGAGTATCAGGAAAATAATAACAAACGGGAGATGGAATTGAACAAAACCATCCAGGACCTAAAAGGGGGAATAGAAATAATAAAGAAAACCCAAAGTGAGACAACTTTGGAGATAGAAACCATAGGAAAGAAATCAGGAACCATAGATACAAGCATCAGCAACAGAATACAAGAGATGGAAGAGAGAATCTCAGGTGCAGAAGATTCCATAGGGATCATGGACACAACAATCAAAGAAAACGCAAAATGCAAAAAGATCCTAACTCAAAATATCCAGGAAATCCAGGACACAATGAGAAGACCAAACCTATGGATAATAGGAGTAGATGAGAATGAAGATTCTCAACTTAAAGGGCCAGCAAATATCTTCAACAAAATTATAGAAGAAAACTTTCCACACCTAAAGAAAGAGATGCCCATAAACATACAAGAAGCCTACAGAACTCCAAATAGACTGGACCAGAAAAGAAATTCCTCCTGACACATAATAATCAGAACAACAAATGCACTAAATAAAGACGTATTTTTAAAAGCAGTAAAAGAAAAAGGTCAAGTAACATATAATGGCAGACCTATTAGAATTACTCCAGACTTCTCACCAGAGACTATGAAAGCCAGAAGAACCTGGACAGATGTTATACAGACACTAAGAGAACACAAATGCCAGCCCAGGTTACTATACCCATCAAAACTCTCAATTACCATAGATGGAGAAACCAAAGTATTCCATGACAAAATCAAATTCACACAATATCTTTCCACGAATCCAGCCCTTCAAAGGATAATAACGGGAAAGCACCAATACAAGGACCGAAACTATGCCCTAGAAAAAGCAAGAAAGTAAACTTTCAACAAACCTAAAAGAAGACGGCAACAAGAACAGAATCCCAACTCTAACAAAAAAATGACAGGAAGGAACAATTACTTTTCTTTAATATGTCTCAATATCAATGGACTCAATTCCCCAATAAAAAGACATAGACTAACAGACTGGCTTCACAAACAGGACCCAACATTTTGCTGCTTACAGGAAACACACCTCAGGAAAAAGGACAGTCAAGACCTCAGAGTGAAAGGCTGGAAAATAATTTACCAAGCAAACAGTCTGAAGAAACAATCTGGGGTAGCCATTCTAATATCGAATAAAATTGACTTTCAACCCAAAGTTATCAAAAAAGACAAGGAGGGCACTTCATATTCATCAAAGGTAAACTCTTCCAAGAGGAACTTTGAATTCTGAACATCTATGCTCTGAATGCAAAGGCAGCCACATTCATTAAAGAAACTTTAATAAAGCTCAAAGCACACATTGTATCTCGCACAATAATAGTGGGAGACTTCTCCCCACTCTCATTAATGGACAGATTCTGGAAACAGAACCTAAACAGAGACACAGTGAAACTAACAGTAGCTATGAATCAAATGGATTTAACAGATATCTATAGAACATTTCATCCTAAAACAAAAGGATATACCTTCTTCTCAGCACCTCATGGTACTCCTGCAATATTGACCATATAATTGGCCACAAACAGGCCTCATCAGATACAAAAATATAGAAATTATCCCATGCATCCTATCAGATCACCATGGAATAAGGTTGATCTTCAATAACATCATAAATGACAGAACACCAACATTCACATGGAAACTGAACAACACTCTAATCAATGATACCTTGGTCAAGGAAGAAATAAAGAAAGAAATTAAAGACTTTCTAGAGTTTAATGATAATGAAGCCACAACATACCCAAACTTATGGGAAACATTGAAAGCATTCCTAAGAGGAAAACTCATAGCTCTGAGTTCCCCCAAAAAGAAACTGGAGAGAGCATACAGTAGCAGCTTGACCACACACCTAAAAGCTCTAGAATAAATGGAAGCAAATATACCGAAGAGGAGTAGACTGCAGGAAATAATCAAACTCAGAGGTGAAATCAACCAAGTAGAAACAAAAAGAACCATTAAAGAATAAATCAAACCAGGAGCTGGTTCTTTGAGAAAGTCAACAAGATAGATAAACCCTTAGCCAGACTCACTAGAGGGCACAGGGACAGCATCCTAATTAACAAAATCAGAAATGAAAAGGGAGAAATAACAACAAATCCTGAGGAAATCCAAAACAACAACTGATCCTTCTACAAAAGGCTATATTTAAAAAAAATTGGAAAGAGGAACACTACTCCATTGTTGGTGGGACTTCAAGCTTGTACAGCCACTCTGGAAATCAGTCTTGTGGCTCCTCAGAAAATTGAACATAGTACTACCAGAGAATCCTGCAATACCTCTTCTGGGCATAAATCCAGAACATGTTCCAACTGGTAATAAGGACACGTGCTCCACTATGTTCATAGCAGCCTTATTTATAATAGCCAGAAGTTGGAAAAAAACCAGATGTCCCTCAACAGAGGAATGGATACAGAAATCATGGTACATTTACTTAATGGAGTACTATCCAGCTATTAAAAACAATGAATTCATAAAATTCTTAGGCAAATGGATGGATCTGGAGGGCATCATCCTGAGTGAGGTAACCCAATCACAAAAGAAGTCACATAACATGTACTCACTGATAAGTTGATATTAGCCCAGAAACCTAGATTACCCAAGACACAATTTGCTAAACACATGAAACTCAAGAAGAATAAAGATCAAAGTGTGGACACTTCGTCCCTTCTTAGAATTAGGAACAAAGCACTGGGGCATAAAAGTTTGCATGACCAAGGGGCCTCTTTCCCAATGATGGCCAACTAGCCCATCATCTGCTACGTACACGAGCTCTGGGGGTACTAGTTAGTTCATATTGTTCTTCCACCTATAGGGTTGGAGACCCCTTCAGCTCCGTGGGTACTTTCTCTAGCTACTCCCTTAGGAACCCAGTGTTCCATCTAATAGCTGACTGTGAGCATCCACTTCTGTGTTCGCCAGGCACTGGTATAGCCTCACACGAGACAGCTATATCAGGGGCCTTTCAGCAGTATCTTGCTGGCATATACAATAGTGTCTGCATTAGGTGGCTAATTATGGGATGAATCCCCAGCTGCAGCAGTCATCCATTTGTTTCAGCTCCACACTTGATCTCTGTAACTCCTTCAATGTGTGCTTTGTTCTTAATTCTAAGGAGGGGTGAAGTGTCCACACTTTGATCTTCATTCTTCTTAAGTTTCATGTGTTTAGCCATGTTCTTGGAAAAAGTGTCATGTGAGTTGAGTTTCATTGGCATTATGCTTTCTTGTGCACCGGGTATTACACCAGAAAACGTCTTTCCAAATTATACTGGGCTTAAACACATTGTGTATAAATTGCCTGTCATTAGACTCCCCAATATCTGTTCCAGTTTAACAAAGTTAATCTGAGTTTTCATTATCTCTTTGACAGGTTAGCCTACCTATATGTCACCTTCAGGGACACCTTCAGGGAATGAAAGTGGGAGAAATTCTTAATGGCAAAAGGTAGCTAGTTGTTGGGAACCTTAGTTAGATCCCAGAATCCACATCATGTCACATACCATAGATATTGCACAATATAGATCAAATGAAGTTATTCAAATAAAAGCAAGCAAAATACATGATAAAAAGAAGCTAGTTTTTCAGAGATGAAGAACTTGAAGTTAAACAGCTTAGATGAATGGATTGTTGCCCTTCTGTTCTGCAGTCTGCAACTCCAACAGGGCAGATCTGCATGTCTGCTCCTCTCAACACCCTACAGTCTGCAGGTCTCCCAGGATATCTGCTGCATCCAGGGCAACAGGTAAGACATTGTCCAACTAACCACAGCAGCTTGGACCCCAAAGATGCCCAGCAGCTGCAGGTTCTCTCCCCTCCATTTTAACCTTATCTTCATTGGGGAAAATCGTTGTGTCTTCTACTCTCAATACCCTACAGTCTTTAGATCTTCCAGGAGATCTGCTGCAACCCAGGGACACAGGAGTCAAGCTCCAGTAAGAGACACAAGGGCCAGTTAACACCAGAGATAACCAAATGATGAGAAGCAATCACAAGATCATAAGCAACAGAAACCAACACACTTTGGTACTACCAGAACCCAGTTCTCAAACCATAGCAAGCCCTGGATACGCCAAAATACCTGAAAACCATGATGCTGACCTAAAATCCCAACTCATTAAGACCTTTAATGAGGATATAAATAGCTCACTTAAAGAAATAAAGGAAAACACAGTTAAACAGGTAGAAGCCCTTAAAGAGGAAATAAATATCTCAAAAAATACAGAAAAACACAATCAAACAGGTGAAAGAATTGAAGCAAGCAGTCTGAGTCATAAAAATGGAAGTAGAAACAATAAAGTAATCAAAAATAGAGGCAACTCTGGAAATGGAAAACCTAGGAAAGAGATCAGGAGCTACAGCTGCAAGCATCACCACAGAATACAAGAGACAGAAAGAGAAGCTGTGGAGAGCTGTTGGTGCCACTTCTAGAAATTTGGTAAGAATTTATCATTGGGGTCAGATAAGGAAGTAGGCTCAAATAGAATATTTGCATTTGGGCTAATACTAGCATTCCTTTTATCTTGGTTATCCTGATAAGGCCCTAGAAACAGTGACCATGGGAGCTTGTTTATTGTTTATTGCCCTGTTTGATTACTTTGTCTTTGATCTAAGAACTGACCATATTCTTTGCATATACATAGAATGATATTAAAGCAGACTGGAGAAAAATAAACCTGCTTCAGCCTCAGCACTGGCTGGGATGATGTTATATTGTTGTCTAGTTGTCTTTTCTTTTTCAATCCTCACTCCCTTCCTGGATACCCCAAATACCTGGAGAACCTGTTGAGTGACTTGGTCAGGTGGCGCCTTCAATGACAGGCTTGAGTATGAGAGATACAGTGAAGGATACCAAAGGAAAGGAAGTGTACACAAGGGAAAATTTGGGTCAGCAATGGATAAACCATATAATAAGTGACAACAAGGTAATGGTAGAATGCTTTTTGTATATGTGTTTAGAGATATGCTAAAATCTAGAGGAGTAAAGATGATTCCCATAGATGCTTTTAGTGTTTGGAACCTGATTAGAGATAGTTTAGAGCACTACACATGAGAGCAAGAGAATGAGTTTCAGAAAAGCAGTCCTCCCCACTAACTGGGAATGCTTTGGCAAAAAAAGAAGGAAAGTGAACAGTAAGCTGTTCCAGAACTCACCTAGGGACATGACAAGTTCAGGAGATGTCCTGCTTCTTCTCTGGTTTTCACTGGGTGAAGGCTTAGTTCTGGTTCTGGGTTCCTTAGGTAGGATATCTGGGTCCCCTTGTTGGGACATCTAGTTCCCTTCCCTCTCTGTATATTGTCTGCCCTTGGTGTGCCAATCTGTCAATGTCTGTCAGTTTATGTCTGTGATTTCATTTCATTGTTTGATCATCGTTCTGTGTTTTATATTCAAAAGAAATAATTGTTAAAACTTTTTTTGGGACCAGATAAAGAGCAGAGGTCCCTTCCGGTCCCCGCCGGCACGCCCAGTTTCCTTGGGCACACAGCCTGTGCACTCCCCAACCAGCCCCAGAGGACTCTCCACGCGATCTTAGATCCAGCCTTGAGTGGAGCACACCATCAGTTCCATCTAGTCATGCTCGGGAACGGGGAAAGCACTGGGGAAATACAGGAGTGACCAGTCAAAGAGCAGAGGTCCCTTCTGGTCCCCACCAGCACTCCCAGGCACACAGCCTATGCACAACCCAACCAGCCCTAGAGGACTCCCGACGTGATCTTGGAAACAGCATTTCACAGGAACCCACAATCAAAGGATCACAGTATAAGCTGGACTCAGAGGAGTCCAGAATCAGCTGGGAATATAAGAAGGACAGGCTCCAGACTGCAAAGGGCCACTCAGACCCAGTCTGTGCAGGTCAGCTCATGAACTGCAAATGGTGAGTGAGCAAAGGGCTGAACAGGGCACCTTTTGGGACACAACCAGCTCTGGGCTCTAGACACCCTCCCCACCTGAGGACAGTTCTCCCCCTGGGAGGACCTTCTCTGTCAGAACTTGTAAGAGAGCCACATTGGGTACTAGGTTGCTCAGAGACCAGTCTACACAGGTCAGCTCAAAGACCACAAAGGGTTGCTCAGACCCAGTCTGAGCAGGTCAGCTCACAGACTGCAAAGGGTTGCTCAGACCCAGTCTGCTCAGGTCAGCTCACGGACTACAAAGGGTGAGTGAGCAAACAGCTGAGCAGGGAACCTTTCAGGACAGACCCAGCTCTGGGCTCTAGACATCCCAGCATGCTCCCTGCCTGAGGACAGTTCTCAGCCTGGGAGGGCTTTCCATGCCCTAACGTGTGAGAGAGCCATCTTGGGTTCCAGGTCGCTAAAACCTAGTCTGCGCAGGTCAGCTCAGGGACTACAAAGGGTGAGTGAGCAAACAGTTCAACAGTGCACCTTTTGGGACACACCCAGCTTTGGGCTCTAGACATCCAGGCTCTCTCCCCACCAGAGAAGTTCTCAACCTGGGAGGGCTTTCCAGGCTGGAACTTGTGAGAGAGCCATATTAGGTCCCAGATTGCTCAGAGACCAGTCTGTTCAGGTCAGCTGACGGACTACAAAGGCTCCCACAGAGACCAGTCTGTGCAGGTGAGTGTGCAGACTGCAGAGACAACATCTTCTAGGACAGGCCCTATATAGGGTCTTAAACTTAACCTAAGAGGCAGGTCTGAACACCAAAACTCCATGCACCTTCCCTGCAAAAGGAGAGCTCGCCTGCTGAGACTACTCTGACCACTGAGATTCAGGAGAGAGCTGGGCTCCCAGGTCTGCTGACAGAGGCCAACAGAATCACAGGAGGAACAAGATCCAACCAGAGACAACTATAACAACCAACTCCAGAGATTACCAGATGGCGAAAGACCACTCACCTTCTTCAGAACCCAGCACTCCCACTTCAGCCAGTCCTGGATACCCCAACACACCCGAAAAACAAGACTCAGATTTAAAAATCATATATCATGGTGTTGGTAGAGGACATGAAGAAGAACACTAAGAAGGACATGAATAACTCACTTAAAGAAATGCAGGAGAACAATGCTAAAGAGGTAAAAGTCCTTAAAGAGGAAACACTAAAATCCTTTAAAGAACTACAGGAAAACACAACCAAACAGGTAATGGAATTAAACAAAATCATCCAGGACCTAAAAAGGGGAATAGAAATAATAAAGAAAACCCAAAGTGAGACAACTTTGGAGAGATAGAAACACAGGAAAGAAATCAGGAAACATAGCTGTGAGCATCAGCAACAGAATACAAGAGATGGAAGAGAGAATCTCAGGTGCAGAAGATTACATAGAGAACATGGGCACAACATTCAAAGAAAATGCAAAATGCATAAAGATCCTACCTCAAAACACGCAGGAAATCCAGGACACAATGAGAAGACCAAACCTACGAATAATAAAAGTAGATGATAAAGAAGATTTTCAACTTAAAGGACCAGCAAATATTTTCAACAAAATAATAGAAGAAAACTTCCTAAACCTAAAGAAAGAGATGCCCATGAACATACAAGAAGCCTATAGAACACCAAATACACTGGACCAGAAAAGAAATTCCTCCCTACACATAATTATCAAAACAACAAATGTACTAAATAAAGATAGAATATTAAAAGCAGTAAGGGAAAAAGGTCAAGTAACATATGAAGGCAGGCCTATCAGAATTACTCCAGACTTCTCACCTGAGACTATGAAAGCCAGAAAATCCTGGACAGATGTTATTCAGATGCTAAGAGAACACAAATGCCAACCCAGGTTACTATACCCAGCAAAACTCTCAATTACCATGGATGGAGAAATCAAAGTATTCCATGATAAAACCAAATTCACACAATATCTTTCCACGAATCCAGCCCTTCAAAGGATAATAAAGGGAAACCACCAAAACAAGGACGGAAACTACACTCTAGAAAAAACTAAAAAGTAATCCTTCAACAATCCTAAAAGAAGACAGCCACAAGAACAGAATCCCAAACTTAACAACAAAAATAACAGGAAGCAACAACTACTTTTCTTTAATTTCTCTTAACATCAATGGACTCAATTCCCCCCCCCCAAAAGACATAGATTAATAGACTGGCTCCACAAATAGGGCCCAACATTTTGCTGCTTACCGGAAACGCAACTTAGGGAAAAAGACAGATACTACCTTGGGTGAGAGGCTGGAAAACAGATTTCCTAGCAAATGGTCCAAAGAAAAAAGCTGGAGTAGCCATTCTAATATCAGATAAAATTGACTTTCAACCCAAAGTTATAAAAAAAGACAAGGAGGGGCACTTCATACTCATCAAAAGTAAAATCAACCAAGATGAACTTTCAATTCTGAATATCTATGCTCCGAATTCAAGGGCAGCCACATTCATTAAAGAAACTGTAGTAAAGCTCAAAGCACACATTACACCTCACACAATAATAGTGGGAGACTTCAACTCCCCACTCTCACCAATGGACAGATCCTGGAAACAGAAACTAAACAGAGACACATGGACACTAACAGAAGTCATGAAACAAATGGATTTAACAGATATCTACAGAACATTTTATCCTAAAACAAAAGGATATACTTTCTTCTCAGTGCCACATGGTACCTCTTCCAAAATTGACTATATAATTGGTCACAAAACAGGCCTCCACAGATACAAAAATATTAAAATTATCCCATGCATCCTATATGACCACCATGGATTAAGGCTGATCTTCAGTAAAAACATAAATAATAGAAAGCGAACATTCTCATGGAAACTAAAAAACACTTTACTCAATGATTCCCTAGTCAAGGATGAAATAAAGAAAGAAATTGAAGACTTTCTAGAGTTTAATGAAAATGAAGCCACAACGTACCCAAACTTATGGGACATAATGAAGGCAGTCCTAAGAGGAAAACTCATTGCCCTGAGTGCCTCCAAAAAGAAACTAGAGAGAGCATACACTAGTAACTTGACAGCACATCTAGAAGCTCTAGAACGAAAGGAAGCAAATTTACCCAAGAGGAGTAGATGGCAGGAAATAATCAAACTCAGGGCTGAAATCAACCAAGTAGAAACAAAAAGAACTATTCAAAGAATTAACCAAACCAGGAGCTGGTTCTTTGAGAAAATCAACAAGATACATAAACCCTTAGCCAGACTCACTAGAGGGCACAGGGACAGTATCTTAATTAACAAAATCATAAATGAAGGGAGACATAACAACAGAACCTGAGGAAATCCAAAACATTATCAGATCCTACTACAAAGGCTATACTCAAAAAAGCTAGAAAACCTGGAGGAAATACACAATTTCCTAGACAGATACCAGGTACCAAAGTTAAGGCAGGATCGGATTAATGATCTAAACAGGCCCATTTCCCCTAAACAAATAGAAGCATTCATCAATAGTCTCCCAACCAAAAAAAGCCCAGGACCAGATGGATGTAGTGCAGAGTTCTATCAGACCTTCAAAGAAGACCTAATTTCAACTCTCCTCAAACTATTCCACAAAATAGAGACAGAAGGTACTCTACGCAATATATTCTATGAATCCACAATTACTCTGATACCTAAACCACACAGAGATCCAACAAAGAACTTCAGACCAATTTCCCTCATGAGTATCGACGAAAAATACTCAATAAAATCCTCGCAAACCGCATCCAAGAACACATCAAAACGATCATCCATCATGACCAAGTAGGCTTCATCCCAGGAATGCAGGGATGGTTTAATATATGGAAATATATCAACGTATTCCACTATATAAACAAACTCATGGACAAAACCCACATGATTATCTCGTTAGATGCTGAGAAAGCATTTGACAAAATCCAACACCCTTTCATGATAAAAGTCTTGGAAAGATCAGGAATTCAAGGCCCATACCTAAACATAATCAAAGCAATATACAGCAAACCAGTAGCCAACATCAAAGTGAATGGAGAGAACCTGGAAGCAATCCCATTAAAATCAGGGAGTAGATAAGGATTCCCACTTTCTCCCTACCTATTCAATATAGTACTTGAAGTCCTAGCCAGAGCAATTCGACAACAAAAGGAGATCAAGGGGATACAAATTGGAAAGGAAGAAGTTAAAATATCACTGTTTGCAGATGTTATGATAGTATATATTTGGAGCCCCAAAATTCCACCAAAGAACTGCTAAACCTGATAAGCAGCTTGAGTGCAGTAGCTGGATATAAAATTAATTCAAACAAATCAATGGACTTTCTCTACACAAAAAATAAGAGGGCTGAGAAAGAAATTAGTTAAACAACACCCTTCACAATAGTCACAAATATTATAAAATACCTTGGTTTGACTCTAACTAAGGAAGTGAAAGTCTTCAAGTCTCTGAAGAAAGAAATTGAAGAAGATCTCAGAAGATGGGAAGATCTCCCATGCTCCTGGATTGGCAGGATTAATATAGTGAAAATGGCTATCCTGCCAAAAGCAATCTACAGATTCAACGCAATCCCCATCAAAATCCCAACTCAATTCTTCACTGAGATTGAAAGGGCAGTTTGCAAATTCATCTGGAATAATAAAAAACCTAGGATAGCAAAAACTATTCTCAACAATAAAAGAACATCTGGGGGAATCATCATGCCTGACAACAAGTTGTACTACAGACCAATTGTGATAAAAACTGCATGGTACTGGTACAGCAACAGACAGATAGATCAATGGAATAGAATTGAAGCCCCAGAAATGAATACACACACCTATGGTCACTTGATCTTTGACAAGGGAGCTAAAACCATCCAGTGGAAAAAGGACAGTATTTTCAACAACTGGTACTGGCACAACTGGCAGTTATCATGTAGAAGAATGAGAATTGACCCATTCTTATCCCCTTGTACAAAGCTTAAGTCTAAGTGGATCAAAGACCTCCACATAAAACCAGAGACACTGAAAGTTATAGAGGAGAAAGTGGGGAAAATCCTCGAAAGTGTGGGCACAGGGGAAAGATTCCTAAACAGAACAGCAATGGCCTGTGTGGGCAGATCAAGAATTGACAAATGGGACCTTATAAAATTGCAAAGCTTCTGTAAGGCAAAAGACACAGTCAGCAAGTCAAAAAGGCCACCAACAGATTGGGCAAGGATTTTTACCAATCCTAAATCTGATAGGAGACTAATATCCAACATCTACAAAGAGCTAAAGAAGCTGGACTCCAGAAAAACGGATAACCCCATTAAAAAGTGGGATACAGAGCTAAACAAAGAATTCTTGATTGAGGAATTCCGATTGGCTGAGAAACATCTGAAAAAATGTTCAACATCCTTAATCATCAGGGAAATGGAAATCAAAAGAACACTGAGATTCCACCTCAAACCACTCAGAATGGCTAAGAGCAAAAATTTAGGTGACATCAGATGCTGGCGAGGATGGGGAACACTCCTCCATTCCTGGTGGGATTGCAAGCTTGTACAACCACTCTGGAAGTCAGTCTGGTGTTATCTCAGAAAATTGGACATAGTACTACCAGAAGATCCAGCAATACCTCTCCTGGGCATATACTCAGAAGATGTTCCAACTGGTAATTAGGACACATGCTCCACTATGTTCATAGCAGCCTTATTTATAATAGCCAGAAGCTGGAAAGAACCCAGATGTCCTTCAACAGAGGAATGGATACAGAAAATGTGGTACATTTACACAATGGAGTACTATTCTGCTATTAAAAAATGAATTCAGCTATTAGATGGAACACAGGGTTCTCAAGGAAGGAGCTAGAGAGAGTACCCAAGGAGCCGAAGGGGTCTTCAACCCTATAGGTGGAAGAACAACATGAACTAACTAGTACCCCCAGAGCTCATGTCTCTAGCTGCATATATAGAAGAAGATGGCCTAGTTGGCCATCATTGGGAATAGAGGCCCCTTGGTCATGCAAACTTTATATGCCCCAGTACAGGGGAATGCCAGGACCAATGGGGGGAGTGGGTGGGGTGGGTAGGGGAGCAGGGTGGGGATGGGGGAGGGTTTAGGGGATTTTCGGGAGAACATGTGAAATGTAAATGAAGAAAATAATAAAAATGGAAAAAAAAAAGATGTCACTGAGGTACTGTCATGGGGGATAGAGCAGATGTCCTGAGCTATAGAATTCCCCTCATTCTCCAAGTGCATTTAGATCAAATCACAACACACACCCCCAGAGCCATATGAGTGATGATGGAAGGTGACAGCCATAAACTAATCTACTGGGGGCTGTCACTCTGCACCTTACTGTTATGTTTAGTAATCTTCCTCTCCTCACAACACTAGGTACTAGTTTAAGACGAGGAGTGAAACACAATACTAAGGCCCAGTTTGGACCATAGTGTTTTCACCACTACAGAGGGAGTTCTACCACTCCCTGCAGAACTTGGTTAATCTGTTTGGTCAGTAGAGGCAGAGGATACAGACAACATTTTGGATGCACTGTTCTCTGGTCATTTGCCATAATTTGCTGGCTATGCCAGTGGACAGCGCTTGGAGAGCCTTGAGTAAGATCATCTCCATCGTGACCCAAACAACCCATTACTCCCTGGAATAACAAATCCAAACCCTAGCTAGGAATTTAAAATGGCCACTTGTCATTTGAACTGCTAATCCCAGTGTTGATTTTACTTATTTTTTTTTTTAGTATTTGTTTATGTTATATATTTATATACCATGTAAAATTTACATATTATAAAATATATTTAATATTTTAGTAAAAAATGAATTTATGAAATTCTTGGGCAAATGGATGAATCTGGAGGACATAATCCTTAGTGAGGTAACTCAGTCATGAAAGAAGTCATTGGATATGCGCTCACTGATAAATGGATATTAGCCCAGAAATTTAGAATACCCAAGATACAATCTGCAAAACACAAGAAAATCAAGAAGGAAGACCAGCGTGTGGATACTTCATTCCTCCTTTGAATAGGAAACAAAATACCCATGAAAGGAGTTACAGAGACAAAGTTTAGAGCTAAGATGAAAGGATGGACCATACAGAGACTAACCCACCGGGATCCATCCCATAATCAGTCACTAAACTCAGACACTATTGCATAGGACAGCAAGTGTTTACTGAAGGTACCCTGATATAGTTGACTCCCACAGAAGTGGATGCTCACAGTCATCCATAAGAGGGAGCATGGGGCCCACATTGGAGAAGCTAGAGATAGAACCCCAGGAGGTGAAGGGATCTGCAACCCTAGAAGAGGAACAACAATATGAACTAATCAGAGCCCCCAGAACTTGTGTCTCTAGCTCCATATGTAGCAGAAGATGGCCTAGTCGGCCATCATTGGGAGGAGAGGCCCCTTGGTACTGCAGTCTTTATATGCCCCAATACAGGGGAAGGCCAGGGCCAAGAAGTGGGAGTGTGTGGTCAGGGAAGCAGGGAGGGGGGAGGGGGAGGGGACTTTCGGGATAGCATTTGAAATGTAAATTAAGAAAATATCTAATAAAAAATTGAAAAAAAAACTTTTTCTGATAGCCGTTCACCCATTCATTTACCTTTAACTCATCATAAAAAAGGTCTCAATTAACAACAAAAACTGATAAACTGCATCTGTAGCCCTACATCTGTAGTTAGGAGGCTGCTGGAGAAGACCTGCCAGGGGCTGATTGTCTGTACAAGCCACTCTTAAAATGGCCAGCAGCTTCTCAGCTTCTATAATAATGGAGCTGATGGCTGCTTCTAGAAAACTCTCTGTGACTGTGATTATTGGGTTCAACGGGTAACAAGGTGCTCCTTGCTTGAAATTACAGCTAGAAAAAGTAAGAAAATTTGTTCTAGTCTAAAAATATAAATGTGTGACCACTCTGTTTCTGTCTGGTCTTAAATGTATAAAAATGTTATACATGCCTTAGTTATAGATTATTGGCTTATAAGTTATTGGGTATGGTTAAAAATTTGTAGCACTGGTAACAAAAAGTTGACTTAAAGCTGGTAACTCAGGGTTGGAATTATTCTGGACAACAAATGGCATGAACCAAGCCAGGGAAACAGGTCACTAAAGATACCTATAAATTGAGAAAATATGTTATGTAATTATTGTCCTAGAAATCAGAATTATCAGAGATGGGATTTAAAACTTAGAGGCCAAATCTTTTAAGTTCAGACTCCATTTTAGAGAACTTGAGCTAAGTTTAAATTCAGGTAAACTAACAGGCTAATAAGTAACTAGTATTAGTTTCCAAGTTGCTCCCTAACAAAAAATGAGCCTAACTCCACTCTCTAGGCTAATCTCCAACAAGACCAACATCTCCAGGTTATACCCTCAACAAGGCCAGTGTCTAGAGGTTATTCCCCCAACAAATCGCCACCCTCAGGTTACAAGCCTACCCGCTGCCTAATGAGTATCAATGCAGAGGGTAGAATAATTTAAGTTTATGATACAACTCCCAGCACCAGCAAATTATGTTAAAGGCCACAGTAGCTTTTCAATTAGATGCTTGCACACATACCCTCTGGTTGCTGCTTACTATAAAGCCTTGGCCTGAGACATTTGGGCCTCCACCACCACCAGAACTTTTCTGTGTGATGGCAGTGCATTGGGGAAGGGGGAAAACCAGCTCAAATAGAATAAAGACCCTGCTGTAAGTTGCATCAGATTAGTTCCTGTCTGTGTTTTGGGGGATTACTAACATTTCCCTGGCACTACAAAACAATATCACTTTAAGGAGGTATTAAAATCTGAACCATCATGCATTCATATACAAGAACTGGCAGCCAAATTTTGTAACATGAACTTAATGCACTTGTTATTGATTTTAGAGAGAATGGATTGTTTACCCTGTTAAATATTGGTTTTGGCTTCCAAAATTATGATTATTCTCTGATATTGCAAAATAAAATTTTAAATTATCTATCTATCTATCTATCTATCTATCTATCTATCTATCTATCTATCTATCTATCTATCTATCTATATATATATATATATATCGGGGCTAACGTAAGTCAATAGCAACTATTCTTTTTTTAAGATTTTGTACAAGTTTGTCCTTGGTTCCCTTAGGAAGGTACAGCAAACTTAACAACCTCGAAGATCGTAGAAGGTTGGGGAAAATCTTCAAAACCATTGTGATGTACATGGACCAGGTAAAGTGCCTATAGATACCTTTAGTCTTTGGATATGATTAGGGATAATTTAGATCCTAGGCATGAAAGGGGAAGTTGGATTCACATGTGGGGACACTTCAATTAAGGAGGAAGAAAGTTAAACTAAGTCATCTGTCCCTATAATCTGGTCTGTATATACTGAGCCAGGATTTGGGCTGACCCCTAATAAGGCAGAGAAAGAGACCCTAGATGTGGGAAACGCTGGACCACTGGAAGTAATAGATATAGTAGGGAGGAAAATTCCTCCTGACTTGTTGCCTAGGTGGAATATGAAACGCCTTCCCAGGGTAGATTATTTACAGAAGAAATGCAACAGCTGCAAAACACTTACTTCATTGTCTGTGCATGTGTAGCATTTACAGGCTCTGCAAGCTCAAGGGGAGTTCTTGGGGAAATCAGAGTGGATTCCAAGGCTGAGAGCTAGTAAAATCCCAAGTGCCCTAGTTGGACTTGACCTCTTGAGAAATGAAGCTGCTAGTCATATCAGCAGTCGGAAAACCATCTGAGAGATAGCCTTTGAGTGGGACACAGAGGCTTTTATCCCCCTTAGAAGTGACCTTGAAAGAGGCTAGCAAATGTGGGGATGATGTTCAGAGATTTCATTTTGCCTATCCACTTATATAGCAGCTCAAGTCTCATGGTAATACAGTCAGAGCTTATAAGCCTCAACCATTTAAACAGCTACAGTCATTAAAAACTTGTGCATATTATGAGCCAACAACTCCATTTACTCAGGTACTGCTCTCATCATTGGCCACAGAGACCCTTCCTCTTGGCTATTAGAAGCAATTGGCAAGGATATGTTTGTCAGGAGGAGAGTTTTTATTATTGAAATCAGAATTTGCTAAGCAGTGTCAAAATACTGCCAAGATCAATCAAGCACAGCAGATACCTATTATGTTTGATATGGTAGCAGGAAAGGTCCAAAATCCTGAAACTGCTCAACAGTTAAATTGTAATCCATCTGTTTATGAACTGGTTAATGCTGCAACTAAGAAAACCTAGTATAAGCAACCATCTACAGTGAGGCAGACTGAGGATTCATCTAAAATTTGGCAGGGTCCAAATGAAGTATTCTAAGATTTTGTGGCCAGGTTACGGCAGACAGCAAAATTATTGGTGATTCTGAGGCAGGTCTATTTTTGATGAAGCAGCTTGCCTATGAGAATACTAATACTGCATGAAGGAAAAAGGTAAATTTGTCAGATCATATCAGATTGTGCTCTGATATAAGCCCTTAATATACCCAGGGTGTTTCTATGGTTGCTGTTCTACAAGGAAAAATAGTAAAGGAGATATTGTTTCAGAAAAGATAACCAAATAAAAGCAGAGTAGCTGTTCCTCCAGTAATTTGTTATGGTGTGGGCAAGTAGGACCTGGAATCAAGCAGAGTCCCAATAAAAATGAGACTAGAATTCAGAGTCCTTCCCAGGAAGGCTAGCAGACAGGATTATTCCATAGATGTAAGAGAGGAAAGAGAGTTTTATGGGAAATTCTCTGCATCAGGGAAATGGGAGGAGAGGCCAGCCCCAGGCCCCACATCAGCAATGTTATTGGGCACTACAGACCTTTGTTTCCCTGCAAGGAAATCTGATCAAGACTCTTCCCAGTGACCTCAGGCAGTGCAGAACTGGACCTCAATTCTACCTACACAGTATTAACCCATGAAATGGGTATGCAAGCCCTACCTATGGGAGTGTATGGTCCTTTCCAACAGTCACTGTAGGTCTGCTCTTTGGAGGAAGTAATATAACCATGAAGGGTGGTAGGTGTTACCAATAATGATTATACTGGAGAAATCAAAATTATGACACATTTTCCTCTTAGAATTTCAGTTATTCAGTCAGGCCAGGATTTGTGCAGTTACTATTACTTCCTCAAGGTCAAACTAAGAATGTAGCATATCTTAGTTAGGGTTTTAATGATGTGAGCAGACACCATGGAAAGGCAACTCTTATAAGGACAACATTTAATTAGGGCTGGTTCAGAGGTTCAGTCCATTATCTTCAAGTCAGTAACACGACAACATCCAGGTAGGCATGGCAAGAGGATCTAAGAGTTCTACATGTTAGAAGAATACTGACTTCCAAGCAGTTTGGAAGAGGGTCTTAAAGCCCACGTCCATAGTGACACACCTACTCCAAGGCCATACCTCTTTTAAATATGGCCACTCTCTGGGCCAAACATATTCAAACCACTATACAGCAATGAAGGATAGAAGAGAAAGTGCAGGTTTGGGGTCCTTAGATGTTTATTGGGTACAAGTCATAGGGGCTCAAAGCCCAGAGTTCACACTAAGAATTAATGGAAGAGGGTTTCAGAGACTATTGTATACAGGGGCTGAAATTTCAGGGCTCACAGATCAATAGCCTCAGGTATGTCTGAAACAGCCCAGGATTATACAACTACAAGTAATTGGTCAAAATCAATGTCTAGAAAAGAATAATGATATTTTATTCTGGTAGGATGAGGAGGGACACAAAGGTATGTTCCAGCTATACATTGTAACAGGCCTACCAGGTAATTTATGAGGATGAGATTTGATGGGCAAAATGAGGGTTTTTCTTTATAGTCTTAACAAAAAAAAATCATAAGACAGAAGTTTGATCATGGAGTTTGCCAAATCAAGGCTTGGGAATTGAGGGGCAGAGAGTTCAGAAGCTGGTAATGCCTAGTCAGAGACTTCATAGAGCTGGGTCAGGGTATTTTTTTGTAAAAGCAACTGGCCAGCCTGTGCTCCATGACTATTCTATTACTTGAAAGAGTAAAAAACCTGTGTGGGTAGATCTTGCAAAAGAAAAGGTAAAGGTCACAGAACAGTTAGTACAGGAACAGCTCAATAGTGGACATCTAGAACCCTCTAGTTCTCCTTGGAATTCACCCATTTTGTGGTTAAAAAGAAAGCAGGAAATTGGAGACTGTTGCAATATCACTGGGGAGTTAATGAAACTATGGAATTAATGGGAGCATTGCAGTGAGGATTGCCTACCCCTTCTGCTGTAACTGAAGATACCTTTAAGATTATTCTGGAGCTAAAGGACTGTTTTTATTCTATACCTCTTGCTCCAAAGAATTGTAAGAGATTTGCTTTTAGTGTGCCCTCCAAAAAAATTCAAAAACATACGCAAAGATTTCATTGGAAGTTTTTACCCTAAAGCACAGCAAACAGCCGGACTTTATGTCATAAACTGGTGATGCAAACTGTTACAAAAGTTAGACAAGCACATTCTGAAGTCTATATAATTCATTATATGGATGATATTTTATTATCCCATTAAAAAAAAAAGAACTGCTATTATCAGCTTATGCACATTTAAAGAAGACCTTGAAAGAATGGAGCTTAGTAATAGCAACTGAAACGATGCAGACTGATCCACGTTACTCTTATTTGGGACATAAGTTGTATCCCAATATTATTGTGCTGCAAAAAGTCCAAATAAGGAAACATGGATTGAAATCATTAAATGATTTTCAAGAGTTATGGGAAAACATAAATTGGGTTAGACCTCATTTGAAAACTTCTACAGGGGAGTTAAAAGTTCTTTTTGATATTTTGAAAATATTCCTGATCCAACTTCTGATTGAGAAATAATGGCTGCTAGTAGACAGGCTCTGCATAAGGGGAAAAAAACTACTGAGAAACAGTGTATGCAATATATAGATTATATGCAAGGATGGACTAGTTATGTTCTTGCTCCTACCCATACACCTACTGCAGTAGTACAGCAGTTGTTCCTTGTCTAATACAGATAATTCAAGAGGAATCTAGGAATATTTTGGGAAAGAACATTTTTATAAAACAACAAATTTATTACTTATTTCAAAATATGAATGTGTGGGCCATTGCTTTTATGCAATAATCTGGAGTCATAAATAGTCATTATCCTAAAGACTTCTATACCCAGAGCTCAGGTAATTTTTACTGATGGATTCTCTAATGGCCCCATAGCATATGTGATTCAGAGTAAAGCATGCAACTGTGCCCAATTGTCCTTACTGATAAAGTGGGTATTCCATACTATCCACAAGGACAGGGAACTGTGGAATGAGTCCATGGAGCTCTAAAAATATTAGTTACAAAAAAATTTAAGGGGGGCAGTTGTATACTCCTTCACTGTAACTTAATTTAAATCATGTAGTTTTATTTATTTATTTATTTATTTATTTATTTATTTATTTATTTTACTTTGGATGGCAAGGGACACTCTGCTGCTGAGCATCTATGGCATGCTACAACTCAGCATACATATTCCCAGGTGAAATAGAAGGACACCCTTCCTGTCATATGGCATGGTCTCAATTGTGGGCATATACCTAAAAGATGCTTTACCATGCCACAAGGACACATGTCCCACTATTTTCATAGAAGTGTTATTTGTGATTTCATGAAGATGGATACAACCCAGATGTTTCTAAACAGAAGAATGGATACAGAAAATGTGGGTTATATACACAATAGAATCCTATTCAGCTATTAAAATAGAAACCATCATGAATTTTACAGGCAAATGGATGGAACTAGAAAATGTGAGGAAACCCAGACGCATGGTATGTACTTATTGATAAGTGGATATTAACCAAAAAATACAGAATGCCCATGATACAACTCAGAGGCCATATAAAGCTTAATAAAAGGAAGGTGCAAGTGTGGATACTTCAATCCCACTTATATGGGGAAACAAAATAATCATGAAAGGAAGATGGAAGGAGGGACCTAGGTGGGAGAAGGAAAGGGGGAGAGGGAAAGGGGCAGGATCAGATATAGGGAATACAGAAGAGAAGCCCTGAGTGCCAGTAGATGGAATGGAAATATGCAGCTCAGGGGGTTGGGAGAGTGGAGGGTGGAGGGTACAAAATCCCAGAAACCTAGGATGTGAAAGGTTCCCAGGACTTAATGGTGATTACCTGGGTGGGAGAAAGTAGTGACAAAGAATAATAATTACTCAAGTGAAAAGAAACATTGTAATTATTGTAAACTCAAGGTTTTTTGTATCCTTAACATACAGACTTAGGAAAATTTTGTTGTTTCTACTGCTGGTAGTGGCATTATTGTCAATTTTTTAAAGCCTTATTTTATGCCTCTCTTTGATTCTTTTACTCTTTTGCTTTTATAGTTAGATTGTGACTCCATAATGTTACTGCTCTTTTTCAGTTTCTTGAATAGCTTCCGAATACACCCAACATTATCTCCCAGTCTCTCTCTCAAGCACACACACACACAAATTCATGATTAGTTGATTGTTGTTAACTCTTGATCTATATATATTGTCTGAAAACACATGTGCAATAAAAATTATAAAATTGCAGAATAAAAATACAACTAGGTCTCTGGTTCGTGATTCACCAGAGCTTTCATATTACTTATTAATTACTTGATACAGCTAGTGTGGTTATCAAATTTTCCCTGACCATGTATTTATTTGAATGTGTATGTGACTTTTGCATATATATGCACATATAAATACAAATATTTGAGATGACTTTTAGCTGTCATGTCGGTGCTTGGAAGTGAACTTTGGTCCTCTTAAAGTGCAGTCAATCTTCTTACATTCCCCTGGTTAGAAGTCATTTGTGTTTCAAGTTTTATATTCTAGATGCTTGCTTGTTTGTATGACTGTGTGGAAAATGTGGTACCAGTAAAGTGAACTCTGGGAAGAGAATATAAAGTTGTTCTCAAAATTATATACACATATTTGTGTTTGCCCGCACATGTATTTGTGTAGGCATGTATGTGATGCATATGTATATGTATATATGTGCGTGTGATAAACTATGTATCTGTTTGTGTGTGTGTGTGTGTGTGTGTGTGTGTGTAGATTTGTGTGTGTGTTGCCTTTGCAAATCAAGTTTTCTAAAACTAGAGTTACATTCAGTTTTGAGCCATGATATGGATGCTATAAATCAAACCTAATTGTTCTCCAAGAACAGCATGTGCTGTTAAATGATAAGTCATGTCAGTATCCCAAAGACAACAGTATAAAAAAGAATCAAAATGCAAATACAATTTCATAAATGTTGATTCCAATCCACAAATGTGTGACTTCTTAATGGTGTGAGTACATGTGGGAAGAGAATAATAGTGGAAAGGACTGAGCATGACTAGAAGGGAAGGTCACATTCCCTTACTAGAGTTTACTTTAGTGGTCCCACAATTTCAGAAGAGTCATACAAAGAATCACATACTCATAAGATAAACTTTCAACCAAGGGCACTTAAGGAGACTATTCTTTGACAGGACATGAGTTCACTTTCCAGAACCCCATGGTAGCTAACAATCATCTCAATTCTAGGTCTTATGATCCAAAGTCCTACTCTTGTCTCTGTGGTTCCTACTTGGGTATCATTAAAAAAAAACCTTTTACAAGAAAGCTAATAAATATTTTTTTCAAAAGAAATCTCCCATTTATAAGTGAGGCCTAGCAAAATTTACATTAAAAATTCACCATCATTCACAAACCCTATATAACACAGTAGTAGTAAGACAAATGTTTTATTTCAAGATTAATGTGACAAATGCAGGGAGTTCTTAATGGCCAGAGTTGCACAGGGCCACGCAGGAGGAATGACAAATGACTTTAGAATTCATGAAGGAATAAAGCCCACCAATTAGCACAACCACTATGGGTACACATTGGTTAAGGCAAGATCCAAAGGACTGTATCATGAAGATTTCATGCTGTTACAGAGTTCTGCTCTGATTGATATCTCCACTTTCCTCTTAATCTAAGAATTGTATGAAACCTCAAATGGAGTGTCCAGAACCTCACTGGATGTTATCACTGACACTCAAAATAATAATGCTTGATCTTTTTCAGGCACCGCTGCTGGAGCAGAGTAATGATTCAATCACTGCCATAGGGAAAATCTTACAGATGTAGATTATCAGCAATGACCACCACCCTTAGAAAGCATTTGGAAAAATACAATTTTTAATTAAGGTATGTAAAGGTATCTTTGCTACTGGCTCTGATGTAGAAAATCTTAGGAAATTATTTGAACTTCCAAAAGGCATAATTTGATTAGTTAAGCTAGGGTTTTTTTAAGGGCACAGAACAAGAAAAGTGGCAGCACTGGCTAATATGACTTTGAGGCTGACCACTGATGAGTTGCTTGTTATACCCATTTTGCCCTCAGCTTTGTGATATGATTTAATAGGAACAACAGTAGCTTATGCTCTAAGATCAAGAATCAACAAATGGGACCTCATGAAATTACAAAGCTTCTGTATGGCAGAGGACGCTGTCAATAAGACAAAATGGCAACCAACAGACTGGGAAAGGATCTTTACCAAACCTAAATCTGATAGAGGGCTAATATCCAATATACACAAAGACCTCAAAAAGTTAGACTCCAGCCGGGCGTGGTGGCGCACGCCTTTAATCCCAGAACTCAGGAGGCAGAGGCAGTCGGATTTCTGAGTTCGAGGCCAGCCTGGTCTACAAAGTGAGCTCTAGGACAGCCAGGGCTATTCAGAGAAACCCCGTCTCAAAAAAAAAAAAAAAAAGTTAGACTCCAGAAAACCAAATAACCTTATTAAAAAATGGAGAACAGAATTAACAGAGAATTCTCAACTGACGAAACCCAAAAAGCTGAGAAGCACCTGAAGAAATGTTCAACATCCTTAGTCATTGGGAAAATGCAAATCAAAACAACACCGAGATTCCACCTCAGACCAATCAGAATGGCTAAGATCAAAAATTCAGGTCACAGCAGATGCTGGCAAGGATGTGGAGAAAAAGGACCACTCCTCCATTCCTGGTGGGATTGCAAGCTGGTACAAGCACTCTGGAAATCAGTTTGGTGGTTTCTCAGAAAATTGAACATAGTAGTACCTAGGGACACATCTATACCACTCCTGGGCATATACCCAAAAGGTGCTCTAACATATAACAAAGGCACATACTCCACTATGTTCATAGCAGCATTATTTATAATAGCCAGGAGCTGGAAAGAACCAAAATGTTCTTTCAACAGAGGAATGGATACAGAAAATGTGGCACATTTACACAATGGAGTACTACTCAGCTATTAAAAATGATGAATTCATGAAATTCTTGGGTAAATGGATGGAACTAGAAATTATCATCCTGAGTGAGGTAATCAAATCACAAAAGAACACACATGGTATGCACTCACTGATAAGTGGATATTAGCCCCAAATCTCCGAATACCCAGGATACAATTCACAAACCACATGAAGTTCAAGAAGGAAGACCAAAGTGTTGATGCTTCAGTTCTTCTTAGAAAGGGGAACAAAATACTCACAGAAGCAAATATGGAAACAAAGTGCAGAGCAGAGACTGAAGGAAAGGCCATCCAGAGACTGTCCCACCTGGGGATTCATCCTAGATAGTCACCAAACTCCAACACTATTGTGGATGCTAAGAAATGCTTGCTGAAAGGAGTCTGATATGGCTGTCTCCTGAGAGGCCCTGCCAGGATTTTACAAATACAGAGTCAGATGCTCACAGCTAACCATTGCACTGAGTCTAGGGTCTCCAATGGAAGAGTTAGAGAAAGGACTGAAAGAGCTAAAGGGGTTCACAACCTCATAGTAAGAAAAACAATATCAACCAACCAGACCTCCCAGAGCTCCCAGGGACTAAGTCATCAACCAAGGGATACACATGGCTCCAGATGCATATGTAGCAGAGGATGGCCTTGTCAGGCATCAATGGGAGGAGAAGTCCTTGGTCCTATGAAGGCTCAATCAGTGTAGGGGAGTGGTGGGAGGTGGGAACAGGTGGATGGATGGAGGAACACCCTCATAGAAGGAAGGGGATGGCAGATAGGATAAGGGGTATCTGGAAGGGGGGGAACCGGGCAAGGGGATAACACTTGAAATGTGCGGCACACCTCCCTCGACCAACAAGAAAGTCACGCCACCACCTGGATCTTCTCAGTCAGCTTTATTCTAGAGCACCTTGATAGTAGATTCCCAGGACCCTGGACAGGAGCAGAGCTGTGGCTTTTATACTCTCCCAGGGAGGGGGAGGGGGTGTCATAGTGGTTGTGGATTGGTGCACCAGGATACACCTCATTAGCATGTGGACTGTTCATTGGTACCACAAGCCGTGCCTCATTAGCATATTTTCCCTTCGGGAGGGGCTATTGCTTGAGGAGGGCCTGAAGAGAGAGCTGCACATGCGTGCTAGGCTCTCCTCCCTGGCAGCCTGCCGGTCCCGCGCCATTTTGTAATGGGTGGAGCCGCAGGCCTTCCCGGAACCAGACTGCCTTCCTGGAGCTCAGGCGGCTTTGCCAGTCAGAGCCGGGGCGGCGCATCCGCTGCTGCTCAGAGTCAGGCGGCGCCTCCTACAGAAATGTAAATAAACTTAAAATAAAAGAAAGAAAAGAAAAAAAATTGCTGACTTGTGCATTTGCAATCAGAAGATTTAAAGTAAATATGACTAATTTTTAAATAAAAGTTTAGATGTGTAATTCTTTTGAGTTACGTATAAGGTTACTTTTAAAGATAAATAATAAAATAATCATTCCTTTCTTTGTAGTTGCAGATAGCTGCCTGCTAGTAAGATAAACTGGCTGAGAAAAATACCTTGATTGCTTACATTTTGTTAATCTATAGCAAGTCACCTGCTTTATTTACCTGTAGTATGTAATATTATTTCTGTAAAGTTATTGGGAAAATAGTTTTTTCATAGTCATTCAGTAGAAGAGAACTAAATAATAATCTTATTATTGTGTGTGTGTGTGTGTGTGTGTGTGTGTGTGTGTGTGTGTGTGTGTAAAGTTTGTATGAGAGTTCTTTGGAAATTTGTTATATCCATTGTATCTATATACGTGTATATATAAAAATCTTCTTTGGGTATGTGTTGGAGCTTTCATCTTCCATCAATTGTGTGTATATATTTATGTATATTTTGTGTGAGATGATTGAAACCTGTTTGCTGGAACTTTGTTCCATCCACCCACCAGTATGTGTGTATATGTATGTATGTGCATATGTGGATATATGTATATAGTGTATACATTAAATTCTTGGAGCCTATTTTATGGAGTATTGTTCCAGTCTTCTAACATGTCAATATGTGTGTGTTTGTCTGTCTGTTTGTGTGTATGTCTGTTGTTAGAACTTGTCTTAATTTAACCATTCTTTGTGTGCTTTGTGTGTGTGTGTGTGTGTGTGTGTGCATGTGCAGGTATGTGTGTGTGAATGTTTGCTTTCTGCCCTTTCTCTTTGCTAACTGCTGACTGCCAGAAACATCAAGCCTAGTCGATTTCTAAGCCAATCTCCATTATTTGCTCTCAGCACTGACACCCACCAGCTGCCTACCACAGATTACTTGTGGTATCAAAGCTGATTGTTGCGCAGAGTCATCTAATTTGCACACATAGAATAAATCATTTCAACAAGATCTGCTTTCCCTGTCTACTTAAGAAGTGTGTCTTTTATGATACACTTAAAGTTCAGGGTTCTTATGTAAAATGCCCAAAGATAAACCCAGTCAACTCCACCCATATCCCATCCTTTCTCTGTTGGTTGCTGTCATTCTGACACCACAGTAAAGTGTTTGTAATATTGTTCTATACTTTGAAAAATGTATGTAATTTTAGTGTGTGTGTGTGTGTGTGTGTGTGTGTGTGTGTGTGTGTGTGTGTGTGTTATTATGTGCATAAATAAATTCAGGGAAATTTGGAGGCCAGAAGAGACCATCTGATTCTTTGTAGCTATTTTTACAGGTGGTTTTTAATGGGAGTCGGTAGGATTGGGTATTGAATCATTTCCTCTACAAGAGCAGGGCATGACTTTAATTGCTGAGACATCATTCTATCTCTTGATATAATCTATCAACCTATTGATAAAAATATTCTTTTCTCCTCTATGTTCATAGTAGAACTCCTCTAACTCCTAAAATGAATCAGGATTGTATTTCTCTTTCTGGCAAAGAGGGCAATTATTGGAAAACATTGTGGATAATTATAGGAGACAATTTAGACCTCAAAAGACATGATATTGCTAGGCAAAATCATAAGAGGAAACAGTGAGAGTCATTCCAAAAAACAGATAGGTATGGCAATGTAATCCATTATTTGGTGATTATGATCCAACTACACATGTGTCGATTAGAATTTATGAAAGGTGAGCATGGGAAGATGATTTATTCCTGATCATTTGAAGAGAATTTCTTTCTGGTATAAACAGTATTGTGTAACATTTGGGAACAAAGATGCATATCAGCATCCCTGCACCAGAAGCCAAAGTGGAGAAGATCTCAACAGCCACCATGACCTTGCCTTTGGTGCTATGGTAAACAGGAAGGAAAGTAACCCAGACACTGCAGAACACCAGCATGCTGAATGTTATAGATTTGGCTTCATTGAAGGTGCTGGGCAGGTTTCTGGAAAGGAAAGCCAGAGTGAAGCTCCCAAAGGCCAGGCAGGCCAGGTATCCCAGGACACAGTAAAAGGCATTGACTGAACTCTTGTTGCAAACAATGATAATGTGACCATGCTCTGATCGTGCATCAGTGTCAACAGAAGGAGGAGAAGTGCCCAGCCAAAGTGCACAGACAATAACTTGGATGAGAGTACAAATGGGAATGATGTAGTTAGATGCCCCTGAAACTAGAAAGTACTTCATCATTCTTTGAGGTGCTGTGACTCTGAATGCCAATACAATAGTAATTGTTTTGGCCAACACAGTGGAAACAGCCACAGTGAATGCAACTCCAAATGTGATTTGCTGTAGAATGCAGGTACCTGGGTTTGGATGGCCAATGAAGAGCAAGGGGCAGAGGAAACAAAAAATGAGGGAGATGAGCAAGATGTAGGTGAGAGTGCGGTTATTGGCCTTAACAATGGGAGTTCTGTGGTGCTTCACAAAGACTAAAAGAACAACAGCTGTAAATGAAGAGAAGCACAATGCCATTAAGGAAAGTGCCATCTCCAAGGGGTCTTTATAAGTGAGAAATATAAGAGCTTTATGAATGCAGTGATTCTGCTCTGTATTAGCATATTGGTCTTCTGGACACGGGACACACAACTCCACATCTAATGGAAAAATGAAAGTATTATTAGTGTAGCTTCAGCAATTTTATTGTCAGGATATTTCATTTAAGTTTATAAAAGAATTGTTTCAACATGTGAATCTGGTTGCTGAAAATACATTCAAGGTCATTGCTACATAAAATAATTGATTCCATTTTTTAATGTTTCTTATTGTTATGATAAACAAAAACAACAAAAATTTTTGTCTATTTTACTATATTGTGGTGATCACTTACCATGGGTATGTATATTTATAAGTGCATTTATGAGTAAAATTAATAAATGTTCTCGTGAACATGAGAGTAACTGGGTTTATATGAGTGAGGTATGAGGCTGAGAATAAGAAGTAAAGTTTATATGAATATATTATCAATGTTTGTAACTGCAAAAATAAACAAAAATAATTTCTAGTTTTGTCCTCTTTTGTCTGTAATAATACCATATTCCTGAGGTTTTTTCATAAAAATAAGAAACCCTATGACTGAAGGTGTGAAGTTCTGTAATTCTCACTATAGTATGTGTAGGAAATCTGGTTGTCATTGCACTGAATCATTGGATAATTGCAACAAAGGATAATATGCTACCAAGGTTTGAAGTCTTTTACATGGAACAATGCTTTTGTTGACAGCTCTTATCATGTAATTTGTTTGAGGAATTAGAAATTTCGCTTGGTTGTGAAAAGACTATGTTGCTCTTAGAGAGTACTTGAGTTTGGATCCCAGCACAAATGTCAGGTGTATTCAAACAGCCTTGTTGAATTACTTATGTGTACATTTTATGTTGAACTTGATGCATATCAGAAAACAACAGGTAGGAGTTGGTTATGTCCTATTTATGGGTTCTGGCGATGAACTAATGCCATCATATATAATGCTATATAACTGCTAAGCTATCTTTCTAGTCATAAAAGCCTTTAAGGACTTCCATTAATCATATAGGATGGTGCACTAAGGAAGGGAATAAATGCATGCCTGCCAATGATATTCAGTTAGTCCTGATGAAATGGTTATTTGAAAAATATGAGCTATGCAAGTGCCAATATCATTTGAAAATTGTGGCTAATTCTTTTCATGACAAAACAATTTTAATGTATGCTATTGTGGGAAATATTAACTAGGTACTATTTATACTAGTATTGAATAGAGGACTCCTAATATTTACACATCATGTGCCAACAGTGATTCTCAATTTTCTACACTTCAAATAATACTGAACATTTGAAAAGAAGAATATCTTTTATTATACAGAATTTCCTATCTCATCCTTAACAGCTTCTAATAATTTTACAAATTATTATGTGTCCTTTTCATTAGTCATTCAGAGGACTTAGATTTGGTTCCCTCTAGCCACATGCCTGATTCTGTCTTCCATATGCTTTTCTACTTGATAGGGGTGCATGAATTTACCTAAGGGTACACACATCAAGACAATATAAACAAATCGTTTAAAGACTCATGATCTACATATATTTTTAGAGAAAGTTAATCTCTAGAAAAGATCTTCTCTAGAACACACTAATACTGAAGTTTTCTTATCAAAACTTTTTGAGAATATTTCATCTACTATAAAATTTTCAGTGAGTCAAAGATATATGACAAGTTCTATTTTTCTTAATAAGGGTATTTTAAATTACTGTATTCTTATAATCCCTAACTTCGGAAAATGATATGTATTTATTAACATTCCATTTTAGACAACTTCAGCATTCCCAGTTGGCTTCAAGATGACAATCAATTTGAAGAACACATCCCTGCAGGAAATACTCACTTGTCTCATTAGAAATTTCATTTTCTGGGCAGGGACTGCAATCAAAACAGCAGGCAGGCATTCCATTCTTCCTGAATTTTCTAAATCCTGGACCACAATCAGCACTGCACACAGAGGTCAGCATCTAAGGAAAAATAAACATATCCTGCTATCAGGAGTTTTACTTACCCCTTCACAAATTATAATATATTAGCATGTGTCATTAATGAGGTTATTTTATATACACCAACAAAGTTACCAGATTTCACTTAGTGCATTGTATGGTGACAGACATTAAAATATGGAGAAATTGAGGAAAAGTTGAATCCTATCCACTTGAAATTCAGAAAGAAGAAGTGGTAGTGTCCTGTTTGCAAATAGTGCATGGATTGCAAGGTGGTTATTCTTTTTAATTCTTGTCTTCTTAAGAAAAAGTACAGTATAAAGGCACAGAGATCCTAATAGAGAAATTATCTCTATCATTCTAGCCTGTCATCAGACCTGTGAAGCATATTTTAAAGTGGTAATTGATGTAGGAGTGTCTAGCCCATTAGAAACTGTTGCCCACAGGCAGTGGTACATTAAAAATTATGCAGAACAAACCCATAAGTAGAGTTCCATGAATGACTAAGTTTCAGTTACATTATTCAGATCCATGCTTTGTCTTCCCTTGAGTGTAATCTATGAACCAAATCAACCATTTCTTCCTCACTTCGCTTATAATTAGTGTTTAATAACAGCAACATAGACACAAATTACAAGAAAGAACATACATAAAAGGGGGGAAAACACCTCAAATATCATATAACCAAAATAACCTCATTTACATTGGGATTGCAAACCATAACAAACTAAATGGAAAAAGAAAAATAGTTGCAAAGACAGAGCCCTGCGGCATTTGTGATGAGGAGGTACTGAGTTTCTGTATAATGCACTGGAAGGTGGAGTATTTCCAGAAGTTAAAGGCTTTATGGAGCCTGCAAATATGGTGAAAATTTAGATTGCTTAAAATTAATTAAAGTATTTCTTAAATTAAGAAAATCTTGGTATTACAACGAGTCTGGTGATGGATGTCTATGTGCTGCCCTGGAATTTAGCTGACCTCTGCATGCTGAATTTGTGTCCTTTGTTTCATGTTGCCTTTGAGATTGCCATGACAGAGTCTGTTATTCACAGGTTCATGTCATGTCCTTCAGAAATATGATTAACCACAACTCTTCCTCTTTTTTCTTTTTGTTTTTGTTGAAACAGGGTCTCACTGTGTAGTATTGGTAGATCTCAGCTTTCTATACAGATAAGGGCACAGTACTTTCCTTCTATTTTTGTATTTATTTCTTATTATTTATTTTCACAGTTGGTAAGATTTTAAGGACTATTTTGAGGATGAGAAAATGCATTTCCTTATCTGTATTCAGGTCATTTCATTTAAGGCAGAGTATCCATCTCAGCCCCAGTTTGAGTAGATTCAATAGAAAAGGCAGACTAGCCTTTGAGTGGAGAGAGATTCTCCTAACTCTTGATTCACAGAATGTAGATTAAAGACATGTGTTACTATAAAACTTGATCTCATTTCTAGTTTTTATGGAAATTATTTGATTCTCCTTTGCATATACTGTAATGCCACCAATAAGTTTGCTATGGAAAACTTTATTATGGCAACATGTGTTCTCTTAGTTTGTCAGGTTTTTGTTTGTTCTTTTAAAATTCAGAATGTATCTTAGACATTGTTAAGAGCCTTTTCTGCATGGTTTTTGGATAATAATATAATTCTATCCTTGAGTTGATGTTGTGATGTTTTATATTTAACATACATATGTTGAACCTTGTGGAATGAAGTAATTTTTGTACAACTGTAGCTGCTCGCATTATGAATGCTAATTGTTTCCCAAAACCCTTTTTACACTAGAGTGTCTTCAAGTAGTTTCTGCAAACCTCATCCCAGTAGGTTCTGATTGGTAAATAAAGATTTCAATAGCTGGGGAGGACAGAAAGAGGAAGGATTTCAGAATTTTCTGGGCTTGGGACCAGGAGAAGAAGGAAGGAAGGAAGAGGTCTGCCATGCTGGAGGAAAGTTCAAACAGAGTGAAAGACAGAGTCCACATGGGTTAAAAAAGCAAGGTGAGTGCCCTGGGCTCTAGGTCAAAAACTGTGGCCCAGACACTTGTCTAAGTAGCTGAAATGAAAGGATAGCTGAAATGAAACATAGAATTAGGAAGTAATAGCTCAGGATTAACATCATGGAGGTTGGGCAATGGCTCAGCTATTGTACTGTTGAAGACATATTAAAATATAAAAGCTATGTATGCATCTCCTTCTTTAGCTAACATAAACATTTGAAGCTGGTAGCAAACTAGCCCCTGGGATTAATTAATACATATTACACACAGGGACTGAACTTTCAATTGTGATGCTGACGTCCATTGGAAAATGTTTAGTTAAGATTATTTCAGGCATGTGCACAAAAATATAAATGATGTTATACTCTAATTATGATGCTTTTGTTATACTTCATTTTGTTGTCTCTCCCAAACCCCTTTTTACAGAAGTGCTCTCTCTCTCTCTCTCTCTCTCTCTCTCTATATATATATATATATATATATATATATATATATATATATATATATATATATATATATATATATGAAAGGTTTTTTTTACACTCCCCCCCATGGAGGCCACAAAAGAATGCCTATTTTTATAGACCAATCTTTCCCACAGTGGCCATATTTACCATATTTATATGAATAGCCTGTTCTGTTATCTCTAGCCATGGTGATATTGAGCTCCATACTGCTGCCAAGAGCCATATCTGGGTCTGTTGTCCTATGGCACCCAGAGTCTTTGTTGGTGTCTGTGGTCTGTGTTCCTACCAAAGATTGTGCAAATAGATGTGGATCCTGCTGCCACAATGGTACATGTCTAGGCCAGAGGTCCTGCTGCCAAGAAGATATATATTGATGTCCATGAACAGTGTTACCACCAAAAGCCATGTGGATACCCTTAGGCTGAATTGATGTCATGCCAAGGTCAATGAGTTCTGTTGTCACCTGGAGCCATACTGATCTGAGTTAACTACACTGCCAAGTAAGCCTAGGGAGATGTCAAGATCGATGCTGCTGCTGATGGCTATATCTGGATCAATATTCCTACTGCTTTCAGAGTCAATGTTGATTTCTGTGGTACAGATTATGACTGAAGGCTTTGGAATTTTCATGGTCTGGACTGAAGCCTGAAACCATGTTGATGTCCATAGGCTGTACTCATTTTGAGAGCCTTGTCTGGGTCTGTGGCCTTGCTGCAGTTAGGCCCCATGTTTTTTTTCTCTGCTAACACCAGAAACCATGTAGAACCCCATTATCTTTGCTCCCTGCTTTTAAAGTGCTAGGAAACTACTTTTGCACTGATATGAATGATTGTAGATTTGTAAATGCAAAGGAGGTGCATGAAAGTTTTCTATAATAACTCTTAACTGTAGGAAGCCACCACCTCGGGAAAGGCCGCTGCACCCACCGCTGCCTCGGGAAAGGCCATGGCACCCCTGGCTCCTGGGAAAGGCTGCCGCCCCTGGCGCCCGGAAAAGCCTCTGCCTGGGCTCCAGGAAAGCCTCATCTGGCTCTGGGAAGGCCATCCAGCTCCAGGAAGGCCTCCAGCTCTGGGAGCCTCCAACTTTGCCCCATTACAAGATGGCGCAGGACCGGCCAGCTGCCAGGGGAGAGAGCCTAGAGCGCATGCACAGCTCCCTTCAGGTCCTCCTTAGGCAGTAGCCCCTCCCAAAGGGAAATATGCTAATGAGGCACGGTTTGTGGCACCAATGAACGAGTCACATACTAATGAGGTATAGCTTGGTGCACCAATCAGCATCCACTATGTCACCCCCCTCCCTGGGACAGTATATAAGCAGCAGCTCTGCTGCTGTCTGGGGTCCTGGGAATCTACTATCAAGGTGCTCCAGAATAAAGCTGACTGAGAAGATCCCAGTGGTGGCATGACTTTTTTGCTGGTCGAGGGAGGCGCGCCGCACTTACCAACATCCCAACCCTCATGCTTCCCTCACAATCCAAGAAAGAGAAGAAGTTTAAACAGGAAACCATAAAAAGAACTCTTAAAATATATGGTAAGTAATCTGAAGTCAGCTTTCCAAAACTGAGGGCTTCTTGAGGGAGTTTGGGAGAGAACAACTAAGTTCTATTCATGGGGCGGGAGCTGAGAGGTTGACCATGCTCCAGGGGGCAGGAGCTGAGAGTTTGACCACGCTCCAGTGTCTTACTTAGGGTTTAACTGCTGTGACCAAACACCATGACCAAGGCAAATCTTATAAGGACAACATTTAATTTGTCCTGGCTTACAGCTTCAGAGGTTCAGTCCATTATCATCAAGGCAGGAACATGACAGCATCCAGGCAGGCATGGTACAGGAGAAGCTGAGAGCTCTAAATCTTCATATGAAAACTACAATCAGTTTACTGACTTCCAGGCTGCTCGGAAGAGGGTCTTAAAGCCCACATCCACAAGGAAAATCCTACTCCACCAAGGCCACACCTCTAAATAGTACCACTCCCTGGGCCAAGCATGTACAAACCACTGAGTATATAAATAACAGAAATTGGACTATTTACCTTTAATTTTTTTTATTTTTTGTGGAGTGCTGTCATGAAGAGAGAAACATGAAAGAACTGGGAATTTAGTATGATCACAGTGCATGATTGGAAATTTGAAAAGAATCAATAAAAATATTATGTTAAAAAATAAACTAAACTCATTATTTGTGATTTTTTGTTAGAGATGACCACGAGCACTCAATTATTGCTAAAAGTTATTTGTAAATTATGTTTTAGTTGTTATTTCAATATTTGATGTTTTCTAATAATTATCTGTTAGGCATTTGAGTACTGCTTATATGTCATTTTGACCTCTTATGTTTATCTTACTTTAAAATAATATGGAGTTATTTTAATATCTTTTTTAGTATTCACTTACTTGTTGTGACTTATTGTAATTGTTTTCATCATGAAATGTTTCCCTTTTTTATGAAGAATAGATTCACTGGATATAGTAACTGAATTGGCAGTTATGTCTCTAAATGTTTTAAATATACAATATTTATTCTCCTCATTTAAGAATATCCATGATATGTTGTTACACTGCACATACCTAAAGATCTCCTCATTTAAGAATATCCATGATATGTTGTTACACTGCACATACCTAAAGAAGTTAAGTAACAAATATGGCACAAGGTGGTACACATGTGTCTCCTTAAAAAAGAAAACAGAATAGACACTGTGGATGAATGAGATTGGGGAGTGAATGGGAGTGGCGTGGGGTGGGAACAGAAGGGAAGGGCAGAGGAACAGATTATTTGGAGAGACCATTAAGATGGGGGTGGCATCTCTGAGTCAAGCTAGAATCCTCAGGCAATAAAAACTCCCAGAAATCTGTGAGGATGACCCTGGCTAAGTCTCCTTGCAAAGCATAATATGGAGCCCTTAATGACCATCTCCAATAACCAGCTATCCACTGTTGGGATTGAGACAACATCTAACCACAAAACCTTCAACCTACAATTTACCCTGTGTAAAAATGTGTGGGAGTAAAGATATAGCAGAAGATCAGGGGATAGAAACTTGCCATAAGAGAAAGCCCACTGCTAATGCTGGTAATAATATTTGTGTTATATTTGAAGGTGAGAGCTTAGAATAACCATCATCAGACAGAATTCACCCAATAATTGATGGAAACACATGCAAAGATCAACACCCGAACAATAGGCAAACTTTGTGGAATCCTGGATAAGAGGGGAAAGAAGGATTGTAGGAGCCAGAGGGATCAAAAACACAAAAAAACTTATATAATCAACTTACCTGGGGCCCTGAAACACTTGCTATAAATGATACATAAGACTAACCTAGGTACTCCAAACATATGTAACTTTTGTGAAGCTTGGTTATTGCATGGGACACCTAAAAACAGTAACAGGTTCTGTGTCAGACTCTGTTGCCTGACTTTGGGAAACTTTACCCCTACTGGGCTTCCTCCCCTTGGCCTCATTAGAAGAACATGAAACTGTGCCTACTTATTGTACACCATGATATGTCAAAGCATGTTGATATCAGGGAGCTCCCATACTCTGAAGAATAAAGGAGTCTTGGACAGGAAGGAGGGGAAGGAGAGGGAGAGTAGGAGTAGATTAGGGAGTGTAAGTTGGTGCCGGGATGTAAAGTGAATGATGAATGAATGAATGAATGAATGAATGAATGAATAATTCATTAATTAACTTCTTTCATTTAAAAATGAGTGAAGCTGGAGAAACCTGCTGTTATCCAGAGAGGGATTTTCTATGACACAAGGTTCTCTCCTATAGCTTTCATATCCTCCCTTTGTTCCACAACAAATTTTAAGTCAAATATGTCAAGGACTATTTCATTTCAAAAGTTGATTATTTGCCATTTAAATGCCTTTACTAAACAGATGTCTAAATTCCTACATTATTTTGGAAATTGTACAGATGCAATATAATGGATTTCCTGTTGATACATAGAGTATGTCCTTCCTTGTATTGTTCAGAGGTTTTAAAAGTAATCTTTTAATCATACTTCCTAAGTCACTGTGATTTTCATTTTTCCTTGTTGTTTTATCTTTGTCATCTTTTGAAGTTTCTAATTCTTGTGCCTTGTCTTCAAGTCTTGCCATCCTGTCCTCAACTTGGAGCATTCATTTTGTGAGTCTTTTATTTGGTTTATTTTGAGATATTTATTTGGTTTATTTTGTTTTCCATTATATATTCAGGTTTGGAATTATTTCATTATTTGATACCTTTTTGGAAGATATTATATACATGCTCGGTGTCTTATTGTAATAAAGTTTTCATACTTTCATTGTATTCTCCCCAAGGTAGTTACTGCCATCTTTGATTTTTTAAACATTCTTATAATCATTCTTTGATTCTTTGTTTAGTAAAACATTAAATATACTGTCACTTAAGTCTATGACTACAGGTTTGGAATCATATTTTCCTGACATCTTCATGTTTTTATTTATTAGTTTCCACATTGGAATTAAGATATATGTGAATAGAACACTGGTTGCACTTCTAAAAATCTATAGTCTACCATTAGATGTGTTTGAAGGCTCAAGTGAGTCCTGGTTAGAACACACATGAGATTTCAATGCTATCTTCTAAATGTATATGTACATCTGTAACTACACTTTTACTTCCTATGTTCTTTTCCCTACGAATTGCAGATTGGTGTGCAGATCAGCTTGTGGACTGCGAAAGGTGAGTGAGCAGAGTGCAAAAGCAACAGAGCTTCTGGGACAGGAAGAAGCCACTCAGCTTCTGGGAAAACCCCTATTTGTGGCTGCAGAAATCCGGGCACCTTCCCCACCAGAGGAGAGGTGACCTCCCAGGAGGGCTGTGTCCCCCAGAGCAGGTAAGGGAGTCATCTTGTCTCCCAGGTCCCTCTGAGATCAGTGTGCACAAATCAGCTTGCAGACTGGAAGGTGAGCAAGCAGAGTGCAGAACCAACAGAGCTTCTGGGACAAACCCCCGTTTCTGGCTGCAGAAATCCAAGTACCTTCCCCACAAGAGGAGAGGTGGCTGCCCGGAAGGGCTGCGACCATCAAAGCAGATTATGCAGGTGATCTCACAGACTGTGGAAGCAAACCATTTTCTGAAACAGGCCCCATTACGGGCCTTCATCTTCAACCAGCTGGCAAGTCTGAACCCCAGACCTCTGTGCAACTTCCCTGCAAGAGGAGAGCTTGCCTGGTGAGAGTACTTTGACCACAGAGAATCAGAAGAGAACTGGACTCCTTGGACAGGTGACAGAGGCTAACAGAATCACAGGAGGATCAGGCTCCAGCCAGAGACAACTATAACAACTAACTCCAGGGATTACCAAATGAGGAAAGGCAAAAGTAAGAATCTTACCAACAGAAACCCAGGCTACTCACCAACATCAGAACCCAGCACTCCCACCTCAGCCAGTCCTCTATAACCCAACACATCTGAAAAGCAAGATTCAGATTCAAAATCATATTTCATGAAGCTGGTAGAGGACCTTAAGAAGGACTATAATAACTCACTTAAAGAAATACAGGAGAACAGTGCTAAAGAAGTAGAAGTCCTTAAAGAATCATAGGAAAACACTGCTAAACAGGTGATGGAATTGAAGAAAACTATCCAAGACCTAAAAAGGGATGTAGAAACAATAAAGAAAACCCAAAGTGAGACAACTTTGGAGATAGAAACCCTAGGAAAGAAATCAGGAACCATAGATGTGAGCATCAGCAACAGAGTACAAGAGAGTGAATTGAGAATCTCAGGTACAGAAGATTCCATAGAGAACATGGGCATAACAATCAAAGAAAATACAAAATGCAAAAAGATTCTAACTCAAAACATCCAGGAAATCCAGTACACAATGAGACCAAACCTACAGATAATAGGGGTAGATGAGAATGAAGATTTTCAACTTAAAGGGCCAGCAAATATCTTTAACAAAATTATAGAAGAAAACTTCCCTATCCTAAAGAGAGACATGCCCATGAACATACAAGAAGCCTACAGAATTACAAATAGACTGGACCAGAAAAGAAATTCCTCCCAACACATAATAATCAGAACTACAAATGCACTAAATAAAGAAACAATGTTAAAAGCAGTAGGGGAAAAAAGGACAAGTAACATATAAAGGCAGGCCTATGAGAATTACACCAGACTTCTCACAGGAGACTATGAAAGCCAGAAGATACTGGACAGATATTATACAGACACTAAGAGAACACAAATACCAGTCCAGGCTGCAATATCCAGCAAAACTCTCAATTACCATAGATGAAGAAACCAAAGTATTCCATGACAAAACCAAGTTCACACAATACCTTTCCACGAATCGAGCCCTTCAAAGGAAAATAACAGGAAAAAACCAACACAAGAACGGAAATAACACCCTAGAAAAAGCCAGAAAGTAATCCTTCAACAAACCTAAAAGAAGACAGCCACAAGAACTAAATCCCAAATTTACTAACAAAAATAACAGGAAGCAACAATTACTTTTCTTTAATTTCTCTTAATATCAATGGACTCAATTCCTGAATAAAAAGACATAGACTAATAGATTGGCTACCCAAACAGTACCCAACATTTTGCTGCTTATAGGAAACCCACCTCAGGAAAAAAGACAGACACTACCTCAGAGTGAAAAGCTGGAAAACAATTTTCCAAGCAAACGGTCCTAATAAACAAGCTGGAGAAGCCATTCTAATAAAATTAACTTTCAACCCAAAGTTATCAAAAAAAGACAAGGAGGGGCACTTCAAACTCATCAAAGGTAAAATCTACCAAGATGAACTCTCAATTCTGAATATGTATGCTCCAAATGCGAGAGCAGCCACATTCATTAAAGGAACTTTAGTAAACTTTAAAAGACACATTGCACCTCACACAATAATAGTGAGAGACTTCAACACCCCACTCTCACCATTGGACATATCCTGCAAACAGAAACTAAACAGAGACACATGGACACTAACAGAAATTATGAAACAAATGGATTTAATAGATATCTACATAACATTTTACTATATATATATATATATCTTCTTCTCAGCACCACATGGTACCTCCTCCAAAATTAACCATATACTCAGTAACAAAATAGGCCTCAACAGATACAAAAACGTTGAAATTATCCCATGCATCCTATCAGATCACTATAGACTAAGGCTGATCTTCAATAACAGCATTAATAATAGAAAGCCAGCATTCACATGGAAACTAAACAACACTCTACTCAATGATAACTTGGTCAAGGAAGAAATAAAGAAAGGAATTAAAGACTTTTTAGAGTTTAATGAAAATGAAGCCACAACATACCCAAACTTATGGGACACAATGAAGGCATTCCTAAGAGGGAAACTTATAGCCCTGAGTGCCTCCAAAAAGAAACTAGAAAGAGCATACATTACCAACCTGACAGCACACCTAGAAGCTCTAGAATTGAAGGAATCAAATTGACCCAAGAGGAGTAGATGGCAGGAAATAATCAAACTCAGGGCTAAAATCAACCAAGTGGAAACAAAAGAACTATCCAAACCAGGAACTGGTTCTTTGAGAAAATCCACAAGATAGATAAACCATTAGCCAGACTAAATAGAGGGCAAATGGCCAGTATTCTAATTAACATAATCAGAAAGGAAAAAGGAGACATAACAAGAGAACCTGAGGAAATCAAAAACATCATCAGATCCTACTACAAAAGGCTACATTCAACAAAAATGGAAACCTGTATGAAATGGACAACTTCCTAGACAGATACCAGGTACCAAAGTTAAATTAGGATCACATTAATGATCTAAACAGTCCCATTTCCTCTAATGAAATAGAAGCAGTTATTAATAGTCTCCCAACCAAAAAAAAAGCCTAGGACTTCAGTGCAGAGTTCTATCATACCTTCAAAAAGACCTAATTCCAACTCTCCACAAATTATTCCACAAAATAGAAACAGAAGGTACTCTACCCAATTCATTCTATGAGGCCCCAATTACTCTGATACCTAAACCACACAAAGATCCAACAAAAAAGGAGAACTTCAGACCAATTTCTCTCATGAACATCAACACAAAAATACTCAATAAAATACTCAAAAACCAAATACAAGAACACATCAAAACCATCATCCATCATGACCAAGTAGGCTTCATCCCAGGGATGCAGGGATGGTTGAATATAGGAAGGTCATCAACGTAATTCACTATGTAAACAAACTCTAAGACAAAAACCACATGATCATCTCCTTAGATACTGAGAAAGAATTTGACAAAATCCAACACCCATTCATGATAAAAAAAAAAAAAAAAAAAAACTTGGAAAGATCAGGAATGCCAGGCCCATACCCAAACATAATAAAAGCAATATACAGCAAACCAGTAGCCAACATCAAACTAAATGGAGAGAAACTCGAAGCAATCTCACTAAAATCAGGGACTAGACAAGGTTGCCCACTTTCTACCTACCTATTCAATATAGTACTTGAAATCCTAGCCAAACCATTCAACGACAAAAGGAGATCAAGGGGATTCAAATTGGAAAGGAAGAATTCAAAATATCACTATTTGCAGATGATATGGTAGTATATATAAGTGACCCTAAAAATTCCACAAGACAACTCCTAAACCTGATAAACAGCTTAAGTGTGATAGCTGAATATAAAATTAATTCAAACAAATCAACACAAATCTCTACACAAAGGATAAACGGGCTGAGAAAGAAATTAGGGAAACAATATCCTTCACAATAGTCCTTGGTGTGCATATAACTAAGGAAGTTAAAGATCTGTATGATAAGAACTTCAAGTCCCTGAAGAAAGAAATAGAAGAAGATCTCAGAAGATGGAAAGATCTCCCATGCTCATGGATTGGCAGGATTAATATAGTCGAAATGCCTATCCTGCCGAAAGCAATTTACAGATTCAATGCAATTCCCATCAAAATTCCAACTCTATTCTTCACTGAGTTTAAAAGGGCAATTTGCAAATTCATCTGGAACAATAAAAAACCTAGGATAGCAAAAACTATTCTCAACAATAAATGAACCTCTGTTGGAATCACCATGCTGGACCTCAAGCTGTACTACAGAGCAATTGTGATAAAAACTGCATGGTACTGGTATATCAACAGAGAGCAGATCAATAGAATAGAATTGAAGACACAGAAATGAACCCACACACCTATGGTCACTTTATGTTTGACAAAGGAGATAAAACCATCCAATCGAAAAAGAAACGAATTTTCAACAAATAGTTTTGACACAACTGGCAGTTATCATGCAGAAGAATGTGAATTGATCCATCCCTATCTCCTTGTACAAAGCTCAAATCTAAGTGGATCAAAGAGCTCCACATAAAACCTGAGACATTGAAATTTATAGAGGAGAAAGTGGGGAAAACCCTTGAAGATATGGGCACAAGTTAAAAATTCGTAAACACAACAGAAATGGCTTGTGCTGTAAGATCAAGAATTGACAAATGGGACCTTATCAAATTGCAAAGCTTCTGTAAGGCAAAAGACACAGTCCGCAATACAAAAAGGCCACCAACAGATTAGGAAAGGATTTTTACCAATCCTATATCTGATAGGGGACTAATATACAATATATAAAAAGAGCTCAAGAAGCTGGACTCCAGAAATTCAAATAACCCCATCAAAAATGGGGTATAGAGCTAAACAAAGAATTCTCAACTGAGGAATACCAAATGGCAGAGAAGCACCTGAAAAAATGTTCAACATCCTTAATGATCTGGGAAATGCAAATCAAAACATCCCTGAGATTTCACCTCACTCCAGTCAGAATGGCTAAGTTCAAAAACTCAGATGACAGCAGATGCTGGCAAGGATATGGAGAAAGAGGAACACTCCTCCATTGCTGGTGGAATTGCAAGCTGGTACTACCACTCTGGAAATCAGTCTCGAGGTTCCTCAGAAAATTGAACATAGTACTACCAGAAGATCCAGCAATATCTCTACTGGGCATATACCCAGAAGATGTTCCAACTGGTAATAAGAACACATACTCCACTATGTTCATAGCAGCCTTATTTATAATAGCCAGAAGCCAAAAAAAAAAAAAAAAAAAAAAAAAAAAAAAAAACAAAAAAAAAACACCCAGATGCCCCTCAAGAGAGGAATGGATATAGAAAAATGTGGTTCATTTACAAAATTGGGTACTACTTAGCTATTAAATGCAATAAATTTATTAAATTCTTGGGCAAATGGATGTATCTGGAGGATATCATCCTGAGTGAGGTAACTCAATCACAAAAGAAGTCACTTGATATTCACTCATTGATAAGTGGATGTTAGCCCAGAAACTTAGAATATCCAAGATACAATTTGCAAAACACAAGAAAATCATGAAGAACGAAGACCAAAGTATGGATACTTCATTCCATCTTAGAATAGAGAACAAAACACCCATGAAAGGAGTTACAGAGACAAAGATTCAAGCTAAGATGAAAGGATGGACCATCCAGAGACTACCCCTCCCGGGGATCATCCCATAATCAGCCACCAAACCCAATCACTATTGCATATGCCAGCAAGATTTTGCTGAAAGGACCCTGATATAACTATCTCGAGTGAGGCTATGCCAGTGCCTGGCAAATACAGAAGGGGATTCTCATAGTCATCTATAGGATGGAACAGAGCATCCCCAATAGAGGAGTTAGAGAAATTACCCAAGGAGTTGAAGGGGTCTACAACCCTTTAGGTGGAACAACAATATGAACTAACCAGTACCCCCAGCACTCATGTCTCTAGATGCATATGTAGCAGAAGATGGTCTAGTTGGCCATCATTGGGAAGAAAGGCCCCTTGGTCTTACAAACTTTATATGCCCCAGTATAGGGGAATGCCAGAGCCAAGAAGTGGGAGTGGGTGGGTAGGGGAACAGGGCAGGGGGAGGGTACATCGTACTTTCAGGGTAGCATTTGAAATGTAAATAAAGAAACTAATTTTAAAAAAAGAATTGCATTCTTAATCACATTGAGGAATCACAGAACTGTAAATTTCACACTGAGCAACCTGGGAATCACTTCATATCAAGCTTGAAGACATTTAACCAATTTTGGGGGCAGTTTGAATATGACACATTAAAACCAAGCATATTCTGCATCCGGGGACCCATCTCATAATCAGTCACCAAACCTAGACACTATTGCATACGCCAACAAGATTTTGCTGAAAGGGCCTTGATATAGCTGTCTCATGTGAGGCTATGCCAGTGCCTGGCAAACACAGAGGTGGATGCTCACAGTCAGCTATTGGATGGAGCACAGGGTTCCCAATGGAGGAGCTAGAGAAAGTACCCAAGGAGTTGAAGGGGTCTCCAACCTTATAGGTGGAACAACAATATGAACTAACCTGTACCCTCAGAGCTCGTGTCTCTAGCTGCATATATAGCAATAGATGGCCTAGTCGGCCATCATTGGGAAGAGAGACCCCTTGGTCTTGCAAACTTTATATGCCCCAGTACAGGGGAACACCAGGGCCAAGAAGTAGGAGTGGGTGGGTAGGGGAGCAGGGTGGGGGCTGGGGGAGGGTATAGGGGACTTTTGGAATAGCATTTGAAATGTAAATAAAGAAAATATCTAATAAAATTGAAAAAAAACAAGCATATTAGAATTTATACCTATAATATACCTAGTATTAATACCAATTTCTCCCCATATTGAGAAGGAAACTATGCACAATAGTTCTTTGTTTGAATGATTTGTGCAAGAATTTGTGGGACCAAATAGTTTCCTTTAGCCAACATTATTTTTTACAAGGTATGAGACAGGGATGCAGATATAGCTCATCTCTCAAGAATAATTGCTACCAGTTAAGGGGTCCCAAATTTGATTTCTAGCACCTACTGAGTGGCATGGAGCTCTTTCAAGTGCTCTGTATATAGCATACATGCAGGTGTTGCACTGATACACATCCTGGAAAAAAAAACCACCCATACCCATATTTTTAAAAACTGAAAAAACAAGATATAGTTCATAAAGTATCTAAATGTCCTAAAATGTTAATATAAGGTTAGCTAGATGTGTTGGAAATTTAGGACTAGTTGGTAAACAGGCTTAAGACTACATAATAAAAATCAGTTACTCGATTGTGTTGAATTTACTCTATACTTACAATAAGCAAGAGTCTTTAAGCATCTTTTGAAGTGGTTCATCATAAGAGTAGAAATCACTCTCTAGCAATAAAAATAGAACCAATTGCGTATTGTTACCTTTACTGAAAATAATACCAAACTGTTTTCTAAAATAATTTACATTAATGTTAATGGTAAGAAACAGGTTCTGATATGATACAAATACATTGTATGCATGACAGAAATCCTCAGTGAGTTACTAAAAACTCATCTGAAAAATGAAAAGAAGAAACTTAGTTTAGGAGGGTATAAATTGGTCTCTCATTTGACAATCAATTTCATTTCACCACTTTCAAGGAAGGCTGGATGCACACACTTGACAGTGTCATTTAAATTGGTACAGTTGGGCCAAACCCACCTGTGTACTTCCTCTTGCCCACTCTATCATATCTTCAGACAAATGTAGCTGTTGACCATTTATAAAATAGGGACTAAATATTCCTATTTTCACTTTAAGTCCAAGTCCCTGTGGAAAATTCCAAACATAGAAATGTCATAATTTTCCTGCAGCTTGTTTCTTTGGTTCATATTCACTCTGTCCCCAACAGGATTAGTGAAGTGGATCTTTCTCACAAAGGAACCCAGCTGAAAGACAGGCAGCATACTATAGAGTATATGTTCTTCCTTAAAGTAAGAAAATGTATTATTATTTCATGTTTATGGCAACTTTATTGATAGTATGCAGGTGAAAAATCTCAGTGAAAGCAAAGAGATAAAATTATAATGTTTTAGTTTTCTAAGAGAAAATTAGCAAACAAACACAAACTTATATTTGCAATATGAAACATACAGACACATTAAAGAGAGAGATACTCTCATCTGTATAGAGATACACGCATGGCTGGAGCACACAGTTATTTACACAAATATACACATACATGCCCAAACATACATATGAATATACAGATATACACTGAGACAGAATATGCATCAACATAGTCAAACAGACACAAAAACACAGAAAACAATTTCCCAGGTGCACACACAAAATCACATTGAAACACATGTACAGAGGGATATACATCAGTAGACATACACATATACTGACATCCACACACTGTGACACTGTCATACAGACAAATTTATGCTCTCTTACAAAGATATACAGGCAAGCAAAATAGTTATATATAAATAAAAGAACATACACAAAACCCACATAAAACATACACCCACATACATTGACAAATATACACAGGAATATACACTTAGACAAAGCAATTGAAACAAAGACAAATTTATGTTAAGATACACAAAAATCATATATAGAGAGACAGATATATGCATAATATATATAGATATAAATAGTTATACACACAAATATACAGAAACACAGAAGTGATACCCCTCATCTACAGTGGGAACAGCATAAGTTGGGATCTCTAAAAGTGATTATATTTGATAATCAATGAACAAGGATTCATCACTGAGTGGGTTCATGAGGAAGGACTAAATATATTTTCAGTATTAGAACATGTGTGATAATAATCAAGTAATCTCTATTAAAATCACAGTGCTACATTGACAAATTATGCCTTCTACTCTATTGCCTTTACATTAGAGGTTTATACCAACTTCTATATTTATATGATCAGTAGGAAAAGTATCCATAAATCACTCTATTTTAGAAAATATTTTCTAGGACACTTGGTTTGGGCATCTAAAAGACTCTTAAAGACATTGATAGCATGAAACATTATATAATATAAAAGAAATACCTTGTTGCAGACATAATTTTGTTTTTTACCATTGTCAGTGGGAAGATTATCAAATTTTTGAAAAGTCAGCTCATGGAGTGCATGGGCAACAGCATATACAGCATTGTATATGGCATAACTCCCTTCAGTAAAGGCCATGTCAAAAGTATGTACCATTAACCATTCCAATGGGTGATTCGATGAGCAGTTCTTCAGTGTCTTACATTTAGGTGCTGAGACTTCACAGTTAAAATGCATCCATTCCAGCTTTGCCAGATATTCATCTGAGTATTTGAATGGGTTCACTGTCTGTACAAAATTTTTAAAACCAGAAATCTCACCATGATGGTGTCCAAAAGCAAATGACCCATATAAGTTATCAAATGTGAAGTCTTTCTTACTAGTAGTAATATCCCACTGTGAGGTGGTGACCCATATTCTCTTTATATCTAGAGATTCCCACATTCTAAAGCTCACAGCCAAAGTACTATCTGTGTCACCATATATGATAACAACATTTGTAGATGATGTCATGATTTGGTTGTAATACACTCTAGCTCTTGTCATGTATAAATACATATTGACTGGAATCATGCTGACAAAAGCAAAGCAGACTGTATTTTTTTCCATCTCTCTTCTCAAATACGAGAGAAATTGGATACCTTTATCATTGTCTGAGATGGCCAACCCTACCCAGTTCCAACTGAAATGAATTATGAAGGAGATCATGGCAAGGGCAAGAGATGTATCCTCAGAGGACATCTGATATAGATAGGGAAATTCTTCATGATCACTCAAGGCAGGATGAAATGGTCCATAAGTAAGATGAAGGAACTAGAACACAGGAAGCAGCGTGAGGTAGAATGAATTCCTAAGAACTTATAAACACAGTTTTCTGCAAATTTCTAGCAATGTAAGCTAGCTATTATTTCTTCAGTCATCTCTATATTATAAAAGAACAGTTGAAAGCTCCATCAAGACTCTGAATAGTACCCTTGAACTACATAGATTGGCTCAGGACTGCTAAGACTATGGGAACACCCATGATATCTGATTTCATGAATTTCTCCCTGCCCCTAATATATGCACACACACACACACACACACACACACACACACACACACACACACACACAAACAAACACACTTACCTGATGAGATATGAAGTTGTTTAGGATTGTATAAAGTGTCAGAGTTGTTGCCCAGTTTAGTCCCGTAAGTGCCACTGCACACAGGTCATCGTTACAGACATAATTAGGGAAAATTTCATGATTTTGTAAACTCAAATGAATGAGACTTTTTAATTGGGGTTCCCAATCACAAATCCTTGCTGATAATATAAATATTAGAGACATATTTGGCAAAAGATCAGAGTTCCTGTTGACTTCATTTATGGAAAAAGCCAAGACCAGAGTATACTTGTGATTTTCAGTATGTGTTCTGTAAAAGGTTACAGTGCTTATAATGACAGCAATTTACAGATATTATTTACAGTCAATGAAAGAAAAATCCTGCACTGTATTGTATTGCCCCCACCCCCTAAAGATTGAAATGACCTTTGTAATGTGGTTGAGATGACCAAAGAAGCTGGAAGCTCATAAAACCTTCATATGTTCATGAGAGGTCATCTCCCATAAATGAGATGTACTATTGTCAAGTTCTCACCAAGAGAGTTTTTCCCTCTGGTTTTTGAATGTTTGCTGAGACCGTAAATAAATCACCAAATGCTTTGATAAAACAGTAAAAAATGGTCACATATTCATTTGAAATTAGTGAGAAATATGTGAAATACATGGTATGTGTGTGTGCCATTGAGTTTATGGTATTTTTGTATGAAATTGACTATTGGTTAAGGGAGTGAAAGAATGACAGTTGAGTTCCCAGCAGTCTTCTGTGGCAATACCTGGCTCATGTCATTAAAATCTTTCTCATTAGGGGACAATATATTTATCATATCCCCACATAATCATTCTTATCTTAAATGTTTTTTCTTTCTAAAATTTAGTTTCAATGGAATAATTCTGTTTTGTGTTAATGTTTATGAAAAGAATAACTTATACCCCTTTTGAATTACTTCAAATCATGTGACTGATAAATATCAAATATATTACTTTATTATTAATTTTTGCTAAGAGTTAAATATCTGTATTCTATTTAGAAATTATACATATTTCCTGGTTCTTTTTTAATAAACACACTTTTAGGATATTATTCATAAATACACAGAAAAAGATGGCATTAAAAATTTTAGTAACACACAACAGAAATTTGATACTAATACTTGTACAAATAAAACACTAACTCATCTACAGTAAACATTAAGAAACATAAAATATTTAAGTGCTTAGACTTGCTTTTTGTCTAAAGTACTACTTCTGAAAAAAAAAACTATCAGAAGTCTGCAAAATCAAAATGTGGAAAATGTCCACACTGGTAACCTATGCAACTATATTTTTAAAAATTACTAAAATACAGACATGAATGCTAAATATTGAAAGTATTGGATTAAATAACAGAGAGGTAAAGAGGGCAGACATATGCTCCTTAAATAATGGCAAACATGAGCTAGTAAGTAACTCCTCTATTCTAATTCTTTAATATTGCCAACTATCATATACCACTCTTGTTACCCAGGATAGTGACTAGGGAAGTAACTAGTCACCACTATTAGTAATAATATCACTTTTCAAAGAATTCAAACATATTCTTTATCATCAGTACATTCCTTCTTTATTCTAATAAGAGTGAAGAACTGATTTTTGCAAGACCTAAAAGCCAGTGAATTTGCATAGATCAAAATATGAATTTGACAGAGGACAGATCTCTTACATCAATTCTTGCTGCACCTTCAGTACATAAACGGGGACCTCATGGAGCAAATTTAAGAAAGTAACTGAGTATCTATATGAAGACTCTGCACAGCTAGGTGTGTCTCCAACGTTATTGGCTCCAGCACAAACACTAGTAGCTGCAGTTATAGAAAGACCACCACCAGACACTGTGGTCATTTGCATAAACACATCTAGGATAAAGTCATAAAAATGAGGTCTTTCAATAAGATATCACTGTGCCAATGTGCTATAGAAACTGTCTATGAGAGGGAAATATATGATTGATAATGGCCTGAAGTTGTTTTATTACTGAAATTCCATCCCCTATGAGTGGGAGGCAGGCTGGAAAAAAAATTCTGTCAATTTAAAGTGGTAATATACCATTAAGTCTCTAATAGAATTTGGAGTTCTTTCTTGTTTTGCACATTAGTAAGACAGTACAAACGACCCTTTACATTGTTTTGCTCCTCAACCTCAGTAGACTCTGGAAATATTCATGATCACCTTTACATGGAAAAATACAAAAGCACTTACTGTGTATTCAAAATAGAACTGAAAAACTCTTTCTCCACGGGCCATTGTACTGCTTCAATAAAGAAGCTACAACCTGATCCCAGATTTCCATCCTTGTCTTTATTCTGTTTTATTTTCCAAAAGCACCTGGGATAAATAAAACCAGCCACAAGAAGTGGAATGTTCAGGAGCAAGAAGAGTAAAATCAAAGTCAACATGTTTTTCCTTCTCTGAGGCTGGGCAGAATGGTTTATGAAGTGCCACACAGATCAGCAAATCAAACAGGTACCAATATATCCCCATGTACTATTATCACTGTGGCCAAGGGAAATGCTACATCTGCATTCCTGTTTCATTTTTTACAGCTGTTTCCTCACCCCTGGAGGAATCTTTGACACTATCTCCTGAGGATCTTCAGATATCTGATGTCCACCATGCGTGTGATAAACCTGGCTGATAAATATAGATGTGGGTGGTGGATGACATCACTCATGTTTGTGGAAATTGAGGTCCCTGGAAAGATTCCACTTTGTGAAAATTTGGTCCCAGAACTGCCTCAAATTCTGTTTATGTGAACACTTGAAATAATGTCAATGGATTTTGTTAGTTGATCCACCTTCAGGAAGGACTCATAAAGTATGAGGTCATAATTACACACTGAACATTGTGCCACAACTCCCATGTCAGCAAAAAGCAGCCTCAAGTTTAGAGCATTTGATGTCCACTGAGAATGTAGTATGGACAGCAGTGAAAGGTACAGAATATCTTACCAAAAACTGTACTTACTTTGTCTTGAGAATTAAAATCATGACAACTCCAGAAATGTTCTGAATCCCGTTGTGTCCAAAAAAATCATCACATAACCACATTTTACTTACATATTAAATGTTGCTTTTAAAATTTTAAGAAAATCCAGAAAGAATGCTAGAATTTTGTGCCTCATTTCAAATACTATGTAAGACCTAGCACTGTATTCTCCATTATTATTAATGAGAAACTAAGCTAAATATTTGACTTCTAAAACATGATTTCTAAATCTGACCCTCAGTTCTCACAGAACAATACTTTGTTTTGAACAGATTCTTCTAATTTGCCATAGATTTTCTACATTGGCTTTGCTAGTTTTACATTCCAGTATTCACTGTGAAGAATTCTTACAGTTAGTATTTTAGAAGCAAATATAAGTGGCAAATGAACTTGTGTTTAATGAGTAAACTCTTCTTATACAATTATCATAGTCATCTATTCTTGATAATACTTTAGAACTTGCATTGCAAGTGGGAGAGTCTACTGATAATTGTGGTCTAATGAGTCTATGTCTATAGATATGAACTGCAGAGAAAGCAGCACAAATATAGGCAATTTTGTTGTGTGTTGTGATGTTTAATATTTAGTATTTATGATGAGGCAAACAGGGCCTGTTTTCTTTTTCTAGATTTTATTGTACATTTAAATATCAACATTTTATATGTACATGAACTGTGGTGTCCTTCCCCACCAACACAGTTGGTGCAAATGGCCAGAGCCCTGCCGCACCCAATGGCATCCATTGTGTTGTTAACTAGGCTAAGAGAGCCCGGTACCCCTGCAGCAGGTTCTGCACGTCTCCTAGGTCACCCGGCTCCGCCCAGCTTACCAGAGGCCCACCTACGACCAGCCCACCTGCGCAACCTGAGAT
>LR751171.1:0-191053 GCA_902729485.2 Mus minutoides
ACTGATATCCAATATATATAAAGAACTCAAGAAGGTGGACACCAGAAAATCAAATATCCCCATTAAAAAGTGGGGCACAGAGTTAAACAAAGAATTCTCAACCGAGGAATACCGAATGGCTGAGAAGCACTTGAAAAAATGCTCAACATCCTTAATCATCAGGGAAATGCAGATCAAAACAACCCTGAGATTCCACCTTTTTTTTTGGTTTTTTGAGACAGGGTTTTCTGTGTAGCCTTGGCTGTCCTGGAACTCACTCTGTAGACCAGGCTGGCCTCCAACTCAGAAATCCACCTGTCTCTGCTTCCCAAGTGCTGGGATTAAAGGCATGAATCTATGTATTCACCACTATCTCAAGTAGAAAATTCTCTGATTAAGGATGAGAATAACATTTGCCTCTGAATATAAACATAGTATTGCAGTTCTATGACACAGTAATGTCACTTTAGCTAAAAACATAATTGTGAAGTTCCACCCACCTCAGGACTATGACTGTCCCAGGCATGTTTTTGTTTTGTTTAGTTTGATCTTGCCAGATTGACAATATTTGGCATGCATTTGCTTCTGTGCAGTGATCTCTATCTAATCCTAGAGAGGTTGGTTAACCCCATAACAGTCAAGCCATTATTACAATAGTGGTACATCTTATTTGAATGGTTGGCATTATAATTTCTAGAGTGCATTGATGTCTCAGCTATTTACAACCACCATCTGGCATTATAAAAGTTAGCCAATGAGGAGGAATATTCCAGGTTTCTTCCTCTATATTTTGCAACAACAGTGTATTATGACTTTGCCATGGGGTTTGACTAGTTAAGTAGATGAATAAAGAAACACAGCTGTAGTGTGTATTCTTTGGAGTGCGTCCGTGACCCTCCTAACAAAGAACACATAAGAAAGAACATGACACTGGTCCACTGGGCTTTTTCTTTGATATACATGGCTTCTAAGATGAGCACTACCCAGTTTTGTCAGATAGCACCATAACTACTTTTTTTGGCTTATATTTTAATGGTATTTCACATTAGTGTATTTCTTTTTTTTTATGACAAAGTATGTTTATTCAGGCTTGATCCCCTGGCACAGCGTATGCATGGAAACATGTCAGGAAACTATAAATCTGGTTGCCATGAAATCCTTTGGCTCAGCTTCCTCTGTGCGCCCCCTTCTCAGCCTCTCACTTCAAATTCTCAGAGTGTAGAAAGTTGGGGTCACTCCTTGGCAGCTTCTGCCTGGGCTGCCAAATCAGCCTCTTTCTGAGCAGCCAAAAAACACAGCTCGTTCCTTCTGGAAAGCTGCCAGTTCTTCTGCACTGAGGCCCTTCACCACTCGAATGCCCAGGGAACGGGCAGAGCCAATGATGGAGAGGACCACAGAAGACAGGGGTATATCTTGCATGTCAAAAGCATCATCCTTAGCTTTGACACAGGCAATCTCATATACATGCTTCAAACTCACCAGGCCTGCCACCTCTTTCCCTGTATACCGGGCCCCCTTCTCAATCCCAGCAGCCGACTTCAAAAAGTAAGAAACAGTGGGCTGCCCAATCTTGAGCTCAAATGTCCTATCAGGCTTTATAAAAAATTTTGTAGGCAGGGGAATGCCTTCTTTGATGTCCTTTGTCTTCTCGTTGAACTCTTTGCAGAACTGGTTGCATTTTCACCCATTTTTCCACTGTGGGTAGTCCTCCCTCCCCACGTCCTTGTTATTTCTATTTCTTTATCGTCATTCCTGCTTGAACAATTCTCCTCCCAATATTCTTATCACTCATGTCCCGTCCTTTCTACATTCAAACCACACATGCACTACTTACCCTAGCTTTTCAGACCCCGAATGGTCCATGTCTACATGTGCTCCAAGCTTAACATGTAAAGCTAAAGATCCAAAGCTTACATACACAAAAGCTTGTGACACATGACTCTCTGGGTCTGTATTACATTACTCAGTATGGTATTTTCCAGTTACAACCCTTGTGATTGGTATTTAGGAAGACTTCTAATTTTTGTGTCATAATTGTATATCTTGACACTTTGCTGAAAGCAGTTAGCCTTAGGAGTTTGCTGGTGGAATCATGTCTTTTGATGCATTGAGCCATATCATCTGAGAATCAGGATTTTTTTTTTTACTTCTTTCTTCCTATTTATACTACCCTCCTTTATCTTCTATTCTTTTCTTAGCCTAGCTAAATTTCAAGCCATATATTAGAAAAGAGAGAGTGGACCTCCTCGTCTTGCTCCAGATGTTAGTAGAAGCATGTTACTGGCTGTGGGTTTGATGGTGTTGCCTTTACTATGTGAGCTATTCTCTTTGTCTTGTTAGTCTCTTCAGGACGTTTTTTAATTAAAGGAGGTTGGGTTATGTCAAAAAGTTTTTGCAAGGCCGGGCGTGGTGGCTCACGCCTTTAATCCCAGCACTCGGGAGGCAGAGGCAGGTGGATTTCTGAGTTCGAGGCCAGCCTGGTCTACAAAGTGAGTTCCAGGACAGCCAGGGCTTTACAGAGAAACCCTGTCTCGAAAATCAAAAAAAAAAAAAAGTTTTTGCATATACAAAGATCATTATTTAATTTATGTCTTTGAGTTAACTAATGATGTGGATTAATTTATTAATTTATGTGTGTGGAGCCATCCCTGCATCTTTGGAATAAAAATGACTTGATTATGGTGGATAATATTTTTGATGTGCTCTTGAATTTAGTTTATCAGAGTTTCTTTGAAGTTGTTTTTATGTCTATGTCCATCAGTAGGATAAATTTAAACTTTCCTTTTTAAATATGTCTTCATCTGATTTAGCTTTTGGGATAATTCCAGCTTCACAGAAAGCATCCCTTCATTTCCATTTTATAGAATAATTTGAGAAGCATTGTTTCAGTCTTCTTGAAAGATCTGGGAAAATTCTATAGTGAGTCCTTCTGGACCTATGCCTCTTTTTGATTTAAAGTTGTTATTATTGTATGTGTGTTTTAACTTTTATTTCAGTTTGTTGCTTGTAATCTTTTTTCTTTTTTTTGCTTAAATTTGTTTTCTGTTCTATGCATAACTTCGGTAGGATATGAATTTTGAAATATTTCAATTCTTTTAGGTTTTCCAATCTGGTTGAATATAGGTGTGAGTACTTCTGATTCTCCAGATTTCATTGGCATCTCTCTAATTTCTTCATTTCTATATCTAATCTCTTAGTCTTTGGGGCAAATTTTGCTAAGTATTGACCAATTTTCTCTACTATATCAAAAATTCAGCTCTTCATTTCATTGATTATCAAATTGTTTTTTTTTTTCATTTCTGTCTTTCATTGATTTCTGCTTTGATCCTTAAAATTACCCTGCCTTTATTCAATAACATATGACTTAGTCTCCATGAATTATTATATTTTCTGTGGTTCTTCCCACTATTGATTTCTATTTTTATACTATTATAGTCATATAGAATTCAATGAATTATTTTAATTTTCTTTTATTTTTTTAGATTAACTTCATGTCCTTAGAGGTGATTAATTTTAGAGTACATTACTCAAACTCCTGATAAGAATATATAATCTGAAGCCGGGCACCGTGGCGCATGCCTTTAATCCCAGCACTCGGGAGGCAGAGGCATGCAGATTTCTGAGTTAAAGGCCAGCCTGGTCTACATAGTGAGTTCCAGGACAGCCAGGGCTATACAGAGAAACACTGTCAAGAATATATAATCTGTGTTATTTGAATTGAATTTTCTGTTGATGACTTCAAAGTCAATTTTTTATATAATGTCATTNGTGGCGCATGCCTTTAATCCCAGCACTCGGGAGGCAGAGGCATGCAGATTTCTGAGTTAAAGGCCAGCCTGGTCTACATAGTGAGTTCCAGGACAGCCAGGGCTATACAGAGAAACACTGTCAAGAATATATAATCTGTGTTATTTGAATTGAATTTTCTGTTGATGACTTCAAAGTCAATTTTTTATATAATGTCATTTACCTTGATTGTTTATCTATGGATTTTTCATGTGGATGATCTATGTATCGGGGAGAGTGGACAAATTGAGATTACCACACTGTTTCTGTGTAGGGAGTAATCTGTAATTTTATATCTACTAGTGTATGCTTTATATAATTAGCCATACATAGTTTATGTATATTTAGAATTCTAATATCCTTTTGGTAGTTTATTACCTTGATTAGTATGAAAGGACCTTCTTTACCTCTTCTTTCATGTGGTACTTTAGTATAATGTCTTGTTATATATCAGACTAGTGACTCTTGTTTGCTGCTTCTATTTGTTTGGAACACTTTTATTCTTCCTTTTCTAGTTACTATCACTCTTTGGTGTTGAGGTATGTGTGTTCGTGCGTGCGTGTGTGTTTGTTTGTGTGTGTGTATGTGTGTGTGTGTGTGTGTGTGTGTGTGTGTGTAGGCAGCTGTTGTGCACCAATTTCTCCTGAAAGGAAATCTCCATCTTAGAGAGGCACTCCTTTACAAACAGCACGTTCTAAAATGAGGTGAAACACATCATCTTTCAGGGCAGCTCCTTATATTCAGAAAGTAAATAAAACCCAAAGGCTTCATGCTTCAATAAGTCCCTGAAATGAGTATAGACATAATTGCACCCTGCCCAGCCCCCTTTTTTTCTCAAGTGTATATAAGCAGTGAAGACTGTTCAGAGACACTCTCTGACCAGACGAAGTATGGAGAACACTCTCAGAGAGATGGGCTTAGCTTCTTGGAAGAAGGAATCAGTCAACCTGCTTGGAAAATACATTCTTCAACCCAGTGAACTGTTTGCAAGTCATTTGATGAGCTCCAGGTTTCCAACTTCATGAGCTGCCACTCGTTGCTGGGGTGGGAATGTAGTGATACAGCTGTCTTTGAATCATTTCCCATCTTCTAAATTATCCCTTTCCCACATTCTTATAACTAACCACAGTAAAATTCATTGTTTCACCAAGTTTGATTTGGGTGGTATTATTACTGTGTTCTATCATCATTTTCCTATCTTGAGGGAGTAGACATTCATTCATGTGTCTCTATGAATAGTGTCATTACAAGAGCAGGTCTTCTGACCCAGGCTTCCAGTCTATGTCTTTTAAATGGCAAGTTGAGATAATTGACTCAGAGTTTTTATTAAAACATACATCCTAAAACACACCAACTATGCTATCTCTAAGTTATTAAGCAAAATTCTGGAATATTATATGACAACATACAAATGTGGTGTTTATACTGCCTGGTATTCATCTTATCTTTGCTATGTCAAAAAGGGGAGTCTTCTACCGACATTTCTCAGGGATACTTAGAGCTTATGAGAACTCTGGAGATTGAGCACAATGCAGCCCTGGATAGGGACTTAATATTACAGACTTAATTTGTCTGTAATTTCTCAGCAATTCACTCAGTAAGACGATTTATAATCCCTGAATATGAGAACTACTTGTCTTTAAGCTAATTAAATCAGGATTTATTTTTAGGGGGCAAGATGGTATATATATATATATATATATATGGTCTGTAAAGATTAAGAATCATTGAGTATGTCCCAAATAAAATAAGAAGGAACTTACAGAGCCCACTTCCAGCAGAAAGACAGGGCATCAAGTGAGGGAAGGATTGCTATCCCACAGTCAAAACTCTCACCCGTAATTGTTCCTGTCTGAAAGAACTTCAGGGATGGAAATGGAGAGAAGACTGAGGAAAAGATGGTCCAGCAACAGGTCCAAAGTGGGATCCAGATGAAGAGGAGGTCCCAAGGCTTGACACTATTACTGAGGTTATGGAGCACTCACAAAAAAGAACCTAGCATGTTTGCCCTCCAAAAGACCCAACAAGCAGCTGAAAAAGTCAGATACAGATATTTGCATTCAACTAATGGACAAAAGTTGCTGACCCCTGTGGTTGAATTAGGGAAGGCTGAAAGAAGCTGAGGAGGGTGACTCTGTAGGAGGACTAGCAGTCTCAATTAATCTTGACCCCTGAGATTTCTCAAACACTGGATCACCAACCAGGCAGCATATACCAGCTGATATGAGGTCCCTAACATATATAGAGCAGATGAATGCTGCGTCTAGGTTCAGTCAGAAAGTTGCACCTAACCCTCAAGGCATTGGGGGGTCACAGGGAGTTTAGAGAGCAGGTGTGTGTGGGGTTAGATGGTGGTGATATCCTTCTGGAGATACAGGGGCAGAGAAGAGGTATGGGACATAGAACAATCAAAGGGTGGATTGGGAGGGAAATAAAATCTGGAGTGTAAATAAATAAATAAAAATAAAAGATAAAAAAGAATAAAAAATAAATCTATACGTTAACTATATATAAAGGCATTAGGTAAAAGAAATTATTTTTTCTTGCTTTGAGGGATAGAAAAGATTTAAAATAAAATAATCTCATTATCTATGCATCAATGATTTTTCTCTTTGAGTACTCTACCTGGAAAAGAGATAAATACATGGTAAGGGTCTCCGGAAAAAAAATGAAGAGCTAGGAAGAGTTCACTGCTGTAATTAACTGTCTTTACAGTCGGATTCTAGATGTGAACACCTTCTTCATTCTCAAAGCAGACAGGCACCTCAGATATATAAATATATTATATATGATATGAGATATATTAGGATAGCTGTGTTCTAATGGGTCATATTCATTTGTTGTGAGCCTCATCAGAAATGGTGCTAAATATTTAATATAGAAAAGGGGTTGGTCAAGCTGGTAAATGTTACCCTGACCAGTGTGAGGTGTGCCTATTCTGTCTGTTGCTAGCCATGTGAGTGAAGCTGTTTATTAGTGAAATAACTACAGGTAAGTTTTATGCTGGCCCTTATCCTAATTAACATGATAACAGAACTAACAGATCTGGTTAAGGTTTCTGGTGCTTTGTACAGAATAACAATCCCATTTTGGCTTCTATGACTATAAGAAAAAAAAATCCTTCTCCATATAGCGTCAATGTCTTCCTATCAACTTTTGATAAGGGACACTCAAACGGGCTTTGCTTTATCTACAAAACAGAAACAAGCCGATTTAATTTGTTAGAGAAGCCATTATTCTGAAGTGAACCTTGGTGTGTTTGTGGCTAAGCAGGGAAGTGTAAAGGTGTGTGTGTGTACGGGCATGTACACGGTGAGTACAGTGTGTGTGTGTGTGTGTGTGTGTGTGTGTGTGTGTGTGTGAGAGAGAGAGAGAGAGAGAGAGAGAGAGAGAGAGTTTGTGTGTGTGTGTAAGCTGGAGGTGTTGCTTCTTAGGAGCCATTCACCTTAATTTTTGAAAGAGAATTTCTTTTTTTGTTTGTTTTTGTTTTTGTTTTTTTGAGACAGGGTTTTTCTGTATAGCCCTAGCAGTCCTGGAACTCACTTTGTAGACCAGGCTGGCCTCGAACTCAGAAATCTACTTGCCTCTGCCTCCTGAGTGCTGGGAGAAAGAGAATTTCTTAATGAAGTCTGGGACACCATTAGGTTAGGATATCTGGCCAGTGATTATCAGGGATCCTCCTGTCTCTCCCTCTGCAACACTAAGATTATAAGAACAGAGCATCATGCCAAGGTTTGTATGTGAGGAATGAGCATCAGCTGAGGTCCTTGTGCTTGTGTGCCAAGCACATTATACACTGGGCTATTTCTTCAGCACCTGAGAACTGTATCTTCATAGCCTTGTTCAGTATTGAGTGCCTGTAGAAACAGAATGTACTCAGTGAAAACGAAATATGCTCAGTGCAAACCTCAAGGGCAGGTCAAATGTTTGGACAGGGACCTCCATTTACTTACCCAATATCAATATTGCTGTCTTCCCTATTAATGAAATCCCATGTTTTTCAATGAGACATAAACTAAGGGTTCTTGAGAAAGACACTTTCCTAATGGGGGAGGCATATCTTCCTATATCCTTGTGGCTTTTTTATCTATATAAATGGGTATATGATACCCATAATTAGAGCAACCTTTTGGAAATATTAATGAAAGATCAATTATTTAAAAAGCACAAATTATTGAAGACTTTGTTCCTTGTATTGTTGATTGCTCCTAATAATATCCACCAAGTATATTGACTTTATATTTAAATGTCTCCTGATTTACTTTGCTATTTTCATGCTGGTGGATGTTGTATGCCAAGCATGTTGATTAGAAAGTATAGAATTCTAAAGATGAGTCCATAACACAGAAAATAATTACTCCAAAGGATTTAGTAAATATCTCACAAACTATATCAGAGCTCAGTCAGTTTACCAAGTACTGAGACAATGAGCAGAAATATGAGGCAAAAAATTAAAATGGGGCTGGGTGTGAGAAAGCAAGGCATGGGTAGGCTGGTGTGACATACATCCATCAAAGGAATCCTCTTCGAATGTACTTGTGAACCTCTCTGGGGCAGGGACACATTTTAGAAATAGGAAAATATAATGGGTAGTCGGTGATAATACACAAGGGTTAATATAAGTGCCATGCAATAATAACTAAAATATACTGATTTTTAAATAAGCTTTCAAAAACTAGAAAACTGTGATAATGTGAATATTTTCTAACTTTAAGAAAAGCAATTGTGGAAGCATATTTTCTAATAGAGTGTATTAGCTCATCTGTAAAAAGACAAAATTGAAAGTTAATGGTAACTCAAAAGCATACTTGAGAAGGTAGCTTAAAGGCTTGTTGTCAATATAAAACTCAAAACCAATACTACCAACATTTGAAAGATGCAGCTTTGGGAATTTCACCTGAAGGGCTCAAACATAGAATATTTTAGAGATAAAGATGGCCATGTGATTTCAAAGTTTCTAATAGTCTAGGGCTATGTAGAATCAGTGCTGGGGGTGATATGTTGGGCATTTTGCAATGACCTAATAGAAGAAATATTGGATAAGTTTTGGCTGAGTTAATATAGTACAAACCACTGACAGAGAAGAGCCAACTTGCACATTCCAGCTCCTTTGTGTGATGGTCAGGCATGATTGGTATGTTGAGACATTGTCAAACATGGCACTTGTCCTCATTTTAGTCAAGAGCTCCCAAATCTTTTCTTTAGGCTTGTAGCATGTTTTTCTTCATTATCACATTTCCATTTGTGGTTTATTGTTATTGTTGTTGTTATCATCATCATCATCATCGTCGTCGTCATCATCATTATCATCATTATAATCCATTTACTCATACATCTAAATTGGAAATTCTGTGTCCCAGTATATATGATTGAGTATATTGATTCTCGATCATACAAGTGTTTTAACTACACTGGCTGACTAAAAAATATATACCAATTTTATTTAATATTATACCAGTTTATTCTTTCTCCAGTGACAATTGGTGTCTTCTCTTCAGCAGGTTGGATTGGAGATTATAAACATTTGGATAGCAATGTCATATATGCCAAATGCCCAACACATCTCAGATTAGTGTCCAAGGTGATTCTTTAGACTGCACACATATAAAGCAGTGGTTTCAAGTGCAGAGACATGGAGCTCTAGAATGTAAGGAGACTACTTTGCAGGGATGTTATAGAAGATGTAAAGAAACCAAAGATAGCATACGTTTCAGTTGTGGCACTGGGAACCTTTTCATGAACTGCCAGTTTGTGAAGGATTCTGAATGAACCACCAAAACCATCTTAAAACATATAAAGAATCAAATCCAGAGATTAATTACACTGATGATATTTTGAATAACTTTTAATATTTATTAACCTTATCTCAGTTTTTTTTTTTCCAAACTCTTATTCTGAGCATCTTCCTTGTTTTATTTCTTGGTAGTTCCCAAAGTTTGAAAAATCTTTGAAATAATTTTCTATTTCAGACTATCCTATTTCATCTTTGTTTCTACAGAGCAAGTCTCTTTTCTGCTTTCTGAAATCCTTCCTTCCCTAAACTTTCCTTCTGCACCATTAATGCTGCTAAACTTCTAAATGACACATATTTGGGAAGTATTTTATTATTTATGTGTCTGAAATTCTTGAATTTTAGAGATGAAAATTTAGTTTAGCATACTTAAAATCAACCAAGTGTCTAGAAAAAAACTAATGAATGGAGAAATAAAGGTTGTAGACTCTAGTCCTTAACCCTAGAAAAAGCATGTGTTAGGTTACCACAGGTAGCTTTGCAATTATAAAGTATTTGCTTTAAACTGTTGAATGAAATTTGATTGATTATTTCCATCTAGGAAGATTTAGCCAAATCTCCTGTACAGGACACACTTTTTCAGCCACACATCTTATCATAGACACACTAAATGAAAAGAGAGACTTCTCAGAGAAGTTTAATGTTTGTTTGTTTGTTTTAAGTGCCGATATTCTACATGCATGAATATCTCAAGATTTTGATTTCGTTTCACTTCAGGAATGTGGTGGTGTATAAACATTTTACAAAACTGATGTCAAAAAACAATGACTTGAATAATCTTTGCTTTAATGCAAAAACAAATATGAATTTGCTTGTTTCTTCATATAACATGTTTATTAAACATTTTAGTGTCCATTCTTTACTAAGATTATAAAATAACACTTAACCTTGAAATGGGGCTAATAACAATTCTATTCGTGGTTATATATTTTATACTTTTAAATGACTTTGAGTAAAATGAAGGCTATTGTCATTAAATTGTGCTTGGAGCAAAGACAGAGAAACATCATCTCATTGTTTTCACTAGTAAAACTAATGATGCAATGTTTATCGCACTATTTTAATACTGTTGTGATATTAAGTATCCTCTTGTCCTGCTTTTATTTGTGAATGAAGCTCAGTATATCACCCATGAACACTAGCAATCTTCATTCTGTTTGGACTTAAATCTAGATTTTTTTTTTTATATAAGGACTTCAAAATATCCTGATAAGGATCAGCCTTTCACTTCCTTTGACTCTCCCTCAGCCAGACTTTCAGCATCAGCTTGAAATTGCTACAGGGAATTATAGCCTTCTAAGAAATACTTTAGACTTTAAAGCTATCAGTGCATTAGAGAGGATTAAAAATCACCAACCTTCTGTACTGGTGTGTGCTTTAGTATTGTTCCCACCTGTTTCTTTTTTATTATAAAGTGGCAATTTTTCTACTATCATTAGAAATATACATTTATATATAAAGTTTTGCATTCAAATCTCTTTATTTTTGACTACCTAATGAAAGATCACAGAGCAAATAAAAACTTTATATAATATATCCTCATTTCAGAAACATATGTATATATACACATATATATTTGTAGAACAATCCACAGTTTTAAATGTGATTCTGGCTTTTAAAAAATGCTATTTACAGTCTATGACGGAGTAATAGCCTCAGCCTTTTATGGCATTAAAATGAGCTGGGAATTTTTAAGTTTGACTGTGTCTCACCTTGTGCAGAAGAAATCAACCTACTTCATGGAAAACCTTCTCAAAAGCAAGGCCTTGCACTCTAAGTAACAGGGTATAAAGGAGGGATTTTCTAATTTTGGGATTATGTTTAATCAATGCTGAAGTAATCATGATTCTTCATTAAGCAATCTGGAGTCCCAGGTTGGACTTAAGTACCATTTAATACACAACAAACAAGATACACTCAATCCTTTTGTTTGACTACTCTCAACACTCCCCTTTAGCAATGACGAATCACAAACTGAAAAAATAATAATACCGAGGAACAGCATTGCCATTTTCTTAGGTAGAAGAGTTATTCTGTGTAAATTTCTAGATTGGATTGAGGTCCATTATGAGTCACACTGTCTTATTGTCTCTTCCCTGTGCCAATCCGCAATGGCTAAAAACATGTCTTAAAACTTCATATAAGTAATTCAAAACCAAAACTATCATTATGATCAAGACAATGATCGCTTACTGTGTTTCAGTCTCCTGAAGCACAAGGTCTCTAAGCTAGCAGATGGAACTTCAGCACCATTTGTTTCTAGACCTCAAACATCTAGCTAAAATATCAAGTAAAGAATATTGACCAGAGAGCCATTTTGTGAGACTCATCGAAGATTGGTTAAAGTTATCAAGCCCATTTGCTTAAAACCTACTAAGGGCTCAATGGTTCTTTATTAGAATCCTTTCCTGGGTTCATCCCCTTGCAATTGTTTTAAAGACGACAAAAAGAGAACCCTCATTACAATGAAAGAACAGGTGGTAGATGAGTTGAAGCCAGGCAATAGAACAAAGACTGTCACAGTGAAGAAACATTTTACTTGGAATAAAGCTGAAAAAGAACCATTGAACCTGACCCATATTTTTTAAATGAAATCTAATGGTTATATATTTGTATTTTTCATATATTTTAAACCCAATACAATGAATATTGGTTCTATTTATGATTTTTATATATTTCAATAGCAACCAGAAAGTGAGCAAATATCCACCTTGCACTCTAAACATTCTCTTTTTCAGGTCTACGAATAAAAAAGAAGGTGAGGCTTTCAATTCATTCTTGAAATCAGGTGCAAATAATACAAAGTGAATTTCCGAAATGCATATACATTTTCTTACCATGATATGGAGGGCAAATTAGAGACAGATTGAGTGTTTAGAAAGCTCCTTTTAAACTATAGATAGAATTGGGACAAAGGTATCTGAATGATGAACAATGGACAACCACTGAAAATAGAGAAGGGATTTTATTAGAGATTAATATCAGCATTATATTTTCATAAATAATGAAGTTAAATTCCTATCATGAAATCCTCAGAGATATGGGCAATTGTGGTTTCCAGCCATTACACTTCCTCAGTGCACTATGGTTGAATAAACATATCATCTTAAACTCCAGGCACTTCCCTTTAAAAGAGCCCATGGTCCATTTTGTTGAAGCCTCTTTGTTTGTTTGTTTGTTTGTTTGTTTATTTGCTTTTAAAAGAAAATAAGGCTTTGTGCTTGGGAATTTTTTGGTCCTGGAAGTGACAGGTGTACTTATGATCAAGTTGGATCAACAGTGAAAATGAGTACAACTTCTGAATGTGTGTCTTTACATGGTTGTACTTTTCCTAAGAAAGCAACATTCCATATATATATGTGTGTGTGTGTATATATATATATATATATATATATATATATATATATATATATACACACACACACATATATATATATATATGCATATATATGTGTGTATATATATACACATATATGTATATATGTATATACATATATGTAAATATGTATATATATGCATATATATACACATTAATGTATTTGTTACTTTACATATATTCTGATTTAAAATCTGTCCAAAAGCTTTGTCTCTGTGCATAACCTCTATTCTTCTATGCTTTATGGGAAAATTCCCCCAGTATATTTCTGCCACCCTCCAGAGAAAATTAATAGATAATTTATAGGGCAAGAGTCACACCAAAGAATAATGTTTGTGTAGAGGGAGACATTATGTTGACCTTAATAGAATACAGCATCCCATGGGAAGGTCTGAAGTGAGGGCTTAGATCTTCCGCAAAGTATGTATTTAAGGGAGTCATAGTTGGAATAATACATGCTGGATAGTAGAGATATAGGAGAAGTTACATGCTTACGTCTTCTCATTATGATATCCATAAAGCTGCAAACATTTTTAACATTCTGGTTTGGTCTCTTTGAATTTGGATTTCTCTACACCATTCCTGATATCCAGGGCAAAGTAAGTCTAGTAATTTCAGTGCTGTGGTATAGCTTCATGTCTTTGTTAATGTTTTCTAGTACTTCAGAATTCTGATAGTGTTCTTGCTCTCATGTGGAATTCTTTTTCACAACCCAAACCCTCCCACAAAACCCTGTCTATTGTAACCAAAGCTGTTAGTTGCACATTTTTTTCTCTCTGTTCCTTGAAAATTCCATGTTGAACTAGTTATCTTCTATTTTCTAGAACATAGAATTATTGCAAACTAGACTTATAAATGTGGATAAATCCAACAAACATGCCACTTGCTTCATAGGTGGTAAGGTAGAAATTTCACAGTCATACCTTCTAATTTCTTCTAGAGTTTAAAAAACAGCCTACATACAAAACTCTGGCAATGTAAAAAGGCAATTAAATTTTGCTTTGAGGCTATATCTCAGACTTATTTCCTTCTGTAAAACCCACGTTCCTTCTCTCTTGTTGCAACATATGGTTAGAAAAAAAAATCAACTTTCTATGACAGCTAGACATTCACGTACACACTCAAAGATACCCACACTGAGACTGCATGGAGAATGCAAGAAGCCTTTGCTTCTTCACCAGATGCCAGGGAGTTCCCTAAGTCTCCTCAGGAATACATTAAAACCCTCTTCACTGAATGCCTAAAAAAATAATAAAATTATAGATCAATACCTAGATAAAAATATAATATTCTCCTTAAAGAATGTGAAACTCTTTACAAAGTAAGTGAATCAGCTAATATGGTTAAATTCAACATAAGAGTTTCCTTTCCTAAATAAAAAAAATATTACTAGCATCAAGAATAAGTTTAAAACTTTTCTTCATGCAAGTTGGTCCTTGGCTATATGTCTAACAGTTATTAAAAGAATATAATTTTGACATATTCAATTTAGGATTGAAAGAATACCCTGGAAACAGTATGTACTTGCATATAATGAACAGAAGTGTAAAGAAAATACAAACATGAAACAAATCTGCACATTTCAGAATGCTCTAAAACTTAAAAGGATTTACAATTCAGCAACATTCTAAGTGGCTTTCCAAACCTTTTACATCCATTCAAAGACTGTGTTTTGTCTGCATTATAGCCTGTCTTCATTACAATTAGCCCTCTGTTAATAACAACACAGTTAATTTAATGTTTGTGGAGTCCAATTTATTTTTTTTCTTTTGCTCTTATGTGCAATAATTGTTATGTATGTGAATTTTCTACCACATTGCAACAGGCAAGCTTTGGTTCAAATTTCTTGTCCTACACAAAGGAAGATTTTGAGTGCAGAATCTCAGCTACTAAGTCCTGTGATGCTGTTTTATTTTTTTCTCTCTCTCTTTCTCGTTGGGTAGATTTACTGGAGAAAATGGGGAAAGGGAGGGAGAAGAAGGGAAAGGGAGGAGAGGGAAGAACGGAATAGTTCTTGGCTAGGCTATGTAGAATCTTGATTCACGACTTTGCCTCCATTCATGGTGGGTGTTCCAGAACTTTTCCTTGAGCGTCCTTGCTTTTCTCCAATTTCGTGTAGTGATGGTTCTCTGTACATACACACTGGAAGGCAAAATAAAAAGAAATGCTTACTTATTATGATCAACATTAATCTGGCTTCAATGAATTTCTCAAATTTGATTTTAAAATATTTTTACTGTTATCATCAGCTCTTCTCTCGAATGCTGTATAAATAGCCTCAGTAGAAACACATGGATTCTGCCTCTATCAGGCACAATCACTGCAGACATGGAAGTTGTTTTGTGGAAGATAATGCTTGAATCTATATAGACTCTTAACACATATAATATGACTCTTATTGAAAGGAGAAATCAGAAACACAGTAGTTAAAATTAGACAAATTTTGCTTCAAAATCCTTATCCTAAAGCCTAGTTTCTGGAGGAGGAGATTTCTTGATATGCTCCTAATCTTTACTCCATTGCAAAACCTATGACATTGCTGGAGCTATACATTTTTAGCTCCAATTTTCACAGCATCCTTCATGAGAGGTCATATTTGAATGAGGATTGAGAATTAGAAAAATATCAATGCATTTCCTTAATTGGCCCAGACTTCCTTTACACAAACCAAGAAATCAAGCCCTCTCCTTAGCTACTTTTCAACAGGGAGTGTGGTTATTTACCTTATCATGAAGGTTACATCCTCTCATCTTTGTCTGGGCTGTGGTACCCCTCCCCCACCAGCATAGCTGGTACAATGACCAGAGCCTTGAGAAGCCGCACCCCAGCGGCATCCATTGTCTTATTAATCAGGCTTGACAGCCCAGTGACACCTGCAGTCTGTTTTTCCTGGGTCTCCTAGGTCCCCTGGCTAGGCCCAGCTTACCGGCTGCCCACCTAAGACCAGCCCACCTGGTCGTGGCTGGTGTTCAGGGTTCCTGCCAAACTCCAGAGCACTTGCGCAGAAGACTGGGGGCGGGGCCTTCCCTTCTTTTATTCCCAAATGTTTGTCCACCATTAAACAGTCGTTCTAAGAAGAAGCAACCATGTAGCCTTGGAGATCTTCTTCCTTCCCCCATGTCCCTTAGTCTCATTTCAGCTTCGGGCCAATCCTCCAGGAACCCCGTCCACTGCAGGCAGTGGACCCCAACACTGGGCTAAGGCTGTCATCTGTGAGCTATCATGGCTGTTGCTCAATTATTGCTTAGTATAGATAGGTTTCCCAATTTATAACTATTCTTACAAGATAAATCACCATAGTGAGTCATTTTGCTTCTCTGGGCTGTTATTATAATAGAGACAAATGTGTCTACATTGGCATATTTCACTTAAGCAACTTAAGCATCAGGAGTTTCCCTCTTGAAATAAGAACAAATAAGTATCTTTGTTGATTCTGTCTGTTGTCACAACAATGACTCAGTAACTTGAATGCTGTTTCCAACATCAAGCAGTTTCCTCGGTTGGGTATGACTGGAGAGTACTACACATCTTTGGAAACTGTACTATTTGGTCCACACGCTGACTCGGCTGCTTATTGCCAGTATCAACTCAAACACACTTTTTTAACTGAAAAAATGGCATTTCTATCTGCATGAACAGATAACAAATAGTTAAAATGATCAAGGAAAAAAATAACACCATTCATTAAAATTTTTGATAACGTATTTTAGAGGATGTAGTAATGGCCAAAGCCATTACACATATTCAAAACCTAGACTAAAAAAAATGCAAACACGAGTACAAGTTTCCTCTAGTGCATTTAGAAGTATGCGGTACTGTGCATTTATACTAAGTAGGGATGTTGTCACTATGTGACTGTTGAGTCATTAGTTCCATGGTGGGTTTGAGATACTTCATTTTTATTAAGCTTTCAGGTGTTGCTGATGTCAGTGAAATACAATACACACTCTCTTAGGAATACAGAATATAGCAATGAAATATGCTTATTCAATGTCGTCAGTAAGAGGATTTCACATGTATTTTTCAATGAATTTTTTAACTTTCTTTTTATTTTAAGTATCTCCAAATGCGAATGGTTGAAGCAGGACAGTAAAACCTGTAGGCAGCTATGCACTACTTCCTCAGAGAATTGATTCTGATGTTTACTAATAGTTAGATCAATGTCCTGTCTTTAACAAAAGCAACAAAAAGAATATTGGAAAATCCTTATAGTGTATCCATGTAGATTCTTAAAGTCCCTCCAGTGCACTAGCTCTTAATTGTATTTCTGTTATGAGAGAAGTAGAGCAACGTATCAAGTCTCAAAGGTGAAAGCAAACTTTTATTTGTGCATAATATATCCACTTATCTGTGACTGGCTAATGCACAGGGGAACTCAGAGCTAATGAAGTGGTTCCATTAGAAAGCAATTTGCGGGATGCCATGAAGTGGTTTTTAGAATTCCATCATGTAATCAGCTATGAAAACCCACAGTCTTCACTAAATTATAATGTCAATGGGGGAAAAAACCCTTTGTGTTTAAATACCCAGAAAAAAGTACAAAGCCATGGGTTACTTCAACATAGAGTAGTTGAAGGGTGATATTGCCTATCATTAAATAATGCATTTATATAGTTGCATTTAATGGAATTACAATATCCCTTCTGTTCTCATTATATTGGTTCTATCAAGTTATATTTTTGGAATTTTATTTTTATGTATTTCCTATTCTCCACATATACATAAAGTACTCCATATGTGAACATACAAATATTGGCACTAAAATGATTGATGCAGATGATTTTTTTCAATAGTTAAAGCCTACTAGCCATCCCTGAAATTGAGTCTGCGAAGAAATGTCTGAACTGACCTGTGGAATTTTGCAATTTATAGAAGTAAAACTTAATAAATCTCTATAAAAGTAAATCTTAATGCCACAACAGAGATGCATTTTTTTTAGGCTAACTCAATCACTATCCCCATTATATTCCATTACACTGAATAATAAAATCCGTGTTTAAACAAAATGGCTAACTGGCATGTTTTCCAGTTCACTGAAAGAAACTGTCTCTCCTTTACTTGGTCAGTTAAAATGGGTATTCCAGTTTCTGCTTGCTGCTTACAAAGTGAATTTGGGTGAGAAATTGCAGGCAGGTGCAGAAATGGGGAGCAAGGCCTGAAGGAAAAGAGGGAGAATGGGAGGGAAAGGTAGGGAAGAAAGTAGAGAGGAAGGGAAAAAAGGGAAGAAGGGGAGAGGTGAGGGAGAGTAGATGGAGAGAGCTCTATTAAACCAATTCCTTTTTCATTATCATTTGTAAGTCCTGGGATTCAGCAAAACATTGAACTTTAGCAGGTAACAAGTGAAGGGATATAGATCTCAATCAAATTTTAGAACTAAAATTACTTTACAGAGCACAATTCAATTCAATTACAGTGTTAAGAGAAAGGACAGGGAAAGGACACGCATTCCTGTGTTGATAATGGCCATCTCCAGTAGTTGTGATAATTCTCTGGGAGCCCAGTTCTGAATACTTCAGGATAAATATTGGAAGAATTTGAGAAGAGACGGATCACAAGCTGTCCAACAAATATATAAGTTGAAATGTAAAATGTTACCCACTAGTTTAAGTTGATCTTCTCATTTACTAGTTACAATAATGCTGTGATCATCATAGGTCAGAAATTATCTTCAATTTTTTTTAAATCAGAAAGAAACTAGTGTTGGGAGGTGAGCAGTGGCAGAGCCGGGATGCAAATGTCTAGGCGTGAGTTTTGATCAAAACAAGATCCAGTGGGTTAATATTAGGCTATGTTTACATTATTATGGTGGCATATTATTTAATATTTAATTTGGTCTTTCTTTTACTAAATACTGCTAGTGTGGTTTAAAAATGGTTCTGAAAACATATACCTTATCGATTTGCTAAAACGAGTATAGGTGGAAACTAACAAGTGTGGGCGGGTGCGTAAAGACATTGGAACCCTTATATGTTTTGTTGCTCAGAATGAAAGACAGTACAGCCACTTTAAGAAATGATGATTGTTATGACAATTACACACAAGATTCCCAAGGCACCCAGCAGCTGCAATTCTGGATATGTAACAAAAAAGAAAAGGAAAACAAAAAGACACTTGAACATATTTTGTATATCCATAATTATGGGGAGGGATGCTGGTGATAGCTTGTAAAGGACAGCACTGAAGTGGTAAATTCTCTTCTAATATTTCTTCACAATTAAAAACACCCTAATTGCCCTGAGTGTAAGTAATAAATAAAAGAAGTAACTATCTGGGAAGATGGCTCAGCAGTTAAGAACACTTAATTGTTCTTGCAGAGGATTCTGGTTCTGTTCTCAGCACCTACCCAGTGGTTCAGAACCATGTGGAATCCTAGTTCCTGTGAATCTGATACGCTCTTCTGGCCTTCTCAGCCACCAGCATGCACACAGTGCAAGGTACTTACATACCTGCCAAGGAAACACTCAAACATGCAAAATGAAGTAAATAGATTTCTTATTTGCCTGTGTCTATCCAACTTCTTCCCGGTAATAAGAAATATGTCACAGTATTGAAACTAATGAGTGAGGAACTGTGATATAATCTAGAGAATATACTCCTGGGAAGCAGATTCAAGGATTCAATGAGAAATTCTAGGTCTGCATTGCTTTTTCAGGTTAGTTATTTGATATTATGAACAATGACAATGTAAACGACCCTCCTTTAGACAGACTGTGAGCTGTGAGGGTAAACATAAACAGGGATAAAATCACAGAGGGAGGTGGTGAGGGAGAAGTGACCTAGGATTAGGTAGCCTCAGACCTCATCAAATTCCATCCTGACAACTGGAAAACCTGATCACTACCTGTGATTATACCCCCAGTCTAATTTTCATAGTAAATAGAAAGTAAATAACAAGTCCACCTATCAAATACACAAGTATCTAGAAAAATTAATAATTCAATTACTTTTATCAAAATTATTTACATGGCATGAATTCAGCCAGTCAGTTTAGTCAAGGAAAAAAAAAATCTGAATCTCACTGTACAGCTCTCCAAAGAAACACTTTTGAAAGGGTTCATCGATTGTTTATTTTCCTGTAAATACAGTCTCAGATTCAAAAAAGCAAATCTAGCTCCAGATTCGTTATGCATCTGAGATACACCTGTACTTTTGGGGTTGTTCCAAGTTCTAATTTTGGCTGCAATTGCAATATGTTTATTTGTTTGTTTGTTTACTCAAGCTAGTTAATATGTGCTTTCATTTGGAAGGAGCTTAATTTAGACCTTAGGAAGTCAAGACAAACAATAACTGATAAATTCAGAATAATGAATTCCACATAGGAAATGACAATCACAGAGCATATGATAAGAATTAATCATGATTTCATAGAAGCGTCAGAATCAGGATGCGGCATTCTCTTGTTAATCTGAAACCATTAAAACTGCAGTAGGAAGCTCAAGGAGCCATGATTGGGGATCTGTCTATACCTTATCTTTATTAGTGATATAAATTCCATGACTCCCTCGTGACAATTTGAGATGATGTAGAGTATCAGAAATTAACTGTCTTCATCCAGAAGCTATGGATGATACTTCTAATACACTTAAATATACTTATTTATCTAGTTTATTGTATGAGTATTGGAGTTTTGCCTGCTTGTGTGTCTGTGTGAGAATGGTGGATCCCCTAGAAACAGAGTTATGAACAGTTGTGAGCTGCCATTTGAGTGTTGGGACTTGTATCCAGTCCTCTGGAAGAGCAGTCAGTGGTCTTAACCATTGAGCCATCAGTCAAGCTCCTAGTGAACTTTATTTTCAACAGGAATGATTTAATATGTTTGGTGGGAAAACAATTCTAATTGTATTTCTGGCCATACCTAACACAATTTGTCAATAGCCTCAATCCCCCAGTTTCAGGGTTGCGGAGAGGCCCTTGGTCCTGTGAAGGCTCTATGCCCCAATGTAGGGAAATGCCAGTACCAGGAAGCAGGAGTGGGTGGGTTGGTGAGCAAGGGGAGGGAGAAGGGGATAGGGGGTTTTCTTGGAGGGGAAACCAGGAAAGGGAATAACATTTGAAATGTAAATAAATAAATATCTAAGAAAAAGAAAAATAAAGAAAGAAATTGATTTTTTTTTTTTTTTACTTGTTACATCTGGATGCCAATGCTGTTCTTGATCCTGCAGCTTACCTTCTTTCTGTTCAGTAATCAGGAACAGAAAGTGGACAAAGAATCCTTAGGTTCTTTTTCACCCTCAGAAGGTTTCTGTGATAGGAAGTCCATGTTCACCTGCCACCCCTTCTGCTACAATGGTTTTCAGTGAATTGTACAGAGAGACTAGGATTTCAAGGATGTTTGGTTCTTTAGCACCAAGTTCAAATCAAAGCATGTTTTATCTCAGCTCTTTCCTTCTCCCTACCCACCTGTGCTGATTTATGCCTTAATGTCTCTCCTCCTCATCTTGACCTTTCATTTAAACACTGTACCTTTCTAACACAACAGCAGACTGAGGGGAGGGACTCAGCAGCACTATCTAAATACAATGACGTGGAGGTTTGGTGGCAAAGCATTTGCCATCATATTTTGACACAAGGACAGGCACAGGTTCCTAAGAACAACACTCACATCACAGACTACATTAATGCACAGGATATGCAAGTCTAAACGTTCAATGGGAACAGAAGAAACTTGTAAGGAAGCTGCTGGTAGCAACAGTATTGACACCAGGAAGGCAGACATATTTATTTGCTGCTTCCTGAGTAGGCTCTGACCACTGCAGAAAGCTCAATGGTCATGGCAGTACAGATGAAATGTTACAAGATCTGGTTGCAAGCCCTCCATAAGCCACCAAGTTTGTGATATGTGTGAAGTATTTTGCTTCGTTTTTCCACAAAGGATCATTCTCTTAAAGGGAAAATGTAACGAATATGTGCTACTGGGCCTTACCATGTTCTAACAAACAGCAACCAAGTGTCACTGGGGTGGGTTTTCCATTCTTCCATGTTCTGTTCTATGGTTCCTGATTCAAATGAAGCTATCAGAATATGCAGGATTTCTATGCCACCATCACAGATCATAGATCATGCTCCTTCAGTCTTCCTTGAAAACTAAGATCAAACCAGTAACTTTCATACACACACACACACACACACACACACACACACACACACACACACATATATATATATGTGTGTGTGTGTGTGTGTGTGTGTGTGTGTGTGTGTGTGTGTGTATGTATATATGTATGTATATATATATATATATATATATATATATATATATATATATATATATATATATATATATATTTCCCCATTGGATATTTTCTTTTTTTACATTATTTACATTAACAAGTGTTATCCCCTTTCCTGGTTTCCCTCTCCCAGAAACCCTCTATCCCATCTCCACTCCCCTTGCTTCTATAAGGGTGTTCCAACACCCACCCACCCACTCCAGCCTCCCCAGCCTCGATTCCTCTACACTGAGCCATCTATGAAGCCTTCATAGGACCAAGGACCTGTGGTCCCATTGATGCCTGACAAGGCCATTCTCTTCTACATATGCAGCTGGAGCCATATGTACTTCTTAGTTTGTGGTTTTAGTCCCTGAGAGCTCCAGGGGTTCTGGTTGATATTGTTGTTCTTTCTATGGGGTTGCAAATCCCTTCAGCTCCTTCAGTCCTTTCTCTAACTCTTCCACTGGGGACTCTGTGCTCAGTCCAAAGGTTGGCTGTGAACATCCACTTCCCACTTCTGTAATTTTCTTAAGCACATGAAAGAGTTGAAATGCAGCTGGACTTGGTGGCACACGCCTTTAATCCCAGCACTTGGGAGGCAGAGGCAGGCGGATTTCTGAGTTCAAGGCCAGCCTGGTCTACAAAGTGAGTTCCAGGCAGCCAGGACTATACAGAGAAACCCTGTCTCCAAAAAAAAAAAAAAAAAAAAAAAAAAAAAAAACCACCACCACCACCACCACCAAAAAGAGTTGAAATTCAGGAGCTGCTGTTATTTGTAAAGGTGGAAATTATGCAAAAACAGGTGCTTGGTGCCACCTCATGGGTTCCCTTCTGCTATCACCTCATAATAACAATCATTAGGTACTTCTATAATCGTGTGTGTGTGTGTGTGTGTGTATGCGCACGCGCGCATTCTTATTCTTATACAAGATTTAAGTAGGCAAAATTAAGAGATGAACCAAATAAAAACTATAAAATCTTACCTATTTGGAACTCTGTACAATATTTATTTTTTATATATCCAAACATGCATGGATGCCCAACCTTCCACACAATCACACACACACTCACACACACACACACACACACACACACACACACACACACTCACACCTCAAATGAAATACTTGTTTTTTTTTCTCAATTAAGAAATTGAAAACTAAAACGTAAATTAATCAAGCAAGATACTAATCCAGTATCCACAGCAGAGTCAACATTAATCTGTAAATGACTAACTTATAAACTGAAGACCAAACTGTTGAATTTGTTTGTAGTAGAATGAAAGACAATGTTGAAAATTCTTGAATTGAAAACCGGATCCTCAAATTCACTCCTGGGGGCCTTTTCTCTTGTTGGAATGCTGGTGCATTCCCACTGTATGCCTCTCATTCCTTTACAGTGATAAGTCCTACACCATTTCTGTCTACCTTTAAATTCTAAGAGCTACTTTAACCCTTATCAGATAAGAATAAGCACCTACTGCAAGAGCCGTGTGTGTGTGTGTGTGTGTGTGTGTGTGTGTGTGTGTGTGTGTGTAAACATGGTTTTACGAATCATACCATGTTTTAAAATGTCGCCTAGGAGAAGCTCGTATAATGAGATAATGCACACATACACATACTTGTTAAATGGCACCCCTCTGTGGACTTCTTAAACACAGCTCAACCCTATAACAAGAAGATGTGCTTTTTGTTAACTTCAACTTCGTTCTGACAGGAAAACCCATTCCTCTTCTATTTCTCCTCATTTAATAATCACCACCATCATTCACCTGCTGCACAAGTACCAAGATTAGAAAATCACTACTGCTTTCTTTTCTTTCTTTCTTTCTTTCTTTCTTTCTTTCTTTCTTTCTTTCTTTCTTTCTTTTTTCTCTTTCCTTCCTTCCTTCCTTCTTTCCTTCCTTTCTTTTTTAAAATCTACCATCCTGGAACCCCAATAAATTCAAATGCTTTACTATCTCTAAGATAAAAATAAATACAGTCACTATTTCTTTATGAAAAAAAAAAAAATCCAGAGTAGGAGCTACCTTCACCCTGGTAGGAGATGGTGGGTTTTTAAAAATGAATTCACTTCAAACCCCAATCACAACTTCTTTTCTCCTCCCAGTCTCTCTGTCATATAGTTCCTCCCCCATCTAACCCTCCAGTTGTCCTCTGAGAAGGGTAGTCTGCTCTGGCATATCAAGTCACAACAGGGCTAGGCAAATCCTCTCCCACCAAGACCAGACGAGACATCCCAGTTAAGGGAACAAGATCTACAGTCAGGAACAAAATCAGGGACAGTGCTGACTCCAGTTTGGGGGTACCTGCATGAAGACCAAGCTGCACTTCTGCTACATATGTGTGGGGGTCTAAGTCCAACACATTTATGCTCTTCTGTTGGTGGTTTAGGCTCTGGGAGACACAAAGTGTCCAGGTTAGTTGACTCAGTAGAGACCCTATCTTCTCTACCTCAATCCTTCCCTAACTCTTGCACAAGACTCTGTCGAGTATTTGGCTATGGGTTTCTGATTCTGTTTCTGTCAGCTGCTGGGAAGTGCCTCTCAGAGTACAATAATGCTAGGCTACTGTCTGCAAGCATAACAGTAATAGTATCATTAATAGTGTCAGAGTTCGGATATTGCCTCCCTCCGTCTACCTTTTATGACTATTTTATTTTCCCTCCTGAGTGAAATTCAACTATCCTCCCTCGTCTGGCTTTGGTATTTAGCTTCTTTGGGTCTGTGGATTATAAAGTGGGTTACCTGTAGTGTATGCAACAGAGGACAGAGCTTCATAGCTATGCCTCATTGACACCGTTTACATCCCTACAGAAGAGGAGGAGATGGCTTCTAGTGGTGATGCGGGTGAGCTGTCATGAAGGAGATTGTTAGAATGCTTACAGGGCCACTGCATTTGCTACTGACAGACTCTCCAGTCACATAGAGACGATAGACCCTCTGTTTTGGATGAAACTCATAACCCTTATCTTCTATCAGTTTCAACAAAAGATTGAAATGAGTAATCTATTTTATTACTGGCAATTTAATCAAATCTTCCTTGGCCTTCTGTAATTTCCAAGAAATGGAAAGGTTAAATTGCTCTGTAAGTTAATGTACCATTAAAAAAATATCTAACTGTCTTAATAGCAGATCATAGAAGAGCTTGGGCAATTAGCATGGAGCAATTTTGCACCATAATTAGTGTCACATGGAATCTTTTTGGAACTGTGGGAGCAGGTTAAATACTGGTTTGGAAGTAACAGGCCATAGGAAAGTCTCCTGTGTGCTGAAATGTTTGTTACAAAGGTTGAGAAGTTATGAACAGGAGAAGATTGATATCTTAACATGAAAAGAGAGCAGAAACAACATTCTAGTTTAAATGAGGGACAGAAGTAGGTGACACATGTCTTGGGAAGAGGTGAGGACATTTCATTAAAGACTGATTTCAGAGACCAGCAAAAAGGTTCTGAGAAGAGTTACAAAGGTTGCAGAGGAAAGGAAATCTCCAAAAAGGGTGAGGAAGGGAGAGAGAAGGAGGAAGGGAGAGAGAGAGCCAAAGGTCCAATGTGAATATTGCTTCAACAATTAAAGCAGTATGCAGCACTAGGGAAGTTTGGGGATCCATTTTTCTATTTATCTTTTAGTATGGCTCACCCCAAAAGAGACTCTTTGAACATGCACCATCTAATTCTTGTTCCAGACAATTTAAAATATATATATCAAAATAAGTTTGCAGTTTTCATTTTCTCAGTTCGAGCTTCACAGCCTTAGGAACCCTGTGCATCCTTCTCTTTGGTGATTCCCTGTTTAGCTATGGAAAGGAGTCTCTGCTCTACTAACTAGAGGGTAGAATTTTTGTTTGTTTATTTGTTTGTTTGTTTGTTTTTTATGTAATGCTGTATCCTATAGCATTTTGTCAAGACAGAAGAATATATGGCAGTGCCCATGTTTCTAAAGAAAAAGATAAAAATATTTTCATTTTAATCTAGCAAGATTTCTTGCCATGGCTAAGTAAATCTGTTTACTTCTGTGAGGCTGATGGAAACCATAATTGATTTCATTCTCAAAGATGTTCAAGACTGAAAAAGGTAATTATTTTCTCAATATTACTTAGCAAGCAATTGCTGAGAGTAATAAGAACTTACCCATCTCATTCTTGGTTATTTGGTATTTCTTAAGTTAAACTTTGTGATCAAGTTAAGTAAAATAATTGGCATTACACCTGCCAACTCCACAGAGCAATTAACCTAGTGTTAAAACATGCCTATCTGAGTAACAGTGCTGAATTTTAAATTTTAACATGATGTGAATATTTAAATTCATTGTGTCTGTGAAGGAAAGTTCCTGAAAGGAACCAAACTACACAGAACCTTCTATAAGCCTGGTAACTGAGCAGAGTTTTAGTGATAGAATGTTTCAGATCCACAGGCTAATTACAATTTCCTGGGGTGCATTATTAGCCCCATTAATAGTCAATTTTGCCCACTTGTGTATTTGACCTAACATTCTCACTTCTAACAGGTAGAACCTTTTGGAATGCATTAACTTATGAAACCCTTTAGCTTTTACTAACAGAAGGTTGTTTTGTCAGAGGACATCAGAGTCTACAGCAGAGATGTCTCTCTTCTAATTTATTCCACCTTGATAATTTCTCCACATTCTTTGTTTCATTATTTTTAAAATTTCATCAATCTCTTACTACACTTGAGTAAGGAATTTAAGATAACTTAGATCTGTGATACATGGCCATGGTCACTCATATTTGATTCCATAATAAACTCATCCTTATCCCTTTCGAGGTGAGAGTTGTGTTTGCATATACACTGTCAGAAGTAAACCTTACTCCACTTCATTCAATGCAGTGGTCACAGTAATTTAAATAAACTTAAGGTGCTTATGAGCAAACTGGATGAAAATAAGCTGAGAAATTCAACCTAAAATTTAGTCCAAAACACCCAGTGTTAAATTTGGTGACCATCAGAGCCTCTTGGACAGCTTTAAACGTTGTACATACTTAGGTCACACCCAGACTTAATCAGGTCACTTTGGAGAGTTTGTCACTTTTAAGAACATTCCAGATGGTCACAATACTATTGTATAAGATGCAAAAATTGATGTTATTCTGCTAAGATTAAAAATTACATATCTAACAAAGAAAGTGGATGACATGTAATTGCCTGGCAGTGACAGAAAAGCATATTAATTATCTGCCTCTATAAAAAGAAATGTGTTAGTATTCCTAATTTAAAAATTAATACTTTAAAAGGGTGGCTTTCAATCAATAAATAGTTTGATAATATCTTTCTTTCACCAGTATTCTATCTTGAAAATGGTAATTTTTTTGGATAGCATACAGGTAGGCATGTAGGTGCCCACACACACAAAACACACACACACACACACACACACACACACACACCACAAACACACACAATTTGTTTTTCAGTGGCAATAGTTTGATGAAAATTACTCAACCACCTGGAAGAACTGAGTAAGGAGCTTTTAAAGGAGGAGGGAGGAGAAAGTGATCTGTTTTTATCTTGTTCTTTGTCAAAGAGTCTTTGACCCTCTATCAGATACTGAAGGGGGAGGTCACCCAAAGACAGTTTAAATCTGGGGTGTCATTTATAAATGGCAGGATAATGCTCTGAGAATCACAAAGTCTGTGCTATTGTTGTAAATTCTAGAGAAGACTCAACTAAGTAGAGGCTTATGTGCAGTGTACATAGTATGGGCTTAAATACCAAGTCAATCCATCCAATAGATGTATCTTCAACCACTCATTAACACCGTCATTATATGGAAACCAGAGAGTGAAGGACTGAGAGAAAATGAGCAAGTGGGAAGTAATTATTATCATGTTATCTATGTAAGAATTACAGATACTTTAGCTGGAAGATTTTAACTTCAGGAATCTTAACATTCAAATGAAATCAACACAGGCGTGGTATTAAAGTCAAAGAGTTTGAAGAAAACAAAAACAATCACAACACTAAAAAAACACACTTTGGTTTTCCACCACCTAGGGCTAATCTACTTTACAAAAGAACAGCCCATTCATCATGCAGTGCTGGGATCTGTCAGGGTGGTAATGGTATAAGCAGTGGGTTTAGAGATTTATAAAGATTTTCTGGAACATTAAAAATAATACACCCAGCAACCACTTGTTTAAATAGCTATATTCCTAATCACTTGCAGGGCTATTATTTCACATTTCTTTTCCAAAAGTACCTTCCAATTATATGCTTTGTAATTAGACCATGGAGAGATTATTGAAAAAGTAAAACCCTTTCTTTCAAAATACAGTTTATGATGAAAATATCTTTCATCCTAGCTTTTGATTCAGAACAAGTAGATAAGTAAATATCAAATTACCAATGATAGGAAGAAGTTATAAAACTATACTTTATTCATTCACTAATTTAATAAAGGAAATGTGTCTAGATTGTTTTACAGGTAAATATATTGCAAGGTTCCATCAGAGTTTATGTTTTTTCAGTGAAGTACTTATAACAGTGCTGCTCATTCTATCGGAGGAGATGAAATAATAATATCTTGCACCCCTATAGGATGTCTCTGATATCTATCTATCTATCTATCTATCTATCTATCTATCTATCTATCTATCCATCTCTTTCCTTCTCTCTCTCTCTCTCTCTCTCTCATATCTAGATTTTATTTTATTTATATAGTTGTTTTGCTTTCATGTTTGTATGTATACTGCATGCATCCCGTGCCTCAGGAGGCAGAAAAGGATGTTAAATCTCCTGGAACTAGAGTTACAGCTGCTTGTGAGCTGTCATGTGAGTGCTGGGAATTGAACCTGGATCCTCTGGAAAAGCAATTAGTGTTCTTACCAGCAGACTCATTTCTCAAGCTCCTCCCCTCATGTCCTCTTCCTACATTTTAAGGTATTAACTGAAGCTAATATCTGAATGGATATTATTAGTGCTCAGAAAGGGTATGGAAAACTTTCCATACACTGTCTTGAATGAGTCTTTCTCTCCTGGAGTATAAGCCCTGATTCTCTACTTGTGATTTTAACCAAAACATGACCCTACAAGTTATTTATATCTTTTTGTATGTGTAATGCAAAGATGAATTTATAAACAACCATATAATATAGAGGTGTTTAGTTTCTCAAACTAACAATGTACCTCTCAGAAAGGTACCAAATGACAATGCCAAAAATAAGAACATATATAAATGTGTGTGTGTGTGTGGGGGGTAGAATATACAATTTCCTTGTCAAAAATTTCAGAAATCATATAGCCCAAATTATTTTACATAGTAGGAAATTAAGTGCATTAAAAATAATAGGTATTATAGTTGTTATATCTCCTTATTGAATTGGTTTTTTTCTTTGTCTTTCTTTATATTTGATCTTAAAGTGTATTTTATTTGATGTGAGTATAGGTGCTCCTGACAGCTACTGGTTTCCTTAGAGTGGAATATCTTTTCTGTTTACTCACTGTATCTATCCTAGTGAAGGGAACTTCATGTGGGCAGCATACTGTTGGATCGGTCGACTCACTTAGTTATTTCTAAGATTTTTAGACCTTAATGTTCTTTAAAAAAAAAAAAAAAAAACTAAGCTTGTATCTTATTAGTTTTAAAATAAATTTCTCTTTTAGTTTTCATTAATATGTTAAAAAAATAATAGGCACCAAGGAGGCAATGCATTCTTAATTTTTTTTAACTCAGTTTGAACATGGCAGTCAAATAATGGTCCCTTGTACTTATCTTCAATATATACTTTTATATCATTTCATAAACACTTGTCTTAACTCTACTGTGTTTATAACCAGCCTAGTATGTGACTTTTGCCATGGTCTATGGCATGAATGAGACATATCCCCCCAACTGTTGCAGGTATTTGAACACCTGCTCTGCAGTTGTTGATGGTGTTTGGGATGGTTTAAGAGGCTGGAGTGAGAATGTAACTGGGATTTGGTGGGCTTTGGGAGTTTATCTTGTCCCACATGGAATTACTTTCTCTGTTTTCTGTTTGCAATTCAAGCTGTGGGTTCTCAGCCTCCTTTTTCTGCTGCCTGCTGTCATACTCTCACTACCATTAGAACTTGAACTGTAAACAAAAATAAACTCTTTCTCCTGTAAATTTCTTCCGCTTGGTGATTGATTACAATTGGAAACTATACATGGTACAGCATTTCTACATTGCATCATTGACTTCCCTGTGTAGCCAGATGTTTATAGCTGGCTTCCCATTGCAGGGCAGTATAAAGTAGGGTTAAGTGCTTAGGCACTGGCTTTCTGGAATACAATTTCACTTTCATATTTTTTCTAGTCCTATGATCTTGAACAGTTTACCTAATTGGTTTAAGTCTTTGTCACCTCATTTGTAAAATGAGAATAGCCTACGGCAATTGTAAACTTTCATAAAGACAATATATACAACCTGCCTGCGGAATACTAAATTGATAGACTACATATTGCAAGAATCTTTTGGAAACCCAACAGGAAGAGCTTTGCATCCACAAAGAAGAAAAGACTGACATGACCTCAATTATTCTTAGTTATAGAAAGCCAATGCTATAAACTAAATCTGCATAGAGAACTGATAGAGAATAGTTAATCTTTTGCACATCGACAATTAGAACATATATGAAGCATAAAGGACCTGCCTCATTTTTGTTTATCAGGTACTTTACAGGAGCATGAATCTCTCTAAGGATCTACAAAGACTATTATTTCTACACCATGATATATTCCAGAAGAAGTAAAGGAGAGGCAGTCAGTAGACACGTGTGTCAAGAGTATTGAGTCCTCTTGCCTGGTAATTAGATTCTATCCACATCCTTTCTGGCCTCTGACCAGCTCATGCCATCCATGTTCATGGAAGCACTGCACTTGACTGCTTGAGGCAGAGAGCTTATTTTGAGTTCCAGTTCTGCTACTCACTGACTCCATGACTTGGAACAAATTGTGCACTGACTTCTGTGCTTCAGCATCAAGGTTTGTGAAACAAATTAGACTAGAACCTTCTTCATAGAAGTGAAATTAAAATAAGAAAATAACTGAAACATACTTTCAAACTCTACCTAGAAAAAGAAAGCATTATTAAACTTCACTAATATTGTTCAATTAAGTAAACTTTGTTTTTTTTTTTTTAAGAAAAAAATGTAAATACAATACTGTGGATGGAGAAAGGCAAAGTTGCCATCTTCACAAGAGAGTCTCATTGCGTTCTTTGTATTTCACACCTAAGAGTTTCTTCTGATAAATGAACCAGGCAGTGAACCTTGGAACTAAACTCAAGTATTAGCTAATCTGATTTAAAGCAGCTGCTATTTTCCCCAGTATAAAGGAGAAATCCTTGTAATTAATCAGCAAAAGCAAAATTAAAAGCAAACAAATGAAAGCAACTAAAAGATGCCGGGAAGGTAACCAAAGAAAACACAAGCCAGAAGCAGAAATTAATGTCTCCATGTGCATTTTACCACAGTCCTCTTAGACCTGAATATGTATTTGGTATGAAGCCATCCATTAAAAGACTATATGCCCACCTCCTCTGCCACAATGTATGGTTAGATGTCTAGTTGTTACCAGTGAGGTGTTAATATTGTATGCCAGCTGCTAGAGACTATGCTGACATAAAAAAAATTACTTGTATAGATTTTCAATACCTTCTTCTAGCTATTCCTTGCCCTATAATTACTGTAATGAAACTGGAAGGATCACATGCAGTATGTGTAGTTCAGACAAGAGTGCAATGCACAGGTCTAGGCAAGCATTCTACCTGGAGGCATAATTTGTGCATCCTTCCACTTTTACTGTACAGATCTAAGGAATAACAGAAAAAACATTAAGATAAGAGATGTGAAAACTTGATGCAGCCAAGCTCCCTGAAACTGGGACAACACAGCACTATCTCTGGAGAGCTCACCTCCAGATTTAGTTTCTGAGATAATTGGCATGACTAACTTGCAATTGACATGGGCTCTGTATTGTGTAAGGTCAATCTTAATTCTAGTTTACAGCACTGTAGGAGTCTGCCTGCACCTTCCCTTATTTTTACCAAGTGCAGCAATAATCAGAACACTGAAGAACGTCCGGGACTGGGAACATAGTCATCCCACACATTTCTTTTGGAAATGTACATAAGGCCATACGACCCAAGAGGAAACTCAACTAAGCAGAGTACAGGAAGCATCTGTAATTAAGGAGACAGATTATACATCTTTCCTTTGGGGGGGGGGAGTGGGAGGAGCTCTGTTTGACTCTACTATTTATATAAAGAATAAGTAAATAAGTGGAGACAAGGCAAAGTTGCCATCTTCAGAAGAGAGTCTCATTGCGTTCTTTGTATTTCACACCTAAGAGTTTCTTCCGATAAATGAACCAAATTTATAAAAAAAAATAAATTGATTTTTATGTTTTTCTAGCTTGCCCAATGTTTGTTAATGGCCTTTTATTCCATTTGCAAAAATGAACACATCAGCTTAACTGTTAAAATAAAAATGATAAAAAGTTACAAATGTTATTTGCCAAAAAAAATATTCCTAAGAATGAATATATTTCCTGTGGCAAAATTCTAAAGTATCTACTTCTTAGTGACCTGCTCAGCCCTTACAAATCAGGCCAATTTCTGCCTTTAACTACAGTATATCTATAATGGTTCTGCTTCAGTGATTCTCTTCTTGTCCATTTGTATGATATTGCTCTAGTTCTTAATGATATTCCATCATGTGGCAATATGAGTGTTTCCTCTAATTACCAATATTAATTCTATAACATGAAGCCCACTTCCTTTTTCTACTATACTGTTGTCATCAGTAACCATATTTCATATTTCTAAGACTATGTCCTCTGGAAACTATAGTTCACAAACATATACTCTGTTTGTGAACACATTCACTTGTTCAACTGACAGGCGGTTAGATTTCTTTTTATGGCATGCCAAGTAGTGCTCATGACAAAAGAGAGATATGAGAAAAAATATAAAACATACTCTGTTAATTCAGAATCTACCATGAATGGGTAGAGGCAGTAGGACAATAGGAAAATCTAGTAAAACATGATCAAGAAAATACCAAAAAAAAAAAAAAAGAGAGAGAGAGAGAGAGTTTAACTTTTCAGGTAAAGAAGGCAGAGAAAAATAAGAGAGAAGTAGGAACCATTGGCTTCATCCTTTGCAAATGTGAATCAGCAGATGAATAAATGAAAATCAGGGTAGGTAATACAGAAAGCATGAGGCCAAGGGCAGTGCAAGTCTAAGTTTAGATGACTAAAGACTTAGGGTGTGAGAAAAGATTCAGGAGGCATGAGTGATGATTGCACCTTCTATCTAGTGTTTGGAACATAGGAGGACATAGATTGGGATTGACTGCTATACTCATATGCATTGTATACTGCACACCTGGAATTGTGCACAGTCTCCACCTAATTACGTCTGTGACATTTGCAGGCCATCAAGCCAAGCTAAGTCAAGTTTGCAGTGCACCATCTTGGTGTTTTGTTTTTTTTTTTTCATTTCCACAGAAAAGGAAACTGAGGCATGACTTAAGTTAACAGGTGACGCTGATAAGTGTCAAGACCATAATTAATTATTTGGTTCTCACTGGAAAGCTTAACTGAATGTAAACATGGTCTTTCAACATCCCAAGGAGAGAACTTAGTCCTTTTGAGAGTAAAATACAGTTTCCTTCAATAGGTTTATGTACCTGTTCACTTTGAAACAAGTCAACACTATTTTTTTTTAAATTTTTATTTACAGTTTTCTTTTCAGGTCGTATATATTTGCCTTCTGCTAAAGTCAATACTATTTTAAGTGATGATGGAAGGGAAGGTTTTAGGCTTAAATGAGAAGAAAAAAATCTGCAGATCAAATAAAACAACATGCCATTGTTCCTTACAAAAGATTAAAAAAAATATTGTTACACAATGTCGTTATATTTGCTCAAAAGTATGTAGAGATCAGCATCAAACATATTTATAGAGTTGTTTGGAAAAGTTTAAGCCCTCTAATAACAGTATTGATTTTTTTCAGTTATTCTAAGAGATTGAATATTGTGTTCAACAAAGAAAGAAATTACTTTCCAAATGGCAACTGACAGTAATTTCTATATTCAGGAATTTTCTAGCTTTGATATTCAAGCATATTTCTCTGAGTATTTTTGCAAAAATTTGCAAAAATTCTCTGCTTTCTCTCTCTCTCTTTCTTTTTTTATTTCTCGGAAAGTTTCCTTTGTTTCCTCTGAATCTTTTTTCCATCAGTTCACTTGAGGCAGAGACTGACTAGCAGCAGACAGGAGGACCTGGTCCTAACACACAAATTAGGGGCCAAGCAAGAAAAGAAGTTACTTTCATACCTTCAATAGGTTTTGGTACAAAATGAGATGAGGGCTTGGTTTTCTTCACTCTGTTCCCCTTCATAATTTGACCTTCTTTATTGAGTCCTAGAAACCAGGCACGGCCTGATTCCTGCTGGCGATACAGGGTTGAGGAATAGATCACATAGTAGTTTTCAAACACAGACTCCTTAAATTTGCATTCTGGGGTAAAAACATCCTGAAGAAATAAACACAGCAAAAGAGAAAGGAAGTATTAATGAATCAGCAATGCTTAAATCAAGCCAGTAAGTACCAAATATATGACCAATGTTCAGAAAAAGTCAGAGGGTACCACAAACCGTTTCAGTTAGCAGCCATTTATAGAGTCGTTGTATAAAATCAAAAGACAAGAGTATTCTTGCAACCATTGTTTAGTCCAGAGAAAACGACTGCTCAGATACTGCCACGGATTGGAGGCTAAAGCATTGGATGGCTCTAAACCTTATCTAGTACAATGTTTCATAAGTCAAAGTGTTCTATCAATTCTAGTCTTTAATGGCCATTCTCATGGACTTAAAACAGTAGAACTTATCTCTAGGAACCAAACATCAAAATGCAACCACAGACAACACCGGCTCACCAGATGTTCTTGAAGGGAATATGCAATATGCACAAAAATCTATTAATTAGCCAAAGCTTGTGCCCTAAACTAATCAGTATGCTACCACTTTGCTTGATGCCTATAATTTTCTCTTTAATTGATTTAAAATGTGATATATTTAAATAATCAGAACTTTAGATATAACAGCCTTAGGAATAGGCGGTAGGAGAAAATACAACAATTGATGAACCCTCGAAAAAACACAGAACATCACTTTTATTCCAATAAGAAATCTTAAGAACTTTAGCCTCATCATTCAAGTGAGAAACTCAAAACACTTGATTGAGTATTTAAAAGATTCATGAATAGAAAATTGCAAGTCAATGACTGAACTGACCCTTAATTGTGTTAAAATTCCTGCCTCTCAAATTACCTCATTTTCTAATGATGTATTATACAGCTTTCTAATCAATACAGTAAAATCATATCTCCATCCGACAAATAATGAAATAATTTTTCTAAAGATGAAATGCCTCTACTTCTAAGATAAGCAAAAGATAAATAGCTGTGGTAGGATGTTAGCCAGCAAGAAAAATCCCCCAAGCCCAACTTATTTGTGACATAGAGAGTGTTTATCATTGCATACTGGGAAGTTGTCCATGTGAGGCCTCACAATTCAGTGCACTTACACAGAGAACTCCATAAATGATGACTACCCAGGAATAAAGCTGGTAGAAACCATATTCTTATAGATGATGCTCCCAACTTTAGGGAGAGCTAAGAGACAAAGAAGCAGGAAGCTACTGAAGGCAGTATTAAAGATGCCACTAAAGGAATCCTTTTCATTTAAAATGAGTTTCACATTAGTGACCAAAAGATGCGACTCAGAAAATAGAAATGCAGTAGTGATAGTAATAGTACCTTAATGCTGATTATATTAAAATCAAACATGAGAATTCTTGAAGTACTCTTTGCTTTAAGAAAATTGTCCTGCAAATCTATCTAGGAAATCTATGACTACAAGCCACTGTTTCATATGGTGGCAATGGAAAGTGCCTAGTTAAAAGTGTTGGTAAGGGTGAGTAGGCATGTGAAGAACTTTGTAGCTCTCATAATTTGCAAATGGGGGCATAAAATAGTGTCGTTGCTGAGAAAATAGCCTGATGCTTTCCCAGAAGAATAAAGATACATCTAGCAATGATTCAGCCATTCTATTTCTAGCTATGTACCTACAGGAAGTGAAAACATGCCCATAAAACTTTATATACATAAGCATTGATAGTAGTATTGATTACAGAAATGGCTCCAGTATATATCATCTGATAACTAGGACAATACAATGTGGCATCGATGTATAATGTAGTACTATTCACTGATAAGAGCAATGGGATACCGATTCATATGACAATATAAATGTGCCTTAAAAACATTATTATAAGTGAAACACAAAATCGTTAGGCTACATGGTGAAAATGCTACATGATATTTGATTCCATTTATATAAAGTATTACAACAGAGTTTATAATATTGTATATAATAAGCAAACAATTTTAGAGATGGAAAGTAATGGATGTCAAGTGCTACCACAGAGTTGGAATAAAGCAGAAAATGACTGCTTCCCCGGAGAGATGGAAATGAGTCAGAATTAAATAGTTCTGATATTTGTGCAAATTTGTAGAAATTCTAAAATCTACTGGGCTATAAGTTTTAAATGTGGATTTTATTGTGTATAAGTTATACTTCAATAAAAAAGCATCAGAGACACAAATTGGCTCGAGAAGATGAAAGGAGAGAATAAAATCATGTTCTCTACCTGGCGTCAATGTTCTCAACAATACATGCTTTTTATGACATCATGCCTGTATTACTAATAAAGAGCTGACCCATTGCCAAGTATAGGTATTAGAGAAGTACATACTTAATCAGCTAAATATATCATTATAACTCTTTCAGTTTTTAATACTGAACTCAGTCCCTGTATATTCTAGACAAGTGTTCTGCTCTGAAATACACCCTCAGGCCATTATTAGGTTGTTTTTCAAATTAATGAACCCCCGGCAGCAAGCTATGTCTAAAAGAAAAGTAGCTTATTGAACTGGTGGCTATGGAGGCTGGAAAAGACTCCTGACAAATGGTAGAAGGAAGAATGATGTTTTTAGTTTTGTTTTTGAAGTGTTTTGTTTTGTTCTCTTTTGTTTTGTTTTGTTTTGTTTTGTTTTGTTTTGTTTTTGAGACAGAATTTCTCTGTGTAACAGAGCTCTGGTTGTTCTGTTCTCACTCTGTAGACCAGGCTAGCCTCGAATGCACAGAGATCATCCTACGTCTGCCTCTTGAGTGCTGGGATTAATGTAATGTGTCACCAAAGGGAGAGTAATTGTGGGACCTTGAAAGGCAACCTATTTTGGTTGAGTGAGGCTTGCTCCAGACACCCAGTAGAAAACTCTTCAAGGGACAGAACAGTGACCCACGTTCCCAGAGACAGGTGCCTGACACCACAGAGCCCTCATCCCATAATTCTGTGACTATCAGTCACGCAGAAAAAGCCCCCAAGCTCCTGACATTCTACCTAGACTCTACCCTTACAGTTACCTGACAATAGCCAGGTATGCTCCTCCCCACAACTACTCTGCAACTGCAAGAAAGCCTAGCCCACTATAAAAGAGGCTGCTTGGTCCCTCCTCTCTCTCTTAAGCTCTCACCTCTCTCATTCTTATCTCTAGCTTTCCTTTTCTCCCTCCCTTTCCCCATTCTCTCCAAGAGGCCATGGCCGGCCCCTCTCTTTCTTTTACCTTCTCTCTTTCTCTCTGCCTTTCTATAATAAAGCTCTAAAACCATAGACTGTCTCTGCTCATCAAGACCTGCCTTACTTGAAAGATGGGATAGGCTTTCCCCTAAATGCCTTCCTGCACTCCAGCCATAGACTGAATTTACACTGTATTTTCTATTACATACACTCTTTTTGAATAATAAACAGTCCAGTCTGACAATGCATTTTGTGTGTAGTGAAGACAAGTCAGTCAGGGAGCCAAAAGTGACAAAACCCTTGAGTGCCTTGACAAATATTGAAAACAGAACCAAGGGCTGTGTAATAAGGAGGAATTTTCCCTCTTCAAAATTCACATTGTAACTTGTGAATTCTTATCTCTGTGATCCTGAGCTCTCAGCCTAGCACAGGCAATACAGTAGAGTTTACAAAACATGTTTTGATGAAGTAATCCCCTCTCTTGCCCCAACAAGCATCATATATGTGGACGAGGTAAGGATACACTTACAACCCAGTCCATTTTTAACAATTGTTCATTTAGTAGAATATAAATTACTTCAGTGAACTATGACTAGGTTGATAGTGTTAAGAAACAAATATTATTTACCAGAGTTTGACCTGTTGTGACTCGAACACCTTACCTGTGACAAGCCCTCCTGTTTGCCTACTGAACATTTCTCCAGCCTAGCCTCATTCTTCACAGTTCAGAATATTCACCCACTTCAATGTTGATGATGGATGACTTCTAGATCATTTATTCAAGTCCTTGAAGTTCACTCAATACCCCTCCCACGGTTATCCTTGACCTTCAGAGTTGTGTGTATGCTCTACTTGGATTCCCTCCCATTCCAAATGTGTCTCTGACCCCCTTTTTTCCATGTAGACTGCTAAACCACATGCTTTCTAGCTTCCCAGTCTGCAACTAACAACAAGTATTTCCAACAGATAGTTACCTTTGTCATTTAAATGCAGTTCCTTGGAAGACCTACCATGAGGAAGAAGGAGGTGGGAATTCTGAGATTCTTATGAACATACGGAAAAACATCCTATATGTTTTTCATGGGTGACTACATTGGCATTCTCACTACTTTGCACCTCTTATCTGTGCCATGACCATAGCACTCTCTGAGCTTCTCTGTCCTATACGTTTTGTATTTCTCATAAAATTTAATGTGTTGTCTGTGGCATCATGGAGTGTCCTCCTCCCATATATCCACTGCATTCAGTTAATGGAATACTGTTTCTTGGCACATTTAGTATGAATTTTACTCTTGTTGAAATAAATAAGAATATTACAGGTCAGGGAAACAGTACAATAATATAGAAAAGTGACTGACAGGACAGAATTACGAGTATTAGCTCAAAGATATCATTTTATTTTGATTTTTTAAAAGAATCTTGTTTTCTTACTTATAAATGAAGAAAATAATTTTCATATTAAAATGTTATGAAATTAAGTAAAATATAAATGTTACATCCTAAACTCTTTCTCCTTCTTCAGAATGAAGATTTCTCTTCTAACTTTACTAACAGAAGATGTCTGACCCTTTTAATGTCAGTAAGAGCCATAGGCTACAGGTAAATTTGATTCAAGGTGAAAATCTAAGGCTTGAAAGACACATAACACTTATATTTTCCACTGTCTCCAGCTTACACATTATACTTATCATTTTCTAGTCTCAGCCACCATGTTTAACCTACTTTAAATGTTTTGTTTATAAAGCACACAATGGTTCCTAAGTTAAAACTGTCAATTTATGATGTCTTGCAATGGTGGTATCAGTACATAAAAGGAACAAAATATAACGAGATACTTCTAAAACACTTGAGAAGTGAATAAATAATTTAATGAAAAATCATTTGAACTCCTAAATTTGATATATTATGTAATGATAATTTTCCATCTGACCATTGACAGATCAGTTAATCTCCCTGAATCCCAAATGTCACCAACATAAACTGAAAATAAGGTATCTACAGACACAGGGGACACAAAGATCACATTATATAACACTTATCTTTTGAATCCTCTAAAAATTGGGTAATTATTTGAAATGATTTCCCCTTCATCAAATAATATGATATCTTTCAAGGTTTCGGTGCTATATTGATTGCATAAAGTTGCATTGAAAATGTTGAAAGTAATTAACTTGGTTTTTAATCAAAGCCAAATCATTTTGTACTGGCAAGCAGGCAAGCCAAGCATATTCTAAGCAGGTTCTCTATCACGGAGCTAAAGCCTCATTCTCATCATTACCTCTTCTGTCTGCCTTTGTCTTCACTGCAACATGCATGCTTTTGAACTCAGGAAAGAATCTTGGAGGTGTATAGCCTCTGTAGTTAGCATAGGAAGATGGTACTATAATGGTACTATAATGGTACTATAATGGCACCTTTCCTGCATTCCCTCCTCTCTCTGACTGACATGATCATGGAGTGACTGTGAAGCTGATGAACACACAAACCTTGCCTTCCGGCCTCTGGTTTCCTTGCAGTTGCTGAAACACATGCAGCTCATCTAATTTCCCCTCATTCCTGACAAGTTCTTAATTTCTTACACATCGCAGTCACTGCCTCAGGGAGACTGTCCCTGTCACCTGGCACAAGGAGGCATCTTCTCTAGCCACTTTTTAACCTTTATCTTAATATTTAGTTTTTCATAACATTCCCCAATGCCATTGTGAAAGTGAACCTTTGAAAGTTTTATTAAGTGGGTATCATGATTGATATACTCTCTGTGTATTATCAATAAAAACTATTTACTCAAAAATATGAATTTGATGAGACGACATCCCTAGACTGAGTCTGCTGTGCATTTATAAGTTATGTTCCCATTCAGGGCTCTTATCTTCTCTGGTGCCTCCTTTCCCTCAATGCAAAATATGTCTGTTTGTCAAATTAATCAATCACAGGAACAGCATATGCCTTCTGCTCCTATAGGCTTTTGATTTTTTTTAATGTAAAAACTTCATATAAAACATCATTTCAAAATAGTTTTAACCTACTCAAGAAATGTTAATATAGTATTAAAATGTGATAAGGAAAAATAGAATCAGAGAAAATTCACATGGTGTTTATTAAAGTAGTTACAGTAATTTTATAGTAATTTTTTAATTACCTTCTTTTCAAAGGGTCTTTTAGTTTTTATTTTGCTTTACTTTTCTGATCAAAATTCCCCATATAAATGTTTAAAAAAAAAAACATAACTCAGGCTAATTTCAATCTCTTGGTTTCAAATGATGCTCAGCCTCCAAAGAAGGTGGGATCAGAGCCCTGCACTACTGTGCATGGTCTTAAACTCTTTGACTTTTTTTTTTTTTTTTTTTTTTTTTAGCAATGAAACTGCCTTTGCTTTTTGCTACACAGTACTGTTTACTAGAATATGTGTAATGAAGAAAAAGCAATTGCTGGTCATCCTGGCAAAGTTAGTTTGTATCTAATGGCTGCAGAGCAGGTTCCTTTTGTACCCTTTGACTATTTGACTGTGAACCCTGTGATCTGCTTGCTTCTTTAATGGCCTTTTGATGCACAGCACTGGAAAACTTTAATGCATTAGAAGTTGCTGTGTCAACTGTGTTGCCTGATATAATGATGTGAACTCAACTGACGGAATCATTGTCTTTCATCTGATGAGACAAAGAAAATGCTAAACCCCATTATTTCAAATGAGAAACACACACACACATACACACACACACACACACACACACACACACACACACACACGCACACACACACCGTGGTAGCTTTGACTACAAGTCTAATTTTATAACCTTAAAAAAAAAGCCTATACAAATATGGGAACCTCTGTCTAAACATTTTGAGACTTTTCTTTTTCTTGGAAAATTACTGAGAGTGGAATCCTCTAAAAAATCAAGATTCCTTGTTAAGTCATTCTTTGAAGTGTCTGACGACTTAGCAGAGTAAGTATATAGCACATGAGCCAGTGCTACCTGCAGGTGTTGGAACTAGAATTTCTTTGGATGCAGCAAAACACAAAGACTTAAGTCTTCACTGCTAAATCTCACCTCCACTGTAAGGCTGCCATTGCTACACAAGACAAGGCTCGTGTGTTAGGCTTGTTATGCCTGCTGCTTTGCTCTTTGCTCCCCATGACAAGTTTTAGGCACTAAATGACATCACAGCTGAGAATGGGGCCAGCACAAGCAGCCAGGAATCCAAACCCAGTCCTGCCTAAGGCATAAACTATGAAGGGCTGACCAAGACTAAGTTACACAAGGTTCCATATGGCCATCTATCTGTAGAACCCACAGAGAATCTCAGTGTCAGTTTCTTGACACCTCCTACAGAAGAGTCATATCCTAAAGACACATGACTGCCCCCCCCCAGCAAGAAAACCCTAAGAATAACAGAGGTGAATGTGGAGAACAAGAGGAGCCCAGTGGGTGAGAAGATGCATCATCTTACATTTCACTGTTCTCAAAATTATTTCTGAAAATCTGAGTGTTGTAGAGGCAATGTTTCTACAACGGAGATTGGGCAAAGACAGAACACCAAAATACCTGCATGTAGCTAAAGGGATGCTGGGAACAAACAAGACTCAGGCTCTCACATTCCAGTGTACACTCCCTTTGACCCACTTCTGAAAATGTAGATAGACATTGTACTGGCTAGTTTTGTGTCAACTTGACACAGCTGGAGTTATCACAGAGAAAGGAGCTTCAGTTGGGGAAATGCCTCCATGAGATCTAGCTGTGAGGCATTTTCTCAATTAGTGATCAAGAGCCCCTAGTGGGTGGGACCATCTCTGGGCTGGTAGTCTTGGGTTCTATAAGAGAGCAGGCTGAGCAAGCCAGGGGAAGCAAGCCAGTAAAGAACATCCCTCCATGGCTTCTGCATCAGCTCCGGCTCCCTGACCTGCTTGAGTTCCAGTCCTGACTTCCTTGGTGATGAACAGCTGTATGGAAGTGTAAGCCAAATAAACCCTTTCTTCCCCAACTTGCTTCTTGGTCATGATGTTTGTGCAGGAATAAAAACCCTGACTAAGACAGACATAGAGGTATATGTGCAAATTAGAGTGTGCTGAGGATTTTATATTCATAGCAAAGATGTTGGAAATGTCTAACCACTGAACACATTCTAGCTGTCAAAGAGACAATAATACCAGTGTTTTTCACATGCGGTAGTGTATAGTTCTTGATCACTCTGCACTCTTCTCTAATAAAAGCCTATCTATAAATATTCATGTGCTTGGGCACACCTCCATTTGTATTAAATACACACACACACACACACACACACACACACACACACACACAGAGTATAAAAATATGTTTGGGCATTTCTGATAAATCTGCAGAATAAAAGTACATAAACCCAAAGTGATTTTGGCTTGAAAATCTACTGAAGGGTACCCAGGGATAATCTTTGTATGTTTAGCTCATGAGAATATGAGAGATAAAAGAAAAAAATATTTTTGTAAACATGTATGCATTGTGTGTGTATACACACACACACACACACACACACACACACACATATATATATATATATATATATATATATATATATATATATATATATATATATACATTTACTTCAAATAACAAGTTAATTGCGAAAAATCAGGAGCCAGGTAACATTAATATTCTACACAGATATAGTATGCAGACCCAGGAAGACACTGAGGTAGAAATTTGCTTCTCTAACCACATGCAGCCAATAAAATCTTAGAGGCTACAAGAGTGTGCCAAGTGATTCTCTGAATCCATGTAAAAATATGAAAGTGTCTTATGAAAAATTATGGAAGAATTCCAGAACTCATAAAGCTGAAGGAGGAGGTTGCTAAGTCTATAGGGGGTGGTTCTGATGTTCTGATGCTGTGGTCAAGAACCTGCATGTGAATGCTGAAGGTTCTGTTCCACAGTTGATTCTTGATCAATCAATAAAGATGCTAGCAGCCAATGGCTGGGTGGAAGAGGTGGGTCTTCCAGGTTTCCGAAGGCAGGTTAAGAGACACAGGGAGAAGAAAGAGGTTCAGCATGCTTCTGAGGATGAAAGAGCCACCAGCTACATAGGATCTTGGGTGGAGTGGCCATAGGCAACTAAGTTGAGGGATGATTTAGAGGTGTTGATCTGGAAGTGAAAAGAAGGGCATGAAAGCAATGGAAGGCTTAGAAGTATCCAACCATTGAGCTAAAAGCATATTAAAAATAAGCTAATGTGTTTGTGTCTTTCTTCCATGGAAGGTCAGAGCTGGTAGTATGATCTGCCCAGAGCTTAAAGCAGGGTAGTAGAAACTACACACAACAAGAATCCACCACCATGGGGAAGAATTACAGCACCAAACAACTCAGTTCTTCAACCACTAAGACTACCCCCAGAGACATATTTCTCTCAGCAAGGAGCCATTCCTCCTAAACCTACCCAAACCGTGCCAACAGCTGGGGACCAAGTAGTATGATGCCTGAGGACATGGGATGACGTCACTGAGACCATCACAAGTATGTCCTGTCATTGAGAGGATACAGCTCTGGCAGTTGGCATGCTCACTCAATAGGTCTAAACAGTTTCCTCCAAGTAGTTGTGATGCCAGGTGAGTGACTGTAATGAGGGCAGGATTCAAGGAGTTGCTGCAGCTGCTGCTGACAGCCAGAGAAACATGGCTGGGATTTGTTGTGGCACAGAGCACTTACGATGTAAGATGGCTAAAAATGCTGCCATCAAGTACGACAGACATCATAAATTTCTTTTTTGTTGGTTTGTTTTTTTGAGCATGTGAAGGAAAAGTAAGATTATTAAAAATAAAGCAAAGCAAAGGAATTCAGAAAGTGCAGTACTCGGCAGGTGTGAACAGACCGAGGCCTGACAGTACATCCCTAAGAGTGCTGTACAGCTACACCTTACAGATGTGTCTGAAGTGGCACAGTCAAGCCCACACGTGCTTTCACATCAGCCGCTTTCACTAAGGGCCTGAACAGAATCTGCTAGACAAATAATTCCGATGGCACTGACAAGGTAGAGATGTGTTAAAAAAAAAAAAAAAAGCATGACTGTGACACTTCTTGCTGTGGTGATAAGTCCTCTGAACAAAAATTCAAAGTAAACACATTTACCTCCAAAAAAGCAAATGGGGAGGAAGGACCTTTGTGCCTTGTTTTCTCTGATGTTCTGGGTGATGGAGTCGCGTTTCATTCCCTTGCTGTTTTGACATGCTATCGTAAAGACTGAAATCACAAACATATTTGTTGGACTTTTGTAAAAGATACTAAAGACAGAGGGAATTCTTAGACCTATCTTTATGATAAGCCAAAAAAAAATCCTTAGAGTTAAGAACTGAACTTTTCAGAGACAAGGGAAAGCAAGACTGGGCAAGGGAAAGAAATGGTCCAACCAGGACCACAGGGTTGGTTAATTTAAGTCATGGAATCAAGAGCCCAGTCTTCAGTCCAGATATTTACCCTCAGCATGCCAGTCAAGTGCTTTCCATGAGTCCTCCTCTTGCACAGATGAGCAATAGCTTGAACTTATAATTATATATATTTCCCACTAAGTACTTGATATTGACCAATGTACTTCAATTTGTGTAATACCTGTTACTTTGGTTAATCGCAACAATGGGCACTTTGTTTCAGGCCACTTACGTTGCAGGTAGCGAATATTTTCCATGTATGGTTCTATAAAAACAAACATACACGGAGTAAGAAAATACACAGTGTAACATGACGCTGTCATTTTATGTAAATTAGGTAGAGATAGATCTTCCACTCAGCTTGTATGAGGAAGAATGCTAATGCTTCAGGTATGAACACAGATGTCTGCATGAGAATCACTCAATACTAAAATACACCATTTTGTACACTGAAACATCTCTATACTCCTACCACTTTACATAAAATATGACATAAAAGTCATTTGATAAGTAGTGAACTGTACATGGCTCATTCATACAGATCTTTGGCACATATTACACAGACTAGTATCAAGGCTATAAACTTGATTTTTCAAATAAATTCATTCCAGTATAGCCATCTTGAGAAAATAAATGAATAAGCTATTTCCACTTTAGAGTAACAACTAAAAACTTTCAGTTCCCTTTCTGACTTAGCATGTCTGTTTTAGGTCTTGAGAGAGGAAGAATTAGTATCTTTCAGAGATGATTCCCCAAACTTGTTTATGTAATACAAAGTAATTCACTATTCCTGAAACCATGTATGCACAAGCAATGAAAATCTACTGAGCATGTTACATTAATATATTTATGAATGTATGAAGCAATAGTTAAAAGAATCACTTGATTCGTGAGGGGGCAGTGGTAGGGGGACTGGAGAAAGAAAAAGAAATGGACAAGTTATGAAATTAGATTCTAATTTTAAAAAGCAAAACAGAAATTTAAGAAGCTATCAGTTTGATGTTTCTTTTTGTAGAATGCTACATTGTATAAGAAAGGAACAATTTTGTTTCATTTTCTGCATTCTTTTTTGTTCTTTATAAAAATATAAGGATAAGTTAGATTGGTGGTTTTAAGAACACTGATAGAGCATTGTTTAATATGAATCATATCTTCTGTTAACTCTATGTTCTTTTACTTGCCTCCAACTTCTGTTTCGAAGTTTGAGGTTCAGCCTTTGACAATGACCTTTGCCCTCAGCTGTTCCAGAACTATGCTCATGAGCTTAATAACAGCCCTTGTACTTCTCAGATAGTTTTCTATTTGATATGTTAAATTTCTTTTCTCCTTTGTATAGGTCTAGCTTAATAGAGATAATTGTGCTGAAAGAAAATGAAGTTTTTCTAAAGCAGAATGCCATTATTCTGTAAAACAGAAAGACCCCACATTCAAAGTCAACTTCAATAGAGTATTCTTCTAACAAGAAGCCAAAAGGCAATGTGTTGCAGCGTCTCACCAAATTAGCTTGTGCCCAGAATGAACAGGATCTGACCATTCTCTCTAATAGAATCAGCATGCAAATTTTAAGCATTTGACTATTGAAAAGCTGTATTTAAAATTACTGTGTGGGAGAACAGAACAATATGCGGAGGAGATATTATGTTAGATTCCACAAGTTTCTGACACAGTCAGTGATACTGAAGTAAAGGAAAAATATATATAGCATATCTGTTGATTTCTTATAAACTGATCAAACTATAAGCAATGTATCTGCCTACAGTTTATATCTCCTTATAGAGTTTATGTGTAAAATAAACAGACAGGTTAGGAAAACAGGGTTACTGTGAAGTTGACAAAGTAGAGTACTTTGTATTTGGCTCCAGGGTAATCATAGACAGAATCATATAATTGATATATAGTATTTTAGTTAACATTTAATAATCTGTTCATATTATAATATATTTTAATAACCTATCAATTATATGATGTCTTTTAATAATATAAACATTAATAAATGCCCCATGGAGTAAAACAGTTTATGGGATTGTGAAGCATAAGACTATATGATGTTTCCTCCCTGAGTGAGAAGGAGGATGTATTTGACCCTTGAAGGATGCTTAACCTTTAGTAGATAGACAAAGAAAGCAAAGGGAAGAGAAAAAGAAAAGGAGGGGGGATGGAAAGAAGATTGGTAAATTTTTATCAGCATTTCTAAGTGACTTGTACTTGATATCCAGGAAGGGAAGAGGAGTGGAGAATAGGCATTTGAGATGGAAGATCATGAGTTTGAGGTCAGTATGAACTACATATCAAGACAGCCCAAACTAAGCAAATTGAAGGACAGAATAGCCATGAACTAGAAGAAGAGAATGGGAAGTTAGGTAGAGGGAAAGAGGGGGCAGGTTGAGAAAGTCTAACACATCCCTTTTCAATTCCAATTGTTGAATCATCCCCAGGAAGCTGAGAGCTAAAAGTTTTTTTCCCAAGTAGGGTAAAAATTCTATTTTTTCAAGCATACAATACAGTATTTTATTATACAATAATAAAATTAGGATGTCATAAGTAAATAATCATGACATTCTATGAATGATATCTAGAATTTAAGTCACTAATGAGAAATTTTAGGCACAGGTTTTTCTTGTTCTGCACTCCACACTATCTGGATATGGAGCAGAGCATCATTCTGACTTTCCAAAGATTACTATGGCATTAATACTGAAACTGATCACATGGCTTTCATCTCAGTTTTAAGTGTTTCCCTGAGGACATACTTAACTTCCAATTCCATCATCCTGCCACTAGGTTGGGTAGTGGTGACTTGGTTTCAGTGGCCTTCAGTTGGTATTGCAAAAGGTAGTTATGGTTCCATAAGTTTTCTTTCCCTTTCTTTTCAATTTTCTTTAAAAAACTGCAGTGGACAAGTAATAAGCTCTAAGCTTCCAGGATAAGATTTCAGAAGTAATTGTTTGGTACATGATTCCTGGATTAAAACACATTTTCTGAAGGGTAGAAGGAAACAAAAGAGAGCCTGAGACTTGGATATAAAACAACAGGTTTTATGTCAGGCTGCACCATTTGTCAGTTGGGTATAAACCAGCGTGCCTTCTGATTTCTATGAGTCAATGTTTTATCATATCAACATTTCAATCATCAAACTCAGTTACAAATTGTGTTAGAAGAAAAATGAAGCCATGTGTTGCAGTGTGATTTGGAAAGAACAATCAATAACTAGCAGATATAACACACTAGGGTTTGAATTAATCCTAGCAGTATTTTCAAGTTCATAAGATTTCACTTAGAAATCTGATTTCTCGGTTCTCATTATCAATCTGAAGTTTGGGCCGTTTTAAATCCTCATTCTTCCAACCTAAGAATTAGCTGAGGTCTTCTGACTGTCCCTGCCTTCAGTCCTTGTGGGCACGAACTCTGACTAGGAAAAGCCCACCCTGGACTTTGACACGTTAATATCAACAATACTGCATAAGCACTTTCATCTTAGCCAATAAGACTTGAGCATGGACATCCTGAACTCGCCTGCCTTGTTGAAACTGCCCAAGAAGATTCTAGATTCTCATTGCTTTTCCTGTTTGCACTTCTGCCATGCTTCCACACTTAGAGGCATCACAGGCACAAAGAAAACAAAATTATATCACCTCTATAGAAACTATGACACGGGGGGGGGGGATTCTTTCATTTCCAAAACTACAGGAAAACTAAAAGTGTTCAAACACTGATCACTCAGCCATCAGAACCATCTACTTAGCTCAGAATTGTATTGAAAACATAACGGACACCCGTCTCCTCCTCTGCCCGGTATTTTGGAATGAACTATGCATGGCAGAAAAAAAAATCCTATGTGGATGCTGAATGTGACTGTATTTTTAAATGGGGACATTTTGAAAAAGTGCTTGCACTAACATGAGACTGTTAAGGAGAATGTCAAGGCTGACTGTGTTAGGGTTAATGTTAAATCCATCCAACCAGTACGTTTTTTAAAGAGAGGACATTTTAAAATGCACACATCCACTGAGGGATCCAGAAAAGCAGGATCAAGAGGATGGCTAGTTGGAAACCAAGAAAGGCGGGAGAGGAAGCTGGTCCTCTAGCCACAAGGATCCTGAATTTCAAGGATCTCCAAAATAGTCATCAAACAAATGTCTGTTGTATGAATAACCAACTTAGGTTTTTATTGACCTGATAAAGGTTTTTTGTGTTTGAAAGGTAGAAAGCGGGGGATGGGAGATAGAAAAGACTAAAACACAGAAGGTTAAAAAGAAATGTGAATAAAAGGAAACAGGAAGTGCCATGCAAACCCTTGACATATACATGATCAGTGAGATTAAGGAACAGGTTTTAAAAAGCAATCTGGAGAAAAAGAAAGAATTTAGACTATTTTGAACTTACAACTAAGCTTTGCATCGTTAGCCATATATTTCTCCTGAATAAAATACAGTGGCCATAGTTCTATACCTGTTACACAAATAATACATATTTTAATAACAACAACAACAACAAAACGACATGTTTTTTACAAATTAAATCTACAATAAAGTTTTATGCCCAAAGAATTTCCATGTTTCCATCAATGATTATTTTAAAGAAAAAAATAATTTGTTACAATTGGTTTCAATCCTAACATTCAATCAGAAAGGAGTTGGTTACTCCAATAACGGTCAGTCCACTAATGTACCAGTTGGTACTTCTTGCCCAAAAGGTTAGTATGGTAGCTTGCAGGCCTCACAGAATGGAAAACACATTCATGATTTTTTTTCCCTCCAGCATCCTGAATAGCAATATAAAGAGCTAGTCAGCAAGGAAAAGGTTTGCACCCCACTTCCAGCTTAACTGTACTGCCTCCTACAATAAATATCTGTTTTCTTCAGGAACAAGTTTTCATCATCTGGCTCTAGTGGATATCCAAGAACAATGGTAACAGTTCGTATTGTTCTGGTGGCCTCTGGAGCCTCTCTGACCACCAACTCATAATTAAGTATTCCACATATAGCACTGAGATATTTTTTAATAGCCAATGGTTTCTAGGATCCATATTATCTACCTCCCTTCATATATGTTTTTAAAATTAACTTATAAAATAGTAGGTGCCATATGACTTTTCATATACAGTTAGGTTTGAGAAACCTTCTTCCCAAAGGCTCACCTCCCCAACCTGCATACTCGCTGCCATTTAAATATTCTTACCCTTAAGTAACCCTCCCTCTGACTTTCAAATCACACATTACAAGAAAATGACCTTGACATCCTTGCAGGAATGAAGATTCAAATGAGATAAGTGTATGTTGCATTTAGCTCCAAAGCAATACTTTAAAAAAATTTTTTAATAGATATTTTCTTCATTTACATTTCAACTGCTATCCTGAAAGTCCCCTATACCCTCCCCCCACCCTGCTCCCCAACCCACCCACTCCCACTTCCTGGCCCTAGTATTCCCCTGTACTGGGGCATATAATCTTTGCAAGACCAAGGGCCTCTCTTCCCATTGATGGCCTGCTAGGCCATCCTCTGCTACATATGCAACTAGAGACATTAGCTCGGGGGTGGGGGTGGGGGAAGGGTACTGATTAGTTCATATTGTTGTTCCTCCTATAGGGTTGCAGACCCCTTTAGCTCCTTGTGTACTTTCTCTAGCTCCTTCACTGGGGGCCCTGTGTTCTATCCAATAGATGACTATGAGCATCCACATCTATATTTGCCAGCCACTGGCATAGCCTCACAAGAGACAGCTATATCAGGGTCCTGTCAGCAAAATCTTGCTGGCATATTCAATAGTGTCTGGGTTTGGTGGTTGTTCATGGGATAGATTCCTGGGTAGGGCAGAATACCCATAGAAGGAGTTACAGAGCCAATACATTCTTAAGCCTGGTATTTTTCCAGGAACCTCCTGCTTTGGGAGGAAAAAGGTAGACAGTGCTCCATCCAGAGGGAGAACTTGTCTCTGAGGAACTTGTCTAATAGGTGGCAGGCGAGATGGGCTACAATAAAGATCAACAGGACTTGACCACTACTGCTAAGGTGTGATTACGTCTTACCCACCCCACCCCTGCTCTTCCATTTAAACCTAAACTTTATGTCCAAACTACAAAAATTGGGAGCTTAGACTCCCTCGACTCTGATACTCTTCCCAATGTGATCACATTGAATACACTTTCTCTGCTTTCACCATTACTCTTTCCTCTTTAACTGGCCTATTAAGTGTGAATGGAGGAGCCCAGATTTTTGGGCTCAACCCAGTAGCATGATAACCTTTTCCAAATAACATTCACTGTGAATAATCCCACAAGGAAGCAATAATATATATTATTTAGTAGTTACACAAGGCTACCATAATGATACCCATTATTCTCTCAAAGAAAATATTTTCCCATCAGTATTTCTAATATCAGTAGCTACTTTAAGATAATATGCAGCTTAATATGTAGCTTCAGAAAACCATGAAGACTATAGAACGATTAGTGATAACCTTTTAGCTAGAAGGTATGATAAAGAACAAGATATTTTAGGACAATGTAAATACTAGGAATGAGTCTCCAATGATGGATAAAAGACATCATGTATTGGTTGAAATTCAAAGAATATACAACAGTAAAAGCGAACTGTAGTCATCTGTGAGCGATGATAAAACAAGGCCAGTTATAGGTCTCTGACAGATATCCCACTCTTATCAGGGATCTCCATAATGGGAATGGTTGTCCAATTGTCTAAGCAGAAAATACTTGGAGACTCTCAACCTTCCTCACAGGAGCAACTTTTAGCCTTACACTTGGGGTGAACACAGCTACCATCATTACCAGTTACCAAAGCAGGTCACATACCATGATCAGGACAGGAACCTGTCTCTTTCTGAGGGTAACGAAGAACCCACAACTTTATGGCCACTCCTTTCCATTAAATCAGATTTCCAAATCAGCTTCCCTTATCATCAGTCCCAGCTTTGCTTCATTTGATTTCCCGAACCCTGGCTTTCTTCTCTTTGAACATTGGATTTCTGCTTTATACCTGGATAACGGCTCAATAGCATATTTCACACTCAATATCATCTTCCATGTCAGCCCATCTAAGTCGCAATTACAACTCTACATATTCTAGAATGGGCTCTCAATTCATGTTGAAAAACATTTAAATACTATAAAGACCCCTTGCCCTATTCCTTAAAATGTTTATCCCCAATACTGTTTGTATATGCATGTTAGTGTGGCTCCATAGAGGGTAACTAGACCATCATGAAAAACAACTGCCTTTACCTTGGCCACTCAAGACTGAGTTTATCTGTGAGTAAATAACATCAGACTTGCTCTGGTTTTCTTTTTACTGAATGGTACATGCTGGACTAGTCAATGTGGGCAGGATGTAGGAAAAAATAAGACAGTGTCTTCCAGAAATCTTTATTCCCTCTAACTCCCAACCTGCTCTATTTGTGTCTCTGGCATAATTGTCTAGAATATATATGGAAGATTTTAGAGGTAGTCACAGTCTTTAAAAATGCATAGCTTCCTCTTTCTTTAAGAAGTTTATTAGCTGAGTGTGGTGCCAGATGCCTTTGAGACCAGCGCTTGGGAGAGAAAGGCAGGAACATCTCTGTGACTTAAAGGACTATATATCAAGTTCCATGCTAACCAAGTCATATGGCAAAATCCTGTCGATAGATAGATAGATAGATAGATAGATAGATAGATAGATAGATAGATAGAGACAAGACAGACTAATAGAATCCAATTTAAGTTGAACATGGTGGCAAATGCCCATAATCTTGGCACAAGCAAGAGGATGGATAGTCATGGGATGAACTCCAGCAAGATTCTGTCTTAATAAACAAACCAAAGCAAGAAGAGGCTGATGTGCTCTGCCAACATTTCCAACTTTTGCTTTAAAAATGCAAAGGTTTTTTTTAGTACACTGGCTTCAAGTCCTCTCTGTCCTTACAGGGATAATACATGTCTAAATCCAATGCTAACCTCGTGAACTGAGGACACTAGAACCCGGATCTACTCCATTCTCCATGTACAAAATTAAAGCATGGTCAAGACTGAAGCTAACTTAGTATCAACTCAGAGAGATGCATGTGTGTTACTCTTAATGAAATTTTTGTCTGCACAGTTGTACTCATTATGACATTTCCATATGTGCTGATTTTTATACATTTATATATGAACTACTCTACACACATAAAGTGTTGGTTGCCACTGGAATTTGTCTCTTTCTACACATGTATACATAAGTGTACCATTTTGTGTGTCTTTTTCCTAAAAGGTATATTTCCCTAAAACATACCTTATGAATAATTTAAAAATCAGTACTAAATTTTAAGCTTCAGAATCTCTACTATATTACATTAAACAAAAATTTAAAACATTAAAGTATAACTTTATAGGATCCTGATAATTTGTCTATGGCATGTGTTGTTAGACTTCTCACCAAAATTAAATTAAAATCTACCCAGTACAAACAAAACAAAACAAAACAAAACAAAAACAACCAAACTGTATTTTCCCAAATGAATTCCTTGGTAATTTCATACAATAAGTTTAGATCATGTGTACCCCCTGTTCCCTACCTCCAATTCCTCTCAAACCCTCTTCACATCTACCACACAAACTCATTTCTTCTTCTTTTTCCATATAATTTTTGATTATTTAATATCTATGGCTAGGATTTACAGGATGTCTGGTTTGGATCAGCATATGCACAAAGACTGATGTTAAAAGAATACAAACGGTTGACTCTGCCCTTGTGTAGTTGATAGGTAAGTGGACAGAATCACACTTAACAGACATTCTGTGACCCATCTAGCTAAGAACTGGAGCTAGGATGATATTGGAGTCCTGCCTGTGGCCAGCAGGACCCGCTGATTGCTTATTGATTTCAACAAAGACAACATGACTTTTACTTTAAAGTAACTTTCAAAAGTGACAAAATATTTTTTTTTATTATTTTACTTACTCAGTATTTAGGCTCCAACCTTTAACTTGAGTAAAAGTGAAAGTCCAATGTCAATAAAAACCACTGAGGACATGAGCTAAAGTCTGTGATGATACATACTGAATTTGTAAATCCAGAGATGTTCTTATAGCACTGTGACTTCATTTACATTATTGGAAAAGTAGAGTAAGAAAGGATGGACAGCAGTGTTGCTCATATTTGTTTTAAGCAAGTGAGTGTTGTAGTCTAAAAGGGAGCCCAGAAGCCAATAGAAAGAAAGAGAACTGGGATATGGAAAGTACCACAACTGTTCAAAAGCTGAGGAGCTCAGTGTGTTCAGGATCTCCAGGTTTAGAATGACTAAAATGAACAGCAAGCTGGTGTGGCCAGTGTGTGATTAGGATGTCTGTGGAGAGGTAAATACAAGCAGCATACTAGTGTCCCCTGCCAAAGAGATTCAACCCATCTTTGGTGTTTCTACTGTTACGGGTCATTACCTAGATAAATTCTTCGTTTCTGCTCAGTGGTTCGTGCACAGACCATTTCCAACTTATGTAAGCTTTTCATTCTAAAAATGTTACAGGTGGCCTTCAGCAGTGAGCTGAAATTACAAGTTGAGTTGCCTTATCTTTTTTTTTCCCAATTTTTTTATTAGATATTTTCTTAATTTATATTTCAAATGCTATTCTGAAAATCCCCTCCACCCTCCACCCTCCCTGCTCCCCTGTCCACCCGCTCCCACTTCTTGGCCCTGGCTTTCCTCTGTATTGGGGCATATAAAGATTGCAGTACCAAGGGGACTCTCTTCCCAATGATGACTGACTAGGCCATCTTCTGCTACATATGGAGCTAGAGACATGGGTTCTGGGGGTTCTGGTTAGTTCATATTGTTGATCCTCTTCTAGGGTTGCAGACCCCTTCAGCTCCTGGGGTTCTATCTCTAGTTTCTCCTTTGTGGGCCCTGTGTTCCCTCTTATAGATTATGAGCATCCACTTCTGTACGAGACAGCTATATCAGGGTCCCTTAAGTAGGCACTAGCTGTCCTATGCCATAGTGTCTGAGTTTAATGACTGATTATGGGATGGATCCCCCGTGGTGGGGTAGTCTCTGTATGGTCCATCCTTTCATCTTAGCTCTAAACTTCACAGAGTTGCCTTATCTTAAAACAGTTTGAAAAAGAGTCTTGCAAGATACAAATAAGAACTAAAGTCAGTGCTAGTCCTAAAATTACACATACTGACATATTCCTCTAATTTACTCTGTCTTGTTTGCTTAATCTGTAGAATGAGAAGTAACATGATGACCAAGTGATCTGTTCTAGTTGTAAATATTTATGACCTTAAAATTAAAAGTTTAGGTGATCACTTGTGCAAAGACACCCCCCCCCGGGGGCTTTGTTATTCACCCACCTTAACTTTGCATTTAGGATAATATTTCATATGAGAGTTATGTCATAGCAAATCAGATTAAATGCTCGGCATAGCTGAAATCTCTTACCTTTTGAAGGAAAAGCAGAAAGTTAAGACAAGCAAGCAGCGCCCCCCCCCCCAGCTTAATTTCGCTAACACACAAATTCAGAGCAAATGTATAGCTGCTCTCCTGAGAAAGTATGACAGCAGATGCAAAGAGACCACTTATGAATGTTTTCTAAACCATAGGAGGGAATTTAGAAATCAAAGGAGATTTGGCTTTTGAAGAAAGGACAACACATTCAAGTAGCTACTTAAACATACAATAAACAATATCCTTTATCAAACTGAAAAGGCAAAGTAGCAAAGTACAGTCTAGCTGTATGTGACCAGAGAATGCTCACTGCGCCTCACTCTCTAAAGAACCTGAGAAAGCAGTTGCATTGTGTATGTTCTCTCATGTGAGGAAATATCAAAGATTGCACTCTCAAAATCCATACAAAATAGAAGGCATTTCATTGACAATAACCACAAGGATTCATAATGTCAAAAGATCACCATTTATCAATATTGGCTAAGGAATTATCAAGTCAACCTGTTAGTGATGTCAAGTTTCTTTCCAGATGGAAGGAAAAAAGACACAGCCGCTAAAGAGATCAATGAAAATCTAATGGAAATCACTCATGTTTGATACCATAAAGATAGTAAAGTCACAATGAAAATGAGAATGCCAATCAAACAGGAATAAAAAGAAAAAGAATTCCTGTGTACTGTTTTCCTTTCTAGTTCACTCTAGAAAAATACTAAGTCCAAGAGATAATAGATGGAGATATATATCCACACACCCGTGGATAACTGATTTTTGAAAAATAAGCCAGAAATGTACACTGGGCAAAAGACAGCATCTTCAAGAAATAGTTCTGGCCAAACTAAGTGTTTATATGCAGAAGAATTTAAAAAGATCCAGATGGAAATGAAGAGAAGCCTAAGGAAAAGAAGGTCCAGCAACAGGCCCAAAGTGGGATTCAGCTCAAGGGGAGGTCCCAAGGCCAGAGACTATTACTGAGGCTATGGGGTGCTCACCAAAAGGGATCTATCATGACTGCCTTCTGAAAGACTCAAAAAGCAGCTGAAAGAGTCAGATGCAGATATTTACACCCAACCAATGGACAGAAGCTGCTGACCCCTGTGGTTGAATTAGGAAAGGCTGAAAGAAGCTGAGGAGGAGGGTGGTCCTGTAAGAGGACTGCAGTCTCGAATCAATATAGTAAAAATGGCTATCGTGCCAAAAGCTATCTACAGATTCAATGCAATCCCCATCAAAATTCCAACTCAATTCTTCAAGGATCTAGAAAAGACAATTAGCAAGTTCATCTGGAATAACAAAAAACCGAGACTAGCTAAAACTCTTCTNATCAGGAAGATCCAAATCTAAACTAGTTTGAAATTTCATTTTTCATCAGTTAGAATGGTCAAGATCAATAAAACACATGGCAATTCATGTTAGAAAGGATGTCGGGGGGGGGGGGATGGTGAGAAGAACACACTGATCTGTTGCTCAAGTCGGAATGCAAATGTGAAAAGCCACTAGGGACATAAATGTGACAGTCATTTAGAAAGTGGACAATAGATTTACATCAAGATCTATCTATATCATTTTCCTGATATATAACTAAAGGACTCTACGTCTTACTGCAGAGATAATTGTTCAACCCTGTTCATTGCTACTATATCCATAATAGCCAGAAATTAGAAAGAAAACACAATTTAAAAACATATTTTATATTTTTTCTTCTATAGTGATGTTAACTTTTAAGCATTATATAGGAATGCTATATGAAAACATATAGGAACACTGGAACAGGAGTATTGAATGGGAAGAGGAATGAAAAAAAGGTAAAGGAGGAAATATGAGAAGAGTTAATGAAACTAGGGACCATTTCAGGGGAATCCACTACTGCAGAATCCTCTTAAAATGCATATATACAAAATCTAAATGAAGTCACCAAGTAACAGGGGAGACAATGCCTCAATTAGACCTTTTGCCACAAAGAGAAACCTTCTGTGCATTAATGGGTTATATTTATCTGAATCATTGGCCTAAGGGACCTTATTGAAACACAGAAATATGTCAGGCTATTTCCAAGGCTACTAATTGCTCTTAATAAGCCGATGGTATGCCCCTATTGTGGAAGACAACATTTACAGATCCAATTAAACATGGAGAAGTAGATATGGAGCCTAACCAAAGTTTAGACTTTATCATTGACCCCCATTGAGTAGTTTTCATGGTAATCTGCATGTTAGAGAAAAGGAAAGTAGCCATCAACCCATGTACAAACCCTACAATCAGCAGCAGTAGCCTGTCTGCATCTTAGGCTGGTTTAATAGTGGCACAGATGCTGTAGGAGTAACGAATCACTATCTGGTTAGATTTAAGGCCCACTCCAGGAAACAGAACACATGCTGACACTATCTGGTTGGGCAAAAACCTGAGGCTGGATAAGTATGGAGCCTAGAGGAAAACCAAATATTATTATTTTGCTAAAGGAACATTGAAAAAAAAAAGTTCCTAAAGATATTCTGCTATACTCATATATCAGTGTCTTCCTCAGTGAACCTTCACCTTAAAGTAGATGGGAGCTAACACAAAGACCCACAACTGCAAAATGTGCAGAGAAAGAACTTTTGGAGCATTCAGTCTTGAATGGAATATAATCATCAAACCTCGCCCCCTCCCCCAAGGCTTCAGGAGCTATGTGGAAAGAATGTCAGAGTCAGGGCAGTTAGATAACTCTAAGGAAACTGCTTTTCAGGAAGAACAGGATTGGCACACATATGAACTCCCTGAGACTGTGGCAGCACACGCAGTGCTCACACAGATTCAAGCCAGATGGGGTCCCAATGTTGAGGGGAGAAAATGGAAAAAGTTCCCAGCCCTAAGCAAGAAGCTATTTCCAATCAGCATCTGCCTTCAAAGGAAAAAACGACTTTTTTGCCTGTGGAGCTGAACTGGGTATATAAACCATACTTAAGGGTAGGCCACATGCCCTGCAGTAGATGTTCCAACAGAAAATAAACTCAGTGCTTTGTTTGAGCATTTCCTTCTTTTTTCTTTGTATATTATGGTTTCTAATTTTGTATTTTAACCGGTTTTTGTTGCTATTGTTTTTTCTCGCTCTTTCTCTCTTTATGTGTGCATGTGCGCATGTGTTGTCTTTGTGTGTGTGCATGTGCACATGTGTTGTCTTTGTTTTGTTTTCACTCTGGTTGTTTGTCTTTATTTACCTGTTTGTTCTCTAAAGAGAAAGGACAAGAAAGAATGTGGAGTTAGATACATGGGGATAAAGAAAGGAAATAGCAAGAGCCGGGGTAGGGGAAAACTTGAACAAATGAAAGCTTTGATGTGTATACTAATTGCTGGGACATTTTCACTAGTTGGAATTATCTTGTTTCCCAAAAGTAACTTCACAAGATCAATAAGTACTTGGTGAATAATATGCTTTGTGATTCTAAGCAAGGCATGCTTCTTCTCTCCTAGCCAAATTTTATTGTCAACTTGATTGCATGAGGAGTGCCAGAGAGATTATAGTAGCGTGCCCCCGAATGTACCAGTGTGGCCATATTTTGAGAAGACCAATAAAAAGATACACATTCTAAATGTGGGTGACACTATCCCAAATGGTAGTTATCTTCATGGATTAAAAGAAAAATAATGATACCGCACTAGTACATCTATCCTTTCTTGCTACTTACTGTCCACTGTGAGGTGAACAGTCTTTACTGGCTTCTACCACTATGATGTTCAACTTTATCATGGGCAAGGCATCAAAACAGTCCCTGGCACAGTAAACTGAGAACATGCAAGAAAATTAAGTCTTTTCTCCTTTTGAGTTCTTCTGTCAGATATTTAAGTCATGATGATGCAAAGGTAACTACTATAGAAAACTTCATGCCCTGGATATATTGTAATTGCTATTGTTTGATTATCTGAAAGGAGGGAGCGAGGGAGGGAGGGAGGGAGGGAGGGAGGGAGAGAGAGAGAGAGAGAGAGAGAGAGAGAGAGAGAGAGAGAGAGACTGACAGGCTTGGGCTGAGCTTAGGCAGGACCACGTCTATTCAAAGCAAGGGAGGATTTTGTCATCCATGTGTATGGATGGCCAAAATTCCTACAGAAGAAGATATGATGCACCCCTTATAGGGGCAAAACTGACTTCTCTAATCTACAAGAGGTACTGGGAATTGTAATCTTTCTAAAAAAAAAAAACTATAATACCTAACTCCAAGAAAATATAAAAAATACATGGCAGGAGTGTTAAAATAGTTGTTTTCTGCTAAGGAGGGCCTTTGTCTAAGGTGGTAGTTCTGGGTCCATTGAAGAGGGGTTCCTCTGGCCATGTACCAGGAGGAGAGTCTTAAGTTTATCAGCTGCATAGGATTAGATAATTGCCATGATGTATTCCTGAAAAGTCTTGGGAAATAAATATTAAAGGGCTGAAAAGAGATGATTTGGTTACAGAGTAGAACACAGAGATTTTCTAGGTGAGTTGGAGGAAGAAGGCTGAGGTGGAAGAGTCAGAGTGGGTCAGTGAGAGGATGTGGACATCGTGGTGATTCAGAATGAAAGTGATTGCTTCCACTGTCAGAATTGTTGCACCAAAATGAGTTTGCAGACGTAGCAGCGAACTACAGAACATCGAAGGAAGGAAAAGGAGAAAGTATAGGACTAATATAAAGAGTTATTATCTCTCCTGGTAAAAGAGATTAAGCTCTCTTACAGCCAGAGTTTCTTCACAGAATCTAAAATATAGTTTTTGCAGATATATCAGAAACAAATGGAGCAGTTGTAGGGTGACAGCTTTGGGAGAGCTATCATGGAACCTTTTGTTTGGGAATAGGATGGAGTTCAGTAAGTAAAACATGTAAAAGATAGGAAAAAAAAAAACATAAGCAAGAAGATAATAAGGAGGAAAGGATAGATGCAGAGGAGGAGCTAGAGTGGGAGGGAACCAGAACCCAACACATAAGATGAGGCCTGTGGTTAAATATTTGCCTGGCCCTTGTCTCTAGGCAACATCTCAAAGAAGATAGGACTGGTGGGTATGTAATCAGTTAGCATTGTTGGAGGAGAGCACATCCCATCCTTAGAAGCACTCAGATTTAGTCCGTTTTGATTTTGGAGTATTTGGGAGTTGACTTGTCTCTGATGGATGTTAAGCTGTCTAGTGCTGATGCTACAGAGGTTAATTGATGCAAAGGAGTCCAGATGTTTTAGTGCTGAATCTCAAGAACAATATCTAGAGTGGCAAGAAGAGGGGTGAGATGGATGGCCCATGACCCACTCATTAGTACCCTTTCAGAGGTCAGCAAAAGTGCTTTTAGGGGTCTTGGGACCCACATTTCATGTAATGGCTTCATAGTTGACAAAAGGGCAAGAGAGGAGTAGCAATGCCTCACCAGGAGGTCCATCCAAGGGGCCACAATAAAGCTTAACAGATGTAAAAGTCCAGAACATAAGCCAGAAGTAAAAACTGTACTTTACAGGGACACTTCCATGAGTAAAACATTTACTTCAAGATTAATATAACAATTACATCTGTATAACATGAGGTTAAATATAAAGTTAGCATAAGGTTAAAGGCAATTTCTCAACTGGCTGGACCATATACCAGAGTTCTTTAGAAGGATAAGACAGCTATGATTATGTTTGTTTATTTCAGATTCCTGCATAAAGAATACATACCTAGAAGCTTTGTAAAGGAAGCCAGCCAAAGTAATTATCTAAGGAATGAATCTGAACAGAAAGAGTCTAAGTGACATCCTCCCTTCCATATATGACAAATTAGGTACATTTGCTTCAAATATTAACAATGGCAGCTATTACTTAATGACTAAAAATGGAATATCTCAAATAAAACACAATTTTTACTTAGAAACAACTTTTTAAGGTAAATTTCTTTAAAGTTGGGACTATTACCTTAAATTACCTTGTGTAATATTTGAAAACATGATTTGATACATACATATTTTTGTTAATACCAAATATATCTATTTCAAGATTATATAGTAAATTCTGTTTTTCATGAAGAGATAACTTAATTCCAAGTTCTCTTCCCTCAAGAGAAATGAATTTCAATTTCCAATTTAGAAATACTTCTAGAGACAGTGACTGCCTTTCAATTTTCAATTTAGAAATACTTCTAGAGACAGTAACTGTCTTACCTTCTCAATTGGAACCTCTCTGGAACACTTCATAAAAGGGTTTCTCAATCTATAGTTTGCAACCATTTGGGGGGGGGGTGCTAAATGGTTCTTTCACAGGGGTAGCATATCAGATGATCTGCATATGAGATATTTACATTATGATTTCTAACAGTATCACAGTTACAGTTATGCAGCAGCAATGAAATAATTTTATGATTGGGGTTAACCACAACATAGGGAACTATATTAAAAGGCTGTAGCATTAGGAAGGTTGAGAGCCACTGCTCTAGATCATCTAAGTTACTCTCAGAGTCAGTGACCGCTGTGTCAAGAATAAAGGATTTACTTTACAAAGTTTTCTAAAATTAACGCTATTAACAGAACCTTATAAAATCTCTCTACCATCTCCACTCAACCTTATAAAAATTATTCATTTCATACACTCATCCAATAGATGAATGGAGAAAGCAGTCATATCAAATCTGTGACAATTTACATGTAACGTGAGCTGAATGAACAAAGACTGGAGCCAACTCTTTACTCCTCTTGTTGATGGACAAATCTCTAGGCAACCACATCCTGACAGCATGAAGAGAGTTTCTTAACATCATTCTATTGTTAAAATAGATCGGTTGTTTAGAGGCATAATTTTTAAAACAAGATGGCCAAATTAGATGAGATTTAGCAAATACTGGCTTTTGGAATCTCTTTTAAAAAATCCACACATCATTGTCAAAGCCCTTATATTCCCTGTAAGAGTGCAGACACTGGCCCTAGAACTCTCTATCTGTGTAGAAACTAGATTATATTCTCAGAGCATTACAAGTGATCCCAGGATGGAGAGAATCTCCTTCATATAAGTCATCTCCTCCTGAGGAATCTAAACGCCTCAGATATCACTTAATAAAATCATCTGTTGAGCCTTGAAGATGCAAAAAATAACTGTCAAAGACGATACTTGGATACTCTGAAAAACTTTCTAAAACTGTGAGTTTGATGACAGTGTATCTTGCATCCTCCTCCTAATGACAGAACTTAGGTGGTTAGGGTTCAGACTATGAAATAAGATTTCAGTAAGAGGAAGCAATGAATGCCAGGGTAAGTGGTCCAGACAATTGAACCAGCATTCAGGTTCCATACCAGTTGGTGGCAGAGTTAGGAACAAGGTATATATAATGCTCCCAGCATTCTTGCATGACGGTTCAGGAGATATTGAGAGGATAGTAATTGCTATTTGCCTTTCTGTCATTTGAGGCACGTAGGATGGGAGCGCAGACTCTGAGATCCTCCATTGTGTAAGAGAATCCATCCCCTGTCATGGGAGACATGAGAAGTAATTTATCTTTTCTATAGATAAGAAGGATTTTTTTTTTCTGGCTTGGCTAAATTGTTAGAGCTGTCAAGTCCATGCAGCCAGAGGCAGAAGCAGCAGACTTTTTCAGAGGTCGCAGTTCTCACCCATCCTTGTCCTGTAATGAGCTAGCATGCTATTGACTCTGATAGGAGGGTTCTCCAACCAGGAGAACTGTGCTCCATCCAAGGGAATTAGTTGAGCCTAAGGAATTCTTGCCATGAAAGTGTGTTGTATTCAGGTCTGGGTTCATTCAGAGATGATGCTCCTAACCCTCAAGAGACTGGAGGCCCCAGGGAGTTTAGAGGTCAGGTGGGGTGAGGAATGGGGGCATCCACATGGAGATGGTGTGGCGTGGAGAGGAGGTGTGGGATGTGGAGCAGTCAGAGACTGGATGTGGGGGCGTGGAATGTGGAGTATAAAAAATAAATTAAAAATAAAATTAAATAAAAAGAAAGTGTGCTGTGAATTTAACCCATTTTATTCAAGTATCAATGGTTTTAACCAATTTTTAAAACATACCTGATTTTTAATATTTTACATTAAGCAAACTTTAATTTAAACTTCTCTTGAATTACTTGCTTTAGCCTTATATTTTAACAACATATACAGAATACTATTTGATGGGAGATAAAAACTGGTCACTTTTTCCAAGATTATCTCTATAAATAAGTTACATTTGTAATTAGCATGTCTGACCAATAACTTGTATATATAAATAGTTTATACGTTAGTAATTATTATTTCAGATTTTTCCTGTAGTGACATTTTTGAGAATTCTAGAATTTTGGTTTCTTTTAAAAACACAGAAATATTATAAAAACATGCTTTCACTTTAATCCCAGATGTAGGGATATGGGCTGCTTCAGATTATCCAAAGCAGCTGATTATGATTTGTCTTGTGCTCTAAGAGAAGCATGGTTTTTCCAACTGCACATAATTTCTGTGATGGTGTGACATTTGGAATGCTGGGAACTTCTCAGAGGGTACATAAATGCTAGGACCCTAGACACAGTTCAGTGGTCTTTGGTCACTTAGGGAGGTTTCTGTCGTTTGTTAGTAGCTATGTTCCAAGACAAAGCAAAAGGAAAGAAATTAGAGTCGGTCATCTGTCTATCAGTCTATCATCTGTCTCTGTTTCTCACCATGTCTCTGTCTCTGCCTTTCTTTGTCTTTCTCTGTATGTATGTCTCTGTCTATTTCTCTGTCTCTGTTTATCCTTCTCCCCCTTTTCTCTCCCTATCTTTCTTTCTCCTCTATCCTTTCTCTTCTAATTAGTGTTAGGGACAGAAACCAGGGAGATATAGGGTAGAAAACAAGAACAATTCACAAAGTAGCAGCAAAGAGCTTAACATTATCCCTGTTAAGTTTGAGCCTTATCAAGATATAATTCTAAAAGTAAAGATCCTTTAGTATCAAAATAAACTTTAAACCATAAATAAAGTCTACAAAAGACTAGGGACCTCATTTTTTCTCATCGTTTTATAGTATACTTACAAAACACCAGGTATTTTTATATGACTCAGCCTTAAAGCAATCTACCTTTGAAGGCTAGCACTGCCTCCTTAACTTAAAAAAAATGAATACAATGATAAATAGAAAGATACCACATGATCACTTTGACTAAGATAATCATGAAGTCACATGACATGCTTTCATACTGAAGAAGTTATCAGCCAATATGGCCACCAGCCACATGGCTACTAGGTCATCAACTAAGATGATTGAAGCCAGAATGTTGTTATTTAACACAAGATAAACCTAGATCATCAGCCAAGATGGCAGCAACCACATAGTACTTAAGGTAAGCACATCAGATACATACCATTGACCTAAAAAAAGCAGAATCCAAATTACATATATGGTATGGTATAGCAAATTAATAATATTTATAAATGGAATATACTTGTTAACCTTTTTATTACGGATTTTAAGCTAACTTCTAATTTTATAAATCGTTATATCACATTCAATGAACTTACAAATCCTAAAACACAAAAGTTAAACCTTTAAAGATAGCAAACAAAATCAAGAAAAGGGGTGTAGTATTCAGAGAGTTAAGCTCTTCCTATTTGTAACTTTTATAGGAAATAGTTTATTTCTTAATTGCTCTCAAGCACAGAGTTTCTTTTCTTGGGCTGTTCTGTTTTTCTGTCTTTTTCTGTCACTGAGTCAGATGTTCAGCCTGACCCAGAACAGAGCCTTGGAGGAAAGTTTTAAACAAACACATTTACTCTGGAGCAGGTGGGCTGAATTCCAACTCCAGAGCCAGTCTTTTTCATAGAGTAGAACAGCATGAAACAATTTTTCAATATTATCCTTACCCAAAAGGCATTTGAATCTCTGTAAGACTGAACCTAGTGATCTATATATCCGTAACCAGTTGTGTGTCAGCAAATGGAGCAGACCATCTGACATGCTTTTACCTCTTAGCTATTAAAGATGCAAGAAGGATTTTCCAGGTTTGGAGAGGCAGAAAGACAAGTGGGCCAAATGCCCAAGGCAATATAAATCTATGACATCGAACTTAGAAATAGGTACAACTTTGGAGACCCAATAGAAGTGAGAGCACGCATTCTAATTCTGGGTGAGGTTGCAGGCCCGAGCCATGAAAGGGATGAAAGTCAATTGTGAGTTATATGAGGGAGGAGCCTCAGATCACACTACCCTCTCTTCTTAGTCAATTATCTAAATCAGTTTAGTCATCAGAATTTGGGCCACCAGCAGTGGCCCAAATGTGCATTGAGCAATGTCCAATGTACATTGAGACCAGAGTTGGACCAGGAGCTGAATAAGGGAAATATATATATTCCCCCAAATATATAGCTTTTTTGATTAGCCTACAGCCAGGATGACAGTGTGTACTTTGGAATGGAGAATTTGGAGGCCACAGTGGGGTCCAACCAAATATACAAGGGTCAATATACAGGAGTATCCTCCAAGACTTAAAATGATCAAATGTGGCTAGAACATAAATATTCAGGCAAGGGGGTATCACCCGGGTGTGTAGATGACCAAAATGCCTACCAAAGAAGGTGGGAGGCAGTCCTGTATATGGACAGAATTGACTTTAGCAGTCTGTAAGGGAAGCTGAGAAGTGTAATCTTTCAACAGGAAACTATCAGTTGTGACTAAATCTCAGATGGGTTGTTATTGGAGAACACAGGTATTCAGAAGGTGTTAGAGAAGCATACTAGATTAGCCTTAAGATGGAATAATCCAGGCTTATCAGTGTGGTGAGAGGTCAGATGACCAGAATTCTAAAAGGAATTCTGAGAGTAAATATAAATGTTTCAGGGGCCAATGCCAATCTTACTGAGAATTTGACTAGAGACCATTTATATTACATTGTGGCAAGAAAGATGGCCACAATTGTCCTGAGGTTTTCTGAGGCTGGATTTAAGAGCCACAGACTAAATTGAATTTTGTGAAGGAAATTTCAAGCTTTTGCAGCCTTCCGGCTGTGGCATAACTATTTCTGGCTGCTTTTAGCCAGATTCACTCAAAAACTGAGTTGAAAGGCAGAACAGAAAGACTTGAAAAATGTACAGTTTGGCAAAAAAAAAAAAAAAAAAGGAGACATGTAGAGTTGTGGACAACAAGAGCAATTAAAGTGATAACATTATTAAAAACAAAACAAAACAAAACAAAAACAAAGCAAACAAACAAAAAACAATCAAGTATTTTTAACCAGGATAGCAGAGAAGATACTTTGTGTATCTTTGGACAATTACTATTGCTGCATAAAGAGCTCCAGGAGACATACCTACCTAGAAAAGCTTTTTCCATGTTCACCACTCAGACACTCATAGGCCACAGCAGCTACGGATCAGGGCACTAGAGAAAGTGGTGGCAAATTTTGGTCTTATGCTAGTTTTATAGGTATAAGAACTTCAAGAGTTTCTGGATCATGGCAGCTTCTACACAGATTCCAAGAGGGGGTGAAAAGGATAAGCAATGTATGAGAGTACCCCCAGAAAGACAATGTATGAAGTTGCTGTGGCAAACCAGGAGTTTCAGTGGGAACTCTAAGATGATGCAGAGGCCAGAAATGTCTTCTAAGAATAGTTGTCGCATCAGTGGCAATTCTAAGATGATAGAGAAGAAAAGGTATCTCCCAAGAGTAGCTGCAGACAGCAGGCAGATCCAGGCCAAGCAAACGACACTAGAACTGGCAAAAAGCAAAGCCTTGGATGTAGAGCCTCAGTTTGGAATGTGTGTCATACCAGGTGTCTTGAACGCAGATATGAAGCTATAGCCCGTGTAAAGGTTTCATTCTCCACATTCTCCTAGTCTGATCTTTCAGAAATATATATCACCACTGATGGTTTGATTTGGGTTCCAGAAGAGACTTTAAAGTCAGCCTTTGAACAAAGTTGGAACTATGAAGACTTTGGAGACACTTGAATATGGATTACATTTGGCTTTTTTCTTATGACATAATGGCAATGTCATGGTTTAGATATGGTATGCCCCTTCCCAAAAGGCTCTAATGTTGATGGCTTGTTCCTCAGATAGTAGTACTATTTTGGGCTACTTCAGAAAAATGGAAATGTAACTTGGCTGAGGGAAGCAGGTCACTGGTATTCTGATTCTAGCTTCTGGTCCTTTAGGAGATGAACTGACAATCCTCCCCAACCCCATATGGTCTTGCAGCTATGATATTCCATCTCAGACCTCTGAAACCCTGAGCCACAAGGTAAGAGAAATACTATCTCCTTAAGGTTCTGTGTCACAGATGTTATCACTGACTAATACAAGCCATTACAAAGGCCTAGGATGGGGGAGCACTGTGAGCAAACCTAGATGTTCTGTCTCACTCTGAGCTTAGTTTTCCCTTGTAAGCCATCTGCCCCTCCAGTTTATTCAGGCTAACAAGTGGCACTCTCTTTATATCACATCAGAAGACTATGTTCCTTCTTGCAGAAGCAGTAAAATGGAACAAAGCTCTGCTGTAGATAAACGGGGATGATCAGCCTACCTCAGTAGGTTAAGGCACAGTGGAATATCTGACTTTTGAAAAATGTATGGAAAGGCCAATGCAACTATCTAAGCTTTTCACAGGAAGGGCTACAGTTTCAGAAGTCCTCACACAAACCATCTATCTGTTCAGTGGAAAAGGTCAAATCAAGAAGGCCACTGTGAGACATCTGGATCCTTAAGAAATGAGATAAAAATCCTGAGATTTCTCTGCTGCTGTTTTGACTGAATTCTTCACAGTTACTCTGTTTCTGAGAGCCATGTATTGATGCAGATTACCAAAACATTCCTTGTATGCCTGTGTAGGTAGAAATGAAGAACTACTCAACTGGCAACATGTAGAGAGGACAGGGGCACTTACATAAATGAAAGGATAGAAGAATATACCTAATCAAAAAGATTAATTTTTTATAAACTTGAATAACATTCCATTTCAAGAAAATGTCCGTACCAGTCATTTCACTTGATCCTCACCAAACTCCCATAGGTGAGTTGAGAGAATAATATTCAGATACAGCTCAGCTAGGCCATAAATCCAGCAGTCTGCAGAGCTGGGCTTCATAGACAATCTCATAGACAATCTCATAGACAATCTGCACCCCCATGTGGACACCACCATCGTTGACCCATAAGTACTGAAATTCTATTAGCATAGTAACTCATTAAAATCATGTTTACCCTTTTATTAACTTAAAATCATATTTATCTAATAGATGTCTCATTAACCTATTGAAGTCATTACTGCCTGTCAGTCAGAGAAAGCAAATGAATGAACACCCTTCACAACAGCACAACCAGCAGGGCAGTAATTAATGACTGCTAATAGCAGCTTCATGTTCCTGCACATTGATTTTCAGATAAGTAATACATATTTATGACTTTTGGGGGATAGTATTCTTTTTTTGTGCACCAAGAACACATCTACTGGTAATTATTAACAACATACCCTTTGAATGACCTCTTCCTAATAACTTCTTCACATGAAGGTTCCTTCAATGCCCATTGTCTAATTGGATTTGAATCATTTGATCAAATGCTTTGCATTGATCTCATTTAGATGACAACAGAAAATACATCAAAGATACATCCTATGTGCAAATGCTCTAAGAGGCAGAAAGACTTGCGTTCTCAAGACAAGAAAGCAAATATGTAAACAGTTAAGACATATGTAACTGCTACAGATCTCAGTCTTACTTGTAGTTGACTTGGATGATATGAACCTGTTCTATTTAATGTGAGCAATTGTACTGCTTTAGTGAAACATACATCCTGTGTTCAGCAACCCCAAGGAAGCTGTGTGATAACTCATATCTGCATGTATTATTGAGTGAATGATATATATATATATATATATATATATATATATATATATATATATATATATATAAAAGATGTGTCTGAGTTTTGTGTGTGTGTGTGTGTGTGTGTGTGTGTGTGTGTGTTTGTGCACGCACATGCACACTCATGTGGCAAGGCTGAAACATCTGTAATACAGTGTGTGTGGCAGGGAGAAAACATCCTGGGATGTGGGTCCTCACCTCACGCCTTGCTCGAGACAGGGTCTTTTTTTCACCACCAAGAGTGCCAGGCTTGCTGGTCTGCATATTTCCAGAGAGTCTATTCCCAGTCTCACACCTGGCAGTAGGTGTCATGACCCTCAAAGTATAATAATGTACCCATTTTTATGTGGCTTATGGAGATTTACAATCAGGTCCTCATATTTACCTTGGCAAGAGCTCTAACCACTGACCCATCTTCAGAGCTCAAGCCTTTAGAGTTTTAGTTTCATTAATGACAATAGATTCTTTTCAATCAAAATTTAAGAACTCAAGAAAATATTTTCTTTCATCTCATAGCAAACGAGAAACAGGAGAAGCAGTCTGGTCAGTTTGCCTATGTGAGGTCCCACTCTTGCCCTCTTATCATAAGAAGTTGCAGGCACCATATATCCATCTGCTGAGAAGTTATAACGTATGCAACAAGGTTTTAGAAGTGAAATGTCCTAAAATAGGTGAGCAGCCACTGAGTAAACTGACATACCTTGAAAATGTGCTTAAGGCTTTATTATCTTTAATAATGCCTTTAATATGTTTCATATTCCATCAATAGAGAAAATTGGGAATGAAAATCTAACCTACACAGTATTTAATGGTGAAAATAAAATATGTTAACACATATTACGGGTTTGGTTATTTTTAAAAAGTTAGTATTCATTTTAGGAGAAAGGGGAGTCAAAGACATGTGTTTGGACCTTTTAGATATTTACTACTTTAAAAATATTTTATGCTTGTGTGTGATAGTGTGCACGCATGGATTCATGTGTGTTTGTTAAAATTAATCATTTCCATTCATCTAAAATGGCTGAGAAAATTAGCTAGACATTGTATTTCTTAATAAGTTGTTACTTTTACATCCACTTGCCCAAGCCTGTTTTTCACCTTGACCTACCATATATTAATTAACTTACTAAACAAGGCCTTTTCTAGATAAAAGTAATTAGGTTTATGTAAATTTGCCTAATGAAGTACAGCTTCATTTTCATTCATATGTACTCAGCTTTATTAAATAGTGTCAACGAAACTATGATTTGGACTGTATCAGGCCTTTTGTAAATATCACATGCATGTGTGATTAAGAAAACATGTTTTTGAAATAGCTTAAGGATTTCTAATAAGGGATAGGATACATTTGTAACTGTAATTTTCATCCTAGAGGTTTCTGGGTCCCTCTAAAATACAACTGATTACAAGTTATTTTTAAAGAATGGCCAGCATTTTGTGTAATTAAGAAAAGTAGAGCCAGGTGTGGTGGTGTACACCTTTAATCCCAGCACTGAGAGGCAGAGACAGGCGGATTTCTGAGTTCGAGGCCAGCCTAGTCTACAGAGTGAGTTCCAGGACAGCCAGGGCTACACAGAGAAACCCTGTCTCGAAAAACCAGAAAGAAAAAAAAAAAAAAGAAAGAAAATTAATCATGTTATTCAACTGATTTGATCATTTTATTGTATAATATAAAAAGTAAGTCAGTCCATTGGATTATTTATGATTGTAAAAAATACTCACTTTCAAACCAAATGGGTTACACAAAGATTACCTAAAGGCTGACATGAAAATCAGTGAAGGTGTTGCCTGTCTAGTCTGAGATAGATCTGGCTTGTCCTAGCCCCCACAGTAGGCACACCTGAGTACTCAGATGTAAGAGAACCTCATCAATAGTATAACATGAGTCTCAGCAAGCACGAGTTTCCACAACACAACATTCTGTAATGACAGAGCTTCCCTCTTTGCACATTTTCCAGTACAGTGGCAGCACACCACACATGACTCTGGACCTTGATGACTCTGGAACTAAATTATTACATTTTAGTGGTCATTCATATGTAGGTCTAGAGTCTGCTGTGTTTACTGTGTTGGGCAACAAATATATATATGTACATATACACACATATATATGTGTGTGTGTGTAGATATGTGTGTGTTTGTGTGTGTGTGTTTACTTTGAGATACAATGGGCTTAACCAGAGTCATTTTATGACCAGGTTTTGAACTGTCCATTAGATCCTGATTGTATTACCACTGGTTATACAACTGATGTCAGTGACTCTCCAGTTAAGGGTGTCCGTGTGTGTGTGTGTGTGTGTGTGTGTGTGTGTGTGTCCATGTGCTCCGAAGCCCATCCCCATCCATGATTGGTTGTTGACAGATCCATTATTATGCATATTTGGTGTAATTCAGTAAAACTGCATTGAGTTCATGATTGAAATAATTGCATCATACCTAGAAGATAGCACTTAGTAACCCTTCTCTCGTGCAGCACTCAGCTCTTAGATTCTTCCTTGATTTTCTTTTGCAATATTCCCTGAGTCTTAGAATGGTAATATAAATGTCCCATTTCTGATGAATATGTAATCTGGAAGTTCTCTCAGTACCATGAACAGTCATATGCCTATATTAAACACTTTTCACTGAAAAAATAAGTTTGTCTGATGAAGGATGAGTGTAGCATTTGTCCATAAATATAAGTATACATAATTCGAAGGTAACTTGTTGTCATGTAAATTTGGCTAAACAACATTGACAGGATCTTCTTTAAGGTCCAAAGACTCATCATATGAAAGTCCACACGATTTTAGCCATCTGATTTTAGACAAAAATGTCAGAAACAATAACAACAACAATAAAAATGCTGGAGTAAAGAAAACATCTTCAACAGATGTTGAGAAAATTGGATGTCTGTGTATAGAAGGAACAAATGAGACCCTTATGCCTCATGTCTCACTCTCTATAGAAATAAACTACAAATGTATCAAAGACCTCAATGTTAAAGGTAAATCTGTGAACTTCTATGAGAAAAAAGAGAGATCTGTCTGCAGAATACATGTATAAAGCAGGACTCTCTAAATCTGACTTTCTTTCCCTAGGAAGCACAGCTCAGAGTTGACATGGATCTCGTGAAACTATGAAGCTTCTTACAGCAAAGTAAACATCCAATCCCATAGACTTGTAAAAATCCTCATCTATACATCTGACAGAGGATTAATATGTCGTATATATAAAGAACACAAAGCAAGGCATCAAGAAAAAATTGATTTAAAAAATTGGGCTATTGATATGAACACAGAGTTCTCAAAGGAAGAAAAATACAAATGGCTAAGAATATTTTAAATTTATTAAACATCGTTAGTCATCAGGGAGATTCAAATGGAAAATAATGGGAAACTGTTGCTCAGCCAATCTCAGGATGGCTATCATAAAGAAAATATGTGACAACAAATATTGGAATGGATGTGGGGTAAAAAGAATGTTTATTCACGGTGGGGAGGGATATAAACTCGTGCTGCCACTGTAGAAAGCAGTATAATAATTCCACAAAACTCTAGAAATAGAAACAACATATGACCCAATTATAAAATCCTTTGGGAAGTCTAATTAGGGTAATCATCAGAAAAATGACTAATTTAATCTAATTTAGAAATCCTCCAAGTGTAATGAATTTTTAAAATAGATTTTTGTGTGGTCAAATTGTAGCTAAATCCAAGATTTAAGTATTCATCATTTGGTACTTCAAATTCTGAATTAGCTTCCTAGGACCAGAGCTGTGTGCCTTTCATAGATATTACTGAGAGCTGGGCTAATCACCAACTATGATCCTGCCATTTATTTCCAAGTTAACTTGAAAAAGGACTAGAGATAGGACAGATAGGTCGAATCTAGTAATTTGTTGGATACACTGACAAGAAATGATAGTAAGTTTCCTTCTGTCCTTCTGGATTAGGAGAATTGAGAATATTTCATCCTGTAAAGCCAAATGAGGGTAGTTTTTTACAGAAAATATCATAAAACGTGACTCTATGCCAAGAATAATAGCATCTTCCCTGACTATATGCTGAATTGAGCAAGGCAGCATTGCTTTTCTGGTTGCATAGTTTGAGTTGGGATGATTGGGGGATGTCAGGGCCAGGAAGTGGGAGTGGGTGGGTTGGGGAGAAGGGGAAGAGGGGAGAGGATAGGGGATTTTCAGGGGGGAAAGTAGGAAAGGGGACAACATTTGAAATGTAAATAAAGAAGATATCTAATAAGAAAAAAAGATTGTAACTTTTGCTAGGTACAGTATGGGACACAGAGAAAGTGAAAAATACTGTCCATCCTTCATGCAGAGACTTAGAAATCAGGTTGCCTTCTGGAATTACTCATAGATGAAGCTGTGTAGTGGTGAAGTGTAGACATAGGAGAAACAGTAATAATCACTCCATTCTACTTCCTAGACTTTAGAAAACCAAAGCAAAAGCCTTCCATTATCCTCATGACTTTGTATACTAAAGGTATGGTTGGCTGTGTGGGAAAAGAGAATGATCTTTCACCATAGGAGAGTGTCCCACCCATGGCATCAACAGAGACACATTTATTCCTCCTCTGAGATGATTTTTCACAGCACACAGCTACACAATTGAACATTACATCAATAAAGTCATATTTGAGCATTCTATGGAGATGTTTACATCAAGAGAAGCCCCAGCAGCAGGTGGATGCAGGTGTAATCCTGAGTTATGTAATGGGTATCTCCCCAACTCTCTCCATGCTTTTAGTAAAAAAAAATCACTTTGTCTGCCTTTGTTGACGTTCCTCCCCTACCTGAGAAACTGAAGACTCCAGGCCCAGAATGGATAGAAAGGAAGAAATCCTTACAAAATTTTCTATTTTACTCTATATAAGCTAAGACACGGTTAAAACTTCCAAAAGAGGATGAGAAACTCCAATTAGGTAAGAGGTTATTCTGAAGTGGCCCATGTGATTGCAGAACAGTAGATCCCTCATATATTTAAGGGAGAATTTAACTATGAACAATTAATTCAGAAGGACTTTTGAAAAGACATGCTAACATGGACAGAGCAAAGATCATGAGATCTCAACTGTACACAAAGAACTATAAGCAACTATGGAATTCTGAGAAAAATAAAAATAGTTTACCCATGGAGGAACACACTCATTGGTTATACAAGTGGACCCTGAAAACATACATATAAGTAACATTATAACAGACAAATATTTATGTGTATTCATATGTATATGTATATTCATATATGAATATAACAGCAATTAATGAAAAAAGGTCATAAATCTGAAAAGGAGCAAGAAGGGGTATATGGAAATATTTGGAGAAAGGACAATCAAGTGAAATTTATGCTAATTATAATCTCAAAATATAAATAACTTAAAAATACTGTAAGCTAAACATGAATGGGGAGAAGGGCCATCTAAAAACTTCTATTATAGTAGCTTCCTAAACTATATACAAAAAGAATTTAAATATAATTGCCATATATTAGGGGAGAGACTACCCCAACTAGAAACCATATGCTACCAACACTCAACACAGAAGGTTTTGTTGTTGTTGTTGTTGTTGTTGTTTTGCAGTAGAATTAACAATGTAACTCACAACTGGAGAACATGAAGAGACTAAGAGACTTGGAAATGCCTAGTTTTGAGTAGGATGTCTTTATCACACCTTTCTCCTTAAGGCTTAGGAATCTATGAAGAACAGAAGGTGAAAAGATTATAAGAGACAGAGGTAGTAAATGAATTAAGGAAGAAACATTTCCCAAACACAATAGGGAAGACGCATATGTAGTCTCTGTGAGATTATAATAGCATTCATAAGACCTATACACACTCAAACTAAACAAAATACCAGTACTGAGGATTGAAAATGGGCCAAAGTCTCATCCCAGCCATGAAGCTAATTGCAAATGATAGGTGCCAGGAGAGGGAAATCCATTTTCTTTAATGGGGTTAACACTGGGAACACTGACCACAGCCCACACCCCAGGTGCACTCAGGAAGAGTTTGCCAATGCAAATCAGATTCCCTTGTTATTGTTGTAGTTGCTTCTACTCATTCATTCATTCATTCATTCATTCATTCATTCCAGCTTTCCCTTCTTTCTTTTTATCTTTCTTTCTTCCTTTCTTTCTCTTTCGTTTGCTCATTCTTTTTTTTTGTTATTGTTGTTTGTTTCCTTTTAAGAGAGAAAAAACAGGAAGTTGTGTGATAGGCAGGGTAGATGATCTGGACAGAGTTTGGATCATGAGAAAGAATGTTATAAAAGTATTCTCTAATAATAATAATAATAATAATAATAATAATAATAATAATAATAATAAAGCATGAATGGGGGATTTCACAGTACAATTAAAGCAGTGAAAACAGCTTTAAAAACCAGCTCAGTAGATGCTCACACTTGCTTCTACCAATCAAGCTGAGACCACCGGATTGAATTACATTTCTTTATACACTCTTCTGGCTCAATTTTAACACTATGCAAGCTGGAATGATATTAGTAAACAAATATTTTCAAGTGATATAACAAAATTTGAAATAGAACATGCCACTGAATTTTTGTAGACTTTGTCAAAATGATAAAAAAAAAAAAAAATGTGCATGGTCCTTGAGATTGACACTAGGACCTAGGATGGCAGGCGTGTCAGACAAACCCAGTGAGGCTCTACCAGATCACTTGGAGGAGTCAGTAAGGCATTATGAAAGATGAGGACCCCATTTCTAACTTTATTTCTTCATTTGTTGAAACATGCCTTGTGCAAATTGAGACAAAATATCCATGGGAGAAAACAAAGGACTAGTTTAACCCTTTATTGACAGGGTATATCTAACTCCTAATCAGTGGACTAAACAACACAGAGAAAGGCCCTTGAAGGCCTCTGCTGGAACTTTCTTCACATTAGCCTCAGCTGTACTGTCTTGTCCTGGGGGGGGGGGGGGCAGGGGGTGTGATTTTTTTTAATGAAAACTTAAACTCAGTTTCAGAAGAAAGAGCAAGATATGCTAAGAAAAATAACTGGGTAATTGGTTCAAGTCTTAGCACTTTGTTTTATTAGTAAGTTGCTCTTGATTAAGTACCTTGCTTAACACTTTTGAGAATCCATGCATTCGTTAATAGAATGCAAATAATACTTCAGAATTTTAACAAAAGGAGTTAATGATACCTGTAAGGTATGTAGTATTGGGTCTTAGCACATGCACAAATATTACCCAACACGAGAAGGATTATGATGTCATGGTTCCTAAACTTAAAGACTAGTCATAAACGTAAGCCTGAGGATAATGCATGGTGAAATGTAACGCTCCCCCCCACCCCCAGATATGTGCAGAATGCTAAGGGGATGCAGACATAGCTGGCTTGGATTCACTGAGGAGCTGGAACGGTGTTGTCTGAGCTGAAGTTTACAGCAGGTACAAAAGGTGGTGGGCACAGAGCAATCCAGGCATAGCTAAAGGCAAATGCAGAGGAGTGTTTGCTATATTTGGATAGAGGGGAGAAGCGAAGTGTTGCTGGAACATATGGCATGTAGGGGGATGATCAGGAAATGCTGCTAGCAACGCAGACAGGGTCAAAGCACGAAGGACCGTCAGTACTCTGCGAAGGGGCTTGGCTTCAATCCCACAAAGGATGTGAAATGGAGACAGGGTTCCAGCAGAGATTTTCAGCGGGCAGTGAAATGAGTGGAATTGTTTTTCAGGAAACATTATTTTGGCATCAGACTGGCTGATGCATTCAAGTCTAGAGAAAAGGGTGTAGGTGTAGCAACAGCTTCCTACCTGGGCTCCCTGCCACCGTTTTAGACACACTAAGACCTGGGTGACTGTGGAATGCGCAGTGCAAACCAGTTCATAAAGCTGACCAAAGGAAAATCCCACTTAATGCTGACTGAATTGCAGAGCAATTACTTCCATGGCAAAAGATTCTTTGCTTCATAAGAGGATTCCTTTGAGGATCCCAGGGTTCCCTTAAATAGCTCATTTCTCAGTGCGTTTGGGCTTTTTGCACAGCTCATTAGCCACTTAGTAGAGGTGGGGAGAGTTGAGAAAACTTTAAAGATACACTTTTAAGCTTCTTATTAAGAATATTCATGGGAAGAAAATGAATCTTTTTCTGAGTTTATCATTTATCAATGGACACAGAAATCAGATTTATAAAAGCATTGGTATATAATTTATAGAAAAGAGAAGGAGAACATGTCTTGCCATTCCACAGAGGGCTTTCCCAAATATTAACCACAAACTATGCACTCTTGTGGGTGACAGAAACAGAAACACAGAGGCTTGGCCTGAGAATAGGAATTTCACTCTCTCTAAGTTTGAATGGCTTGCATACACTTGCTTCTCTTTGTCATCAGACAAGTTACATACTGGTCATTAGACAAATGCTGTATTTCTACACAGATTAGTAAAACATGTACAGAGAGAGAGAGAGAGAGAGAGAGAGAGAGAGAGAGAGAGAGTTGTGTGTAGCATTCAGGTACAACTAACCAATATAGATTTCATTACTAATAGATTCATTTTTATTTCAACAGGGTAATTTCTAAGATGCATACAAATGTTGAAAAAATTCAGTGCTAAAACCAAATAAACCAAACAACACGTTTGAGAACCTTCCTTGAGGACAGCTTTCAAAGCACTTTTGAGGTATCTTTCCTGGAACAAAATCTTTTTTGGAGGGCAGACAAGCTTCTGTTTGAGTCTAAAGCTTATCAGGTTTCGTGTGACAGGCTTCTTACCTACTGTCAATGAATGTCTTGTTGCTAATAGTTAATATGTACAGGCTTCATAAAAATACCTCACGTTCTTCTAGGGCAGTTGAAACAGGAAAAGCATGTGACGGCAACAGAAAGCTGCATTTTAGCACTCAGTCTTAGTTTTTTAAATACCTACTAATAAAATGTTTTTATAGATAAGAGGTAGTATTCCTTTCCATATAGATATATGTGATCATCTCACTAAACTAGGATAAACATAGTAAAAAGGATTAAGTATTGTAGAGTTTTCCAAAAGTCTGATTAAAATAAGCATATCTGGATTGAAGGTAAAGCTTTGTCCCTTCTTGTTTTTTTCTAGTGGCCACTGTCACCATCAATGGATGACTAGCATCTATCTTGAACCCAAAGCTGTAGAAAAGCAAAACAAATGAGTGAATAAATGAAGATATGCCCTGGGTGCCTGAAGTCTTCTTAAACCATATTGCTGATATGGTAGTTTGGACCTTTAAGTCTCTTGTGTAAGAAAAATATGTCTCTGTTAATACTTATATTTTAGATTTTTCTTATTAAAATGAAAACCTGATCAAAATGGGCACAGTTTGAATCAAAAGAAAAATTGTTCATGTCTTCAGAAGCCATCAAGATAAACACATGAGATGGATTAAGGAGAGTTCATGATTATTATGAATTCTGTAGTTTGATAGATAACCATGATGTAAATAAATTAAAAAAAAATCCCCACATAGAACTGCTGAATTTTAGAAGCAGAATTTATATCCCTGACCACATTTAATCCTTGATATAATTCTGTGATAAGCAGCAGAACTTTCTGTTCCCATGGAAACAGATGATGAAATTAAAGCTCAGAGTGACCTGCCCAAGGTCAGCCAACTACAAATGGTAGAGGCATAACCCAAATCCTTTCCCTTAAATCTGTAGAAAATCTTCACTCTTTGTAGTTGAAGTTTAGTACTGCTGTAACTTTCACTCACTGATTTGCTTCTGTCTTGAAGGAAAGCAGGGAAGGTAGGCAAGTACACATGAAGGAAAGAAGTCAGACAGGCAGACAGGAAGGAAGGAAGGGAAGGAGGGAAGGAGGAAAGGAGGGAGGGAGGGAGGGAGGGAAGCAGAAATGCTAGCCAAGGTTTGGACTTCCACTGAGTTTTCTCCCTATCAACATTAGAATATATGACTAGCTTTACCTTCCCACTTTAAATAACTGAGAATCATTTTCTCAATGTATATAGAAAGAACAGTGGCTTTCAGACAATGGCAAATGGCAGTGAGCAACTGACAGGTGAGAGAAGGGAAACAAACATGAAATACTTGCCCTGGGAGGCGATGCCCAGGGAACAGCAGAGAAAGAACCTAAGGACCCATCAGACTCACTGATGGTTAAGTTCAGTATCTATGATAGCATATTAGAGTCATTCATTATCTCTGAGCTACGTGACTTTCTACATACAAGATATGACAATTAGAGGTTCAATTATCTTGAGATATACTTTATAACCTAGAAGAGAGAGGGAAGGACATAATATAATATGTAATATATTAGGAGTAGTAAGTGCTGTTTATAATATAAAAATAAATATAAGATACTGGATGTCTGAGTGGGCTTAGGGGGAAACTTAAAAGATTCCTACATTCTCCAAGGCAGATGAGGTTAAATAGCAGTGGAGGGCAAGACTCTGAGAGGAAAGTGAGCGATGGGTAGAAGAAGAGATGAGGCTAGATCTGAACCCGCAGGTTAGATTGCGCAAGACCAATACAAAGTCTTTGTTCTCTAGTGTCAATCAGAGAGAACTCAAGGTTGAAAGGATGGGTCTGACCTAAGGTCACACACACTCTGATAGGGCACTTGACTGCTGAATAGATTATGCTCCAAGGGGCAGTGGTAAGAACTGAAAGGACCAGACAGCAAGCTATTCCAGGATTTCAGAAAAGTGGCATTTGTCTAGGAGTGAAACCATGAACCTGTGAGAAAGATTACACATAGGTCTGAAAAAAATATAACTATGAGAATTTTGTAACAGATTATACTGGGGTAGCTCTGTAAAAGAACAGAGAAGTCTGGAGTGGTTAAAGAGCTTTTCTTGTGATTTACTCTATTTCATGTGAAGTGGAGCAGGAAGGATAGACTTGCTATTAACTAAAAAAGAAAAAATAATTGTTTTCCATATTATTTGGCATAAAAACTCACTGACATCTAAGTTATTAACGTGAAATTTTCTTTAATAAAACTGGTAGCTTGGAATTTTTAAAATAATTTTTAAAAAGTAATGACAAGGAATTTTCTTTTCCTTTCAAAGGAATAACCTCTACATAATTGTGTCTTTTAGAGGAAGTAAGAAAACACAAAAGTTTAGGTCTTGCTACAAAGTGAAGCCTCTCCCACATTAAACATAGAAACATTAAACAGCCTACGGTGCTTCTCCAAATAGCCCATTGCACAACTTGAGCAGCATGCATTTGCAATTTTACTTCTGTTTTAGCTGGACTGGTTTTGTCAATGCAGCTCCAATGTTGTCTCACCATCAGTTTTACAGATGTGCACAGCAGGACCTACCATTAAACACGGAGACTGCCAGAAGTAGATATTCTTTATATCGATTATTTTGGCTGCGGAGGCACTGTATTGTTGTCATGTTTAACAGTCATTCTTTCATAGACAGTAAAAACGGGAGTATTATATGGTCAAGATTTAGAGTAGGCAATAAGGGCATTCAACTTACAGCCTGAGAGTGTCACTTTACAGATGTGAAAACCAAGGACCATAAGATGGATCATGAAATGTCAAGGTCCAACCCATAATTTGTGGTGGAGAAACTGTATGTAAAATCATTATGAACAAATAGCATAGAGACAATGGTTAAGTTCATGTAACTTGCTATATTGAAGACAGTACATGACCCAATGTAGCTTTCTGTTGCTCTCTCTTTTCCCATCTATTACTCAGCTATTTGAAATCTCGGTAAATTAGGCCAATAATTTACAGAACAGGTGTCACAGCCAAAATGAAGATTTCTTCCCGAGGCTCTAAAGCTCAAAGCTCATGTTTCATACCAACCTTTTTATCCTGCCCAGACTCAAAGCAGTTTTAGGATTTGCCACATAAAGGTCATAAATAATGTGCTTCCTCTTTGTATGGTAATCTCACCACTCATATTTTGTCTCCAAAATCAAAATACAAAGAAATGGAAAGGTTAAATGGAAACATGAAGGCAAGTTGGTCATTCCAGTTAATGATTTCAGATTCCCCCAACCCTGGGCTGTCTAGTATAGACAACATCAATGTCATGTCACACAAAGGGAAATACACACAAACAATTGTCCTGTCCCAAGCATAAAAGTGCTTATCAGAGCTATCTATCAACCGCAGAACTGTAAACCACCCCAGGTCTGCAGCTGTGTTATACCTCCAGCAGAGCCTGTCAGAATGTGATGTGCCTATCTTTAATGAGTGTCAAAAGTTTCGCACACAAGGGTTCACACAGAATACTGTCACCCTTCTAGGCAAGGAAAGGCTGTATGGCTGTCACTCTCTATCCTTCTGACAGGAACAACTGCCCCAGTAAGCAGGAACTAAAACCAGAACCAGAAGGGGAGGGACAACAGCTATTGATTTCTAGTTCCCAGTTATGGTAAGCAAGCCTCTTATTGCAGTCAGACTACTGGACAGATGGGCACAGGAGTTTCCCTTTAAAGATGATACTTTATATGTGCTCAAAATTCCCCTTCCATAAGATTGTCCATCAACATAAATTAAGCTCATCTTTACAAAGAATATCCCATGTTGCATTCTCACTTATTTTGTATTAATCATGCTTCATTTGCAAATTAATATCAGCATTTTGCTCTATTAATTCAACCATGAGACAGTTTTCCATACGACAAGCTACCCAAGATCTTACCCAAGATCGCCAAGTGACCAGGCTGTTTGCTAACTCCTTTTTCTCTCCTACTGAGCTTTACTGTCCTATCTAAGGAAATTGTTGCCTATATTGATACCAGAATTTATGCTACAAATAAGTGACTTACCAAACATGAATAGAATTGCAATGACTGTGTCTCATTGTGGTCTATACATAGACAGTCAAACTCGCAGAGCATGAGAGATGCAACCCGTTACTTAATGTGATTAAACGTCTTGTTGATATACACAGTCCACTTCTTGTAATGCCTTGCTTTGGGAATCACAGTGGAAGTGGCGGCCGTAGGATGCTCAGCAAGCATGGGCTAAGCTCTATAGATAGACCTAAGTGTTAACACTAGGGAGTGCCATGTGAAGTTAAGGAGAGGGATGGTGTCTTTCTTCAACGGGACTTTTTACCTATGTGCCAGTGCTATGTATTAATCAACTGAGATCCATTGCCTGACTGTCTTGCTTTCACTAGCCTCCTTCAACAGAGACAAACATGTGGCTGGAGCGAACATACACACAGCTGTGCACCGTGCATCTAGGGCTTCCTATTCTATCCCCATCAATTTCTCCAAACAACCCACCGAGATCAAGGGGATACCTTACAGATAAGAAAAATAAGGTGCCAGAGACAATAAGGCATTTCCCCAAAGTTTCATCTTTAATACATGAGCGAACCCAGCACTGAAGCTACCGATGAAATATGACAGTGAGATCTCAGTAAGCAATTAACATGTCTCCTGCTAACCTTGTGTTTTGCTCCTTTTACTTGAAAATGACCATCTGAGGGTATAGAAAGACTGCGTACTAGGGATGTCATACATTTTTGTCGAAGGAAGAATCAGCATGATGAGGGGCCTGTGTCGGTACCAGTAGATACTCCACACTTGTCTGGACTGCTAGATGAACATGGGCTCTCATTACACACTGGATGCCCATTTGTATCTCTCTGATTCCACACAGTTTTGGTGGCTGTGACTTTGCAGCTCACATCCATGTGGGGACCAACACAATGAAGGGGATTTGGCAATCGAACAGTTAAAACTTTTTAAGATGCCAAACATATGGATGCTCAAGCTATCCATCTGGCAGCAAGGCCAAAGGCTAAAAGCTGCATGAGATAGCAACAGGAGAAAACATTGACCAGTGTGAACAGCTGTGATCACAGGGGAATGGCTGCAAAAGAATAACTCTGGGACTTTTCGTTTTGTAAACAATATTTGTGATGAGTTTGTGTCACACACACACACACACACACACACACACACACACACACACACTCATACAATGATAGCACTCCTTCTGGGAACCATCATTTATATAACGCAGACCCCTCCCCAGGAGTGGGGAACTCACTCCTAAGGTGCTAAAAGTACAGCTAGGAGAATTTCTTCATGTTCAAAGCTTCCCATAGATAGGTCTGCTTGAGGCAGCTGCCTTTCACAAGGTCAGGAGCTCTTCAGTACTAATATGTAATCCCTCTGGATGTCCAGTGGCTCATTCTGCTAACCTGACACAAACGAACTGGCTCTAGCTGTCACCTGTCCTTTAGAAGCCCCTATGGGGTGGACCAGTTGAGGCCTTCCATCCAAACCTATATGCTCTCTCTTCTTGGCCCTCATTTCATAGATTTCCACTAAAGTATAGATAATACAGTTTCATCCTCTGATCAAACTCTACTCCACCTCCAAGTCTGTTTGGCAGAGCTGGTTATGAAAAGGAGAGAAATACCTGAAACTCATACCTCAACTTAAAAGAAGTTTTACTTAGCTGACCCCCCCCATCCCTCCAGTCCTGCATATCTCCAGGGTCTCAGGACCATTTCAGAGCACAGATATTGTATCAGGTGTTTCTGGGAACAGGCACATAAAACAAGTTTATATTTAAATATATATGTTAGTGATTTGGCCACAGAAACTCTTTCTAGTTTCCAAAAAGGCTCATGGAGCCTGCCTAGATTTTTTTTTTAAGCCATCGCATCACATGATACAATCTTAAAACCACCTTGAAAATGTTGCTGCCCCCATTTGTATCTGCTTCCTTATCATGAGTTCCAGTGCTGAACACGGTGGTGCTTAATCCATTGTATAGACATTCTGAGTTTCTACTAAGTGTAAGGTACCTGTGTACCGAGCAACGCAGCCCAAGGAAAGCTCATGTTCCAGAGTAATTTGAAAAACTATTTATTTTTTTTCCTCTGTTAAATAATTTCTAGACATCTGTTATCAAGACACTCCAGCATATTGTCCCAATTCTCTGACAGATAATCCTGCATAAACTCTGCAATTCTTTTCTATTGATATTTCTCCAACTTACTATTTCATTTCCTTGCAGGTAGAGAGAACTCTTCCCAAATTACTCATAACCTGAGTCTCTTGTAAGTGGGACGGTATCCCATCATGATGTTAATCAACCACTCACAGTGGTGATGGAGGTCAGTCCTTGCCAACCAATGGTCCTCCCTGGTTTGTACCCATTGTCTTGAACAATAATATGGAAATTGTTTCTCAATTGTTTAGTCTCAAGACAAGATGCTCCTCCACCTGCCTTTGCCTGGGAAGTAAATGAAATTACACATTGTTCTCTGAAATGCAATTTTTATCACACTGTTTCCACATATTAAACTCCTTGCTTTCCCTTTAAATAAAACTATCTCCATATCCTATAATACACAATACCTTTAAAATGCCAGACAATCAGAACCTTCTGCGAACAACTTCACATAAAAGAAGTAATCAACTTTTCCTAGGCAGTCAGGCTGGAAAACAATCTCCAGACAATTATCTTGTCCCTTTGTCATTTTTGTCTTAGAAATCAAATTTAATTCTTAAGGTTGTTGGGCTTAAAATGAAATCTTCAGAACCATCGTCTGGAAGGAAGGGAATAGGGTCCTAGGGAAATGCAGCGCAGACCTAACGTACCCTCTGCTTTCCAACCCTATGACTTCTATGTACAGTAATTTTGTTTTATTGCTCTGGGTGATAAATGTCTTAATAATTGAATATAAAGGGAGTGAGAAGATGAATTCACTGAAGCAGATAATTTGATATTTCCATTGCGTTTGCTTTACTGGATTATCGGTATGATAAGGTGTGGGGTGTGATGGAAGCTCTGAGCCACGGTGTCCTGTGCGAATGTGTGCTGTAGATATGGGCCTAGTCAGGTCAAGGACACCATGGCTTCAGAGCCCTGGGAAGGTAGCAAAGTCTTTGATGGGCTAGGCACAAGGAAATCGTGAAGCCTTCCAGTCTGGTATGTGTGTGAATGTTAGCAGGATAGAAAATGTCTGATATAGTGTTCTCAGCTCATATGTGTGGACTAAAGGCTGCTTCCTTAACAGAGATTAGCTAAGCCTGTCTCCTTAATCCAGATATATACAATGAAACCCAGTCTCCTTGTTTATCTATATGCAATAACTGCCTCCGAGTTGAATTGTATATGATGAACATGCTGAACTTCCTGGATGCGATGTTTTTTTCCATCAGAGCCCAGTCAACTGGACATCAGCTATTTCTCTCTGTGTGTTTGTCTTTCCTTCATTCCCTCATTGCTCCAGTTCAGATCTTCCCCTGGAAATGTACTGGAAGGAGCAGGAAGGCAAACAGGCTTACTGGGTGTCATATGCTACACACTAACTAGCCAATAGGTCAATGATCAATAATGTGATCTGTATCAGATTAACATAGCCTCAAATGCATATTTTTGTCATTTTCCATTTTCCACCCATTCTACTGGCCTTCTGCTCCTGGGCAAGGCATTCAATTCTCTTGTCCTCAGTTTCCCTATAAAGAGAGATGGTAACAGTGACACCCTCATAGGCTGGAATTGAGGATAAAATGAGCTAATAAGTGTGTGATCCTGTAAAACCTGCCAGAGTCAGAGACCATAAGCATTGCTGCTATGGCTGTCCTTACTTCTAAATTCAAGAATTATTTTTCTCTTACTTTTTTCAAGTTTATTTTAAAGTGTCAACCTTTTCACCTACATCAAGCCAAGAGGAGGAAATCCGCCATGCAGGGAAAGATTAGGTGGGTGGAGCTGTCTCCATTGCCACTGACAAATTGTCTCTCTTATGGAAAGGATACACACAGAAATCACACAAAGCTCTCTGAGCAGTACAGTATCTGTAAGCTTGCCTTAATTATTATAAATCCCCTCATAACCATTTAAAAATAGATTCTGGACAACTTAAAATGCTTAGTATTCTATTAAGATAATGGGAAAAATCAAATGTAAAGACTTTAACAATGCCTTCCTTGAAATAGACTTTAAATTATATAATGCATCTAGTTCTTTACAACTCTTCATGTGCCCATTTCCATTGGAAAAAATTATCCCCTGCCTCACCCCACACCTTCCCCAGTGTACAACGAGACACACTAACAAAAAGAAAGTAACTTAGCATGGAAATTTACTTTTGCAAAAGACCCAAACTGGGCTAGCAGGCATACCAGTGCAGGAAGGTTGCCTGGTTCTTATCTGATCGTGGGGTGGTGACTGTGCCTCAGCCCGCTGGTGTGACCTGGACCTCACACTCTGGTGTGTTTTGTTAAAAGTCATAATCTATATGAAGAGGGAGGGTATGATAGAAAGCCAAATCTTAGGAGTCCTGCATCCAGGGTTTGGGAAAACAAATCTATACACAGAAAATTTCCAAGGTGAGGCGGGGTTTATAAAGTGCTGCCCCTGGCAGGCTAGCCATCTTTGATAGGAAGAAGAAAACAATATTTCTCACATTGTTTCCTCTAGCAATCTATAATGCATACTAAGGAATTATTGGTAATAGTCAAGAAAAAATTGTATTCATTAACTTTGAAAGGGGTAATTTTCTATAGATAAATTGGAAATAGTGAATTTGGATGCTCTTTTTTTGTGACCATTTGTGCCTCCTTTGAGGCTATTTCATCTAGAGCATATAGCTTATGGGTGTCTAATACAGAGTAGGAACTTTGACTGAAAGTAAGTATATGTAGAAGAAAGGAAAAATCTGTGTAAATGATTCTCCTAGTTGTACAATATCAACTTCTGATTAGCTCTTGTTGCAAGATTTGCTGAGCATTTGCAGAATTATAATGCACACCTTGATCTATGGACACAATGCAGACCTTAGTTCCTAGTCCTGGCCCTTCAGGTTAGATTTTGCCTGGGAAGTGGTTTATGTGGACAATGCAATGTTATCAACATTACATAAGCATCTACATGGGTAACTTAACTACAAGAAGCTCTGAGAAATGGCTTTCCATTTGGCTTCCCATGAGATAACACAATGAAGTTTACAAAAATGAAAAGCATGATCAAAATTATTTTGGTATATATGGCCTTAGCATCAGTATGATGCCTTTAAGGTCTCATGGGACATTTTCCTGGGGTAAAGTGGTAGGGACCAATAAATGTGTAATCTGGCAAAGCCTGGCTAAGTCTACAAACATTGCTGCTGCTGCTGCTGCTGCTGTTGTTGTCAAGATTTCAAATTCAAGAATTACTTAAATTTAGGATAAGTTTTTTCTTTAAGAATGCAACTAAGATCTTCCATGTCTCTTTTTAAGGTACCAGAGAACATGAATTATGAGGGTTACCCCCAAATCTACAGATTCAGATTTTTTTCAGAAAATCTAGGAAAGGGATGCAAGGAATTATGTTCTTTTTTTAATGTATGGTTACACATATTTTTGGAGACAAGTTCTAACTGTGTAGACTAGAATGGTTTCTAACTCAAAATTGACCTATCTCAGCTTCATCATTGCTAGGATTTCAGCTGTATAGAACGGCTTACTTCAGGTATGGTGATGCTTTGATACATGCGTAAAACATGGTGTAGTAAAGTCAATAACCTAATTTTCCCTATTATTTTTATAATGAGACATTTAAAGTTACTGTTTTAAGGGTCAAAGTGTATATCGCATCATTGTTGACGATAGTCAACTTGGAGGCTATTACTCTAAAAGAAATAATCAAGGCACAAAGGACAAACACAAATGTGCCCATTTTATACACAAGCTCTTGATGAATTTAATATCATGGAGGTAGAATATAGAAAGATGACTACAAGAGAATGGGCTTAGGGTAAAGGTGAAGGTGGGTAGAAGTTGTTGATCAAAGGGTACAAAGTTATATGCAAAGAAGAGGAACAAATTTTAAGGAATCCTTGTGTTACTAATCAGTTCAAATTATTCTGTTTTACAATCAAGATTGAGAACAGCCTCATTTTGAATAGTACTGAAGACCTCAATCAAGCATTGTAATTTTCTTCCACTCAATTAAGTAACTACCTGGTACTTTATGGTACATGTGTAGACCCTAACTGACCTCATCTATATTCTTCCAAAGTTGAGATCCTTCTGAATTTCCTGGCTCTTATGAGAGCAAGAGGATACAGAGTAAGCTTCAGGCATTGTGTGTGTGTGTGTGTGTGTGTGTGTCCTTATGTGTATTTCTGATAACTGAAACTAGTGCCTTGAACATGCTATTTGAGCAAACTATTACTGTATTGTTGCAATGTATGAATGTCTTTAGCCTCCTGTGAACAAAGTGCTATGCTAACCCCATGTGACCCATGAGTGTTGCTATATGAATTAACAGTCTTAATAACTTAACACTGAATACATACACCATGACACATGACTAATCAGAGCAAATGGGACAAAGAGTTCAATGTACTACTACTTCAGTATGTACCAAGTTAAAAGCCAACCTGGACTACACAATACTTTATCTCTAAAATTAGCAAATATAAACAAAATAAAGCAAATATGTATGGATATGAATGTGTTTTCAAAAATTTAATTTAAAGACTTAGAAATAACAAAAGACATGACTGGCTTTATAGAGACATGACTTGTTGACAGCAGAGAATTTTAAAGAATTTTCTTCTTTACATCTTATTTGGTTATCTGATCTCTAATCACCCCCTTACTCTGATGAAATGAGAACACAGTAGTCCTCTGAACATGGGCTGACCAAAGTATCCTGGCAGACATTGTTTCAAATCATGTAGAAGGCAAAGAAACAAACTAACCTGTTTATGTGATTCTATAAGAAGTCATTTTAAAGGGATAAGGTGGAATACCAGGCAGACAGCGGCTTCACCGTGGCTGGAATTGCTGAAAGTTTATATGCAGCTTAAAACACTTTAACCACATCATCTCCCCCTTTCCTTTTCTGCCTCCAAACCCTCCCATACCCCCTATGTTGTTCTTTTTTTAAATTTATAGTAAGGCATCGTTTAAATACTTATGGTGTTGGAAGACAGGACAGGTAACAACAGAACAGGAACAAGTGACTTTGTCCTTTAGAACATCACAGAGTCCTTTAAATATTAACATTAACATTCAAAACTGAGTTTTGGACAATGTGGCTCAGGTCCATTAATGAAAGAAAAATAAAAAGAGGCCATTGATTTGAAAAAGACCAAAGAGTTGGGAGGTAGAAGGCTGAAGATGAAAATTATGTAATTGTATTATAATTCCTCCCCAAAGGGTTGATTGGGAAAACAAGAAAGGGAAAAATGCAAATAAAACAACAGACTCAGAAAAGACTTATAATGAGAGCAGTACACATAGATTGAAGAACAGTGCCCCAATATAATACAAAGAATATAATAAAAATCTTAGAAATGTGAGTTTGAGGTAGTCAAATACTTATTGATATATACAATATTGTTTTTTTTTTTAATGCTGAGGAACATCTAGATGTTTTCATCATCTTCCTTTAGTGTCTAGTGTGCTGGGATTTCACACTAGTTCTACAATATCTAGCCTTTTAAATTCAGCATTGATCACAAAGGGATTTGAGAAGAGGAACTTATAGGAGCAAAGAGAGAGAAAAATGGCAGCCAATCCCATTCAGATTTCAACCATAAATCCAGAAAGGAGAGATGCATGCGAGAAGAGAGCAGACAAAGGGATTAGAAAGCTTGACAGGGCCTCAGACACAGCTGTGAGTGTAGGAATTAGATCTCGGTACTAATCAGATTAGAGAAGAAAATCCCCTACAGTCCATATTTCCTATTTCCTAATGTTCAAGATTAACCCAATGTTACTCGTCTGCATTGTTGAAAGAGAGGCACAGTGCCTTACTGAGGTCACCTAACTACACATCCACAGGAAATTCAGTTCTCACTTCAGACATCTTAACATTTAATGTGACAGATTTGCTAGAATCCTTGGATATGATTATTGGAGTTCAGATGTTTATCCTTCTGGTCACATCCAGAAACCCAGAGGGGAAAGGATCGATGGTGGTCTATGTTCTTGCCATCAGGTTTCACCTTCCGTACAGGGTTCCCTGGGAAGTTAAATTGGCAAAGGCCAGTTGAATTGGGAAAAATATATCCTTCTTAGAGACTCAAAAATAATAATATTGTCTTGGAAAGTGGCCATGATGATTCATGATAGACATGTTGCAGAGGAAATAGGGGAACTTTTTGACATATCCACAAACATAGTTAACCGATACCGACTAAGTGACCCCAGTTCAACACACTAGAAAGTGAAAAAATCTATCCCGTTTACTCATTTAATTGATATTTATATCAGACTAAACATCTCAATCTGGCTCCTTGTGAACACATTTTAACTATCTTTTCTACTTTAAGAGCAAGCCAGACTTCTGAATTCAGGAAAACAAACGTTAAATTGAGACTCAGTCTCTCTGTTTTAATGTTAGTGAAAATATCTCCACATTTCATGACCTTTCTGTTTGGTTGGATAGACATACTGCTTCTTAGCATCTTTTCCACTCTGCCTCTGTCCAGCTTTTATCATAGATTCATAGGGTATAATTTTATTGGCAATATTTTTATATCAAATCATAACATTAAAAGAAATCTTGGGATTTTTTAAGACAAAACTAGTTCCTTTTAGCTATATACCTTGGACAGATTTTGCTTATAAAAGGCACATGAACACTGAATATTACAGGTTACCTAGGAAACTCGCAGTGGCTACACTTCAAAACAACACAGAGCCTCCATGGCTGAGGCTGAATGCCATTTTTAAAAACTCTATTTTGGGGATGGTAAAAGGAATAGTTAACTCATGGAGATCAGCACACAGCTACTTCTTTATTTAGGCTTTCTTTCTCTTTATTATTCTTCACGTCTTTGTCTGCTAGAGTTGCTGTTAAGAGAAGTAAAACCTATAACAACCTATCAAGAGCAATGTTCTTTATTAGCCATGACCCCATCTGCAGGATGTAATAGTTTGGACTCTCCAAAGAGAGGGAAGGAAATTGTTAATTTTTAGATCTTTTGCATTCACTGACATGAGGAGACTGTGTTAGTGGCTTTGTGTGGCCATAATAAAATACAAGGCTGCAAATATAGGCATGTAGTATCTACGGTTGCTCACCATTTCAGCACATAATGGTGGTTGAGTATAGCAGAATAACTCATAGCAAACCTTCCAGAGACAGAGAGGGAAGAATCCTACATCAAGTGGTTTTCTCTTATGTAGCCCTGGTCTACTGGCTGACCACACCCATTCTGAAAGCACCCTCCACTACCAATTGGGATGTGCTTTCCCAACCTCCTACGTGATTTCCAATCCAATCATGTGACAATCATATTTTTTCCATTGATGCATGTACATCTGTGTACATTCATGACTTAATTATAGGCAACCAAGGAAGCATGATGAGGGCATCAGATAACTTGGAACTGGAGTTACAGGCAGCTATGAATGATGTTCCATTCTGTTTGAATGGAAACCCCTGGTCATATGCAAAAGCAGTAAGGGTTCTTCACCCTTGAGCCATCTTTTTCACTTTGACAGTCAGTTTTGACTCAAGATAAAGCTTCTCACTGACCATCTATCCTGCTTGCCTAATTTAATCATAGTGGATGATAGTGGAAAATTATAAATGGCTCACCATTTTACTTTCCAATTTTTTAGGCTTGAATATTTGTCTTAATTAAGTGTCCACTGCATACAAACTATATCGAGGAATATAAACTCGAGTTGGGATAACACCTGGAGAGATGAAAAAGTACAGCCTAACTGACAAATACCAATTGCAGTGTGCAATTTTAATACTTCACAATATTTACTACTGAAATAATACAGTCTTGTTATATCATTCACTATCACAAGAATAAGTAAAAATTTCCTTTCAAATTCTCCTCCTGAGGTAATAAATTATACCAAAAATGCACATCCTCGCGGTTCATAAAATGAAAAGATAAAGTCCACCCAGAGTGAGATGTATTTCTGAAAGCCCATAGCATCATATTAGCTATAGTCAAGGTCACCTTGGCTACAGCTAGTCCTAGAAGCACAACTGAGAAAATGCCTGAGGCTAGAATTTAGTCAGATAATCGAGAGCTGTTGCAGTGTTTTCTGAAATCCAATTACCAAGTCCTTTATTACTACAGGCAAAGTGCGGAGTCTTTCCGTATCTAAAGGAGTCATAGGACCATAGCTCTGTACGAAGAGGCCTAGGAAGCATGTCTGCCTGGTGATGCTGATGATAGACAGAGAGTCGGACAATGATGCCATCTATTCAAAACCCACATTTCTACTGGGCTCACTTAAAACCTACTTGTTAGGTTTCAAACCTGGAACAAATGGACTTGGTGCCTATTTAACATATCAAAGCACCTGGCCAACTGGCTCTCCCAGCATTCCCACCTGTTGTTGGGCCCTCCTGATTAGGAAACCCTGACCCCCACTGTGAACTCTGTAGCCTAGGAGGCTGAGCTACCCTTCCCAATATTATCTAAACAATTGGTTACCTTCCCCTTTCTTCTACTCATTGGGCCTTCTGGCTGCTGAGTCAGATTTCCTTCTTTCTCCTCTCCCCACCTTTCCTCACTCCTCCTCTCTTCACATGGCTCAAGGTCATGTCCCCTCTGAACTTTCCCATATGTTTCTGACACTGGCTCTGCTCTCCCACAGATGTACAATAAACTCCACCATCTCTAGGAGCAGGAACCTCCTTTCTTTTTTCATTTCTTTTTGAAATCACTTTTTTTTTCTCACCAACCCTCTGTGTTAGACAGTAAATAAAAATTATGCAAATATGATAAAGCAAGTAGAAAAGACATTTTAAAGATGAAATCTCAAGCCTGCTGTGTTTCAGTTGTATGTGTTTAATTCTCTAAGGCTTGATTGTCCTCCTTTTGCAGTGATTAGCTATAATTATAATCCTGCCTCGAAGATTTGCTAAGTGGAAATAAAGAAGATAAAGGTGAAGTACCTGACGTGATGTCAATCAAACTTGAGTGGGAAGATGACTTCTGAGCAGTAGACTATGCTTGCGGTGACCAAGGCTAGCACCCTTGGTGAAGCCCTTCCTTGCAATGTCTTTCTTTCCTCTGCAGTCTACTCCAACAGGTAAAGAAATCAGCAGATAACATACAGATTTAACAGGTTCCCTGTTTTGAATTCTGATTTAAAGTGTGCTCAGCAGAAGGCCTGGGACCTCACCTTTTTCACTGTCAGTGAGAGTGATGGTAGTAACCAACTAGTTGCTGATGTGATTGAAGGCGCAATCCATAGGAGGGACCTCATATCTGACAGCATGAACCTGGTCAAAATCCTACAGCTAGGGAGCTCATATAGCTAAAGAGGGAAACTACTATTGTTATTTTGTAAAGTGGGCAGAGCATCAAATTGCCTTCTAAATTCTAGTCCCTATACCCATTAGTAGGTGCAGTTTTCACCTCTCATCAGAGAAGCTTCTCTTTGTAGTGGATAATGCTTAACTCAGAGACTTCGATCTAGACTAGCACAGAACGTAAGTGACTGGGGGATGCTTAGTGACAAGTCAACATCTATAACACCATCATCCCCCAAAGGCCCGGAGAACACTGTGGAGTAAGGAGCAGAACAATAATGATGGCCAGAGATTAAGGAGTGCTTAGTAAAGAGTAACTTCTGGATATGACAGGATCACAGCACTCGTAAACTTGGGAACATCTGAAGCTGCCAGCACAAGAACTGCATAAGATGAAACCTCCCGGAAGGATGGATGGGCAAGAGGCTCACAAGGCCCTGTTCTTAGTTGAGAGCTATTAATAGTCAGTGGCTGCTGGGTGGGGATGAATCTGTTTTCCTCAGAGGGTTGCATCGTATAAGTTCTACACACAAATACATGTGTGCAGGTTGGGTGACCCCACACACATAAATGTAAGGACAATTGTAATTGGACTCTGAAAGGGAGAGGTTATGAGGTTGTAGAAGGAGATGACATGGATATCATCAAGATACATTTAGTGCAAGTGTGAAATTGTCAAAGAGTAAATAGAGTATGATAGATTATATGTTTTCAATGCTATTTAACTTAAAAAAAATCACATTGCACACAGTAAGTTTTACCTACTTATTAAAAGATAACAAAATAAAGAGATAAATGAAATTACATTTTCCTTCTATCAGGTCAATATACCTGATGCATGTACTGCCAGGAGGGTCCAGACAGTGAAACTGCAGCTGCTTCACTTTCCAGCCTGTCAACTTGGAAATGTAAGTCATTGCTTAATGATTACTTGTTATAGGGAACAAATTCTCTCTCTCTCTCTCTCTCTCTCTCTCTCTCTCTCTCTCTCTCTCTCTCTCTCCTATATGATAAACACACAGAGAGAAAAAGAGAACAAGGGAGAGACAACTTATGATAGGCAAATAATGTGCTACATTATCCAATGTCAACTCTATTGTCTCCTCATGCCTGAGCCACACCATATTTTTTCAGAAGCAATTTTAGAAACAGAAGAGATAGCCAGGAAACAGAACTCTGGCACCCCTATTCCAGTATTAACCAGCACTGCAGTCCTCTGTCTTAGCTAGTAAGGTTTCCTTTTTCCCTGCTTATGACAATGGCTATTAAACATTCTTTCTGTACAACTAGACTATTAAGCAGTCAATAGAGTGCATATTGATTGTTTCCTAGTGTTCCCCTTCATTTGTTTATCAGAATATGTTTAACTAAGGGAAAAGTTTCCTTATGCCTGGAAATACTGAAATCCCTCTTCATTCCTGTGCATAAAATATCTGAGTAGGAGAACAGTAATTGTAGGAAACTGAGGAAGAATTGATTATAAGTCAAGGGCAGTCCTAAGTAATCTTTATTGACAAATGCAGGTCAATTACTGCTCACTGAAGACCAAGGTACACAGTTGTTACTTTCCACCTGAGCTGGAAATGGAGCAACTCAGAACAATCAGAAGTGAACAACCCCAAAACACAACTGTAAAGGGCAAAAGCTTGAGGAAGCAGTGGTACAGTCAAATTCCTCTTTTCATTCTCTGTGTTATTTAGAAGTGTGTGTTTGTTGAAATTACAAAAATAAAATGACAGCAGGGAAGATCGAGTATCAGAAGAAAGGCACAAGTAAATGCTTCAGTGATTGACAGTATAGTATGGTGTGGTGGTTGATCATGTTCATTTCAAAACTGCTGAGAGAGCCCATTTTAAGGGTTCTCCTTGCAAATTAATGATAGTTCTGTTAGGTAACACCTATGTTAATGAGTATAATCTAATCATTGCCCAATGCATGCATATATCAAAATGTCACATTGGGCCCATAAATATATGCACTCACTATTTGTCAATTAAGAATAAAATTAAGACAAATGACAAGAGAATATCTACCAAGGAAGAAACAGCCCCTGTCTCCAAGGTCCAACATCTTCCTCTGCTAAGCACATTACACCTAGGCATGCCAACTGCATTGCAGACGCTGAGAATGCATAAAACTTGGAATAGTCCCAACAGAACTAACTCTGTTCCCGTCACAGCTTCATTGTGTCTGTGCAGCAAGGTTTCAAAGCCAACCTGTCAAGGCTCATCACCTCCGTGCAGTGTTCTCTGACAAGACACTAAAAACATTCTGAACTTAATCTCAGACACTCTGCCTTCAGGGATTCACCCCTAAGAGAAAAAACAAAACAAAACAAGACACAGTCTTGTAGTATTAAAGATAAAACGTAATTACCATCACTGTTTTAGGAAAAGACATTGTGGCAAAGTGTGCATGCCACATTACAAGGGAATCTATAATCCATGTGTTCTTGGGGCACTGTAACCAGCAGGACAGATAGAAAAAAAAAAAAGTAATGGGTCATTAATTCCCTTCTATCTTTAGTTGCAAGGTTTCAGTAATTATTTCGTAAAACTATAAAATTCTGTGCCTGACAGAAAAGAAAGGATGAAGAATAAGCAGGGTGAGATCTGTGCTATCCCAGTTTCAGCTTTACCTGTTCCCTTTTCTCAGTAATTCTATGGACTACACAGAATTGCAAAGCCAATCCTTCAATTTCAGGCTCTGATGAGTATGCCACACTGTGAGAGTGAGATCTTTTTTATACCTTTTAGCTACTGGTGAACTGGGACATCCCAAACCAACCGTTTGTAGTCTAGGATCTGATATGTGGCCGGTGCACAATAAATCTTATGTATCAAATGAATAAAATTATATAAAAGTTGAGCCATTAGAGGGTCAAGCCCAGAAAATTAATAAGTGACTACTTAAAATTTAAGCCATAAAAGATTGTCGACTGAACGAGTCATGTTGGTAGAATAAGTAGTTATGTAGTGGTATAATATAAATGTTGGTCAAAAAGGAAATAAAATTTATTATGTTCTAATATATTTATAGGTGAGAGGACAAACATTAGTTTATGCTACATAACACAATGTAACATTTTGAAAATGAATTATTGGTTCTTGGAGAGTACAAAGATCAGTTTTAAAGAACATAAAATGAACTAAAAGTAAATAAATTGCTATGATAATGAATATTACAAATATAAAAATAAGCATGATGCAGCCAAATTATGTACAGCTACAGAACATTGTGTAAAGACAGAGATTTAGTCAAGAAGCCCCAATAACAAGTCCCTTGCACTCTATTTAATAATTATTAATTCCTAAGTTTGAAAAGCGAGGAAAATTCACTTTTAATTCACTTTGCTCATTGGTGAAATGATAAAATTTTCCATTACAAACTTCATCTACATATACAAATTTAATAATATGTTCTGTGAGAGAAAAAAATTGAGAGATTCCCACTGTAGCCTTAGCTGTTCTGTAATTTGAAAGAGATATACATTTTAACAATACTGTTAGGGCATATGCATACAGAGATGGAAAGTGGCAGCTGAAAGAAACAAAAACAAAAACAAGATCACTAATCTTAGGGAAACATAGATTAATATACTATATGATGAGAAATTTCAGTGGGCCATGGTTAAAGAGTTAGTGAAGAACCACTTGACCCCCCCCCCCCATCTTATAGTAATGACAAACTAGGTTCGCTGCTGCTTATGTTTAAAGCCCTGCTTCTCAAGGATTGGGCTATGACCCACCTGTAACCTTAACTACGAATGTATCTATACTGACTATTCCAGGAATGCCAAGCATATCTTATATCTTTGTTTCAAAGAGTTGTTTAATAACCATCTTTCAACCCTACCTTTGTTTCAAAGACTTATATGACAGCCTATGACTACCTTTTTTCCTACTGTGTAACCATGTCTTTGTTTCATGGAGACTGACATATTACGTTTATGGTCTACTCCTGTAACTTGCCTGTTTCACCCCATCAAATCCCCTATTTGGAAACCCCCTACCCTGACCTATTAAAGACTTGTCTTTCTCTTGTGCACTGTTGACCTCTGGAACCCCACCTTAGGGGGAGGCACCTCATGTCCACGAGCGAAGAAGCTTGCATTACTTTAATTACTTTGGCCATGATGATTTGGATCAGTCAGTGGTCTTTCTCCTCTCATCTTTGAGGTTAATAATAGCAAATTGCTAAGACTCCTTCATCACACACATGTCCTAAATTTGTGTTTGATGCCAGTATCTTTATATCTTTCAGATGGAGCCTCACTGGAGGGGGTGATTACTCTCACATGCAGTTTGCTGTGTTTCCAAGAAGCAAGTATGTGAAGCTGACTTTGAAAAATGGTGTGACACTTTAATGTTAGATTATTCAGGAAAAAAAAAAAAAGACACATCCAAGTCATCTGAGAATCAGGATGTTCAGATAAGAAAAAATAAATAAACAAAAACAAAAACGTATTTTCTCTTGAGCAATTGTTAATTTTGATGAGAATTTATGTGAGACCGACCTGGAATTTTACACAGAAAAACAGTAATCATCGAGTTTTATCCTGTATTTTTATATTGTCCTAAACATAAAAGCCTCCCTATGTGAAATTTAAGTAAGACAGTAAAAGGACTTGGAATACATGTAATGACAACTGAAAATAATTCAGTCTATCAGGTCAGATAACCTCTTAAGCTATGAAATGGGGTTGAGAATAGAGAAAGCAGACATGGTCTCAAGCTTTCAAAACAGGAATCAGCCTTCAATAGAGCTAAACACTGTAAGCAGAGAATGACCTACTTAAGGAAACCATTTACCTTTCTAATCTTTAAGCACCTCAATAAAGTAGATAGATGTATGTTCTCTAGACATTGCTGAATTTGATTAAATATGAAATGCTGAAAATTCATCTGGAGTGATAACCGAGATTAATTTTATCTGTAAAGGGGAAATCTATGTTATTCTCTGTGGGCTTTTATCTATGGCAGAATTATGAATTCTGTAAGTATTCTTGATATACTATTGATGTAGCTTTCAGTAACATCGAACAAACCTTAGAAAACAAGAAAAATTTGAAAATGGCAATTTGGACTGGTGGCAGACTTCTTTTTCACCAAATAAAGATTGAAAAGTTAGGAGTCCATAGAACTTGAATAAGAAAAGAGGGTTAGAGGTCCCTAGGTGCTTCATGCAACTCCAAAGAAATGCTTTCAACTTTTTTCATTCATTTTAAATTAGAGATATGAGATTGAGAGGAGGTTGTTGTGAAAGTAGACAAGAACTGCCCAACAACAACACAGTCGTCACTTCATCCATCAGGACTGTTGAATAGTGGGAAACAGACTTTGATAGGGAGAAATAATGGTAGATGGAGCTTGCCATTTGTTCCACAGGTTGATAACTAGATCATTATTTCTCAATAGATTATGTGAGTTAGTTCTGGAAAACTCTCTATAATCTCTCCAGAGTGAAAGAGACGGATAGACCGGGGGTAGGAGAGACACGGAGAAAAAAAACACAGAAAGATATCACCAGCCTCTGACATACATGGTACCCATAAGACTCATGGTTCTCCTTTCTTGCAAAAATAGAAGATGAACAGATGGGGACTCTCACCTATAATGACTCATTTCCTTTCTTTCTTTCTTTCTTTCTTTCTTTCTTTCTTTCTTTCTTTTTTTTGTTTTGTTTTTTGGTTTTTTGAGACAGGGTTTCTCTGTGTAGCCCTGGCTGTCCTAGAACTCACTTTGTAGACCAGGCTGGCCTCCAACTCAGAAATCCACCTGCCTCTGCCTCTGCCTCCTGAGGTGACTCATTTTCTTATTCTCAGCCTCAATATTGTTAAATATAGACTAAAGTAGCTTTAACAGAAAAATAATTTCCATTAATAAGGAGACTTCAGTGGTCTTATTTGACATCCATAATGGAAAACTGCAAATGAGGGGCTGAAATATAGTACCTATAGAGAAAAGTAGTCTCAGACAAATTCCAAGTCTTTTGTGTTACAAATAATATTGCACATTCCTTTCTTCTATCCTATCTTCAGGGGCTGCTTATAGTCCCAATGTGAACTCTAACTCAAGGAAAGTAAATTACTTAAATCATTTCTCATCATATCTTCTGAGAAAACATTATTGGTAAGATGGCTAATATGGTTGAAGTGCTAATCCTTCAATGAGACTAACTGCTATCCAGTTTTCCTACTCTTCATATCTACAAAATGGTAAACAAACAAGTGTAATACAGTATAAAATTACCATAAATGTATCTATTTCAGTGAGATAAATAAGATGTTAGCTCTTTTCCAGTGTCTATTTATCTTCTACAAAAAAAATCACAACTGTCATATTTTATTATATTATCCAGGAGTCATGATCAGAAGAAAGGCAGAAAGAAAGACAGAAGGGTCTTTCACTATTCAGAACTGCCAAAAAAGTAAGGACAAATTCCTGTCCTCTGACACTGAATTTCAGGGAAGAAAACAATTATGGAAAATGTTTTAATTCAAACTGATTTTATAATAGCAATCTGGAATAAGATCATTAATTGTGTGCTAGCAGCTTCATTCTGATAAGGGTGCAACTCCAGCCACAAATCAAAGATAGAAAGTCCAAGTAAACATCCAACAAGTAGGAATAATAAAGGGTGTTATGTTATATCGCACACTAGTATGGAGAGGTATGTCTCAGAAATAGGCTTTGTGATGATTAATCTTGATCACTGATTGACTGGTTTGAGAGACACCCAAGAGATTATTAAATCACACCCCTGCCTATGTCACAAGAGATGCATAGCATATAGAACAGCAACTGAAGGGAAAAGACCTTCCCTAAACATAGGCAGCACCAGTTAATAGGCCAGAAATTGAGATGGAAGAACAGGAAGAGAAAAAGAAGCCAGAGGAAGCAAGCTCCATTCTTCCTGATGTGTCTGCTGCTGATGCTACTACCTGAGGATAAGAATCCAGCGTCTTCAGACTCTTGATGGGGACACACTGGTTCTCCTAGAGTCTTCCAGATCTCTACCTTCTGCCCGGTATGGTAATCACTGATCCCTCTTGTTCTGATTTTCCACTTTCCTGGACTGAGTAGCTGTTGTGCTTTCTGGCACTGCAGCATATAGGAAGCCATTGCCGGATGATCCTATGGCAGCCATGATTGCCCAGCTAATGAGACCCATCTAGAAAATCCTGACTGTGATTTATTGGAAATGCAAGACCAGACATGGCCTTCCTGGTAGAACAAAACTCAGCAGGAATTTTCAATGTGAATTTGTCATTGACCATGCTCGAGTTAAATTTATATGTTTTCAGGAATCTATTAGAACACTGAAGTTTCAAAGGGGAGAAAAGGTTAATGCATTTTTTTTTTGTTTTTCTCTGGTGCTAGTTTTCAAAAGATAGACAATGAAAAAAATGAACCCTATATCCAATTATCATTTTAAGGTTGCAGCAATCCTCTTTTTCCATTGTTGAGGCAAAGTCTCTCACTGATAATACCACTTGAAAAAATAAAAGATTATTTGACTCACAAGTCTAAGGTACATCTATGGTGGCAGGGGAATCACCAGTGGCAGGAAGTTGAGGCAGCTGATCAATCACACTGCATCTGTGAGTGTGGTGGTTTGAATGAGAATATTGCCCGTAGGGTCAGATACAGGAAGAGTTAGTTTCTGGCTGGTGATGCTGTTCAGGGAGTTTTAGAAGATGTCACAGAAGAAGGCATATCCTTGAAGGAAGACTGAGAATTTGAAACCTCCCACCACCCCTAGTTTGCTCTCTATGTTAAAGCTTTGTGTTGAGGCTAGGCCTTCCTGTTTCCTTTCTCTGCTGCCATGCCTGCTGTCGCCACAGTGCCATGATGGACTCTTACCTATCCAGAACCGTAAGCCCACATAAACTCTTCCTTTTATGCGTTGCTTCTGGTCAGGGTGTTTTATTACGGCAACAAAAAGTAACTTAGACACAGAGAGTTGTGAATGTTTGTGTTACAGTTTGCTTTTCCTTTCTATTAATTTTTGTACTCTTACCTATAGAACAGTCTTGACCACTGGCAGGGCACACCTTCCTACCTGAATCAACCGGGTTTAGAAACTTCTCAGACATGACCAGACTTTTGTCTTGTAGGTGATAGATGACACAGTAATTTCAAAATCAATATTTAGCACCACCAAACTCTTTGGGATTTTTTTCTTCCCAGCACTGAAAAAAATCATCATTTTAAAAGGATGATAATAGACGCACTGGGGAGATGAAGTGTTTATCACATTAGCATAAGTACCTGGAATTGGATCCTCAGAACCATGTGAAACACGGATGGTAGCATGTCAGTTGCAAGTACAGAAGGTTACTGGGAGAATATAGGCTGGACTTTAGAATTCCCTGATCAGCCATTTTAGCTAAACTGTATGCTTGTTTGAGAGGCCCTGTCTCAGAAAACAAGACAACCAATGCTAAACTTTTGCTTCTCTGCATGCACAGATAGGCATATCACACACACACACACACACACACACACACACACACACACACACATACACTGGATAGCAAATCAACTTTGGAAAAAGGCTACAATGTCTTATCTGATTCTCCTTATTACCCTCACTACTTCTGGGAAATACTGATTTTTCAATGAATTTAAGATGAGATTCCACTTGTAAAATGATTCATATTCTGGAAACCAATTTAGATTTATTGATCTGTTGCTAATAAGGATGACAATGTACATCAATGACTATTACCTTAGCTCTTACTGTATGCAAAGGATTAAGCTCTGAGTTATAAAGGACACAAAATACTGATGGGAATCTTCTCAAAGTCTAGTAAATTAGCTGATGGAGCACAATGACTATAAGTTGCAATTTCTCCTTCCATTTACCCAAAACCTTTTAACCTTCAGTCTACAACATCCTAATCTTTAATACTCCATTTTACTCCTTAGAAAAACATAGCATGATATTTTCCAGAAAATATATTTGCCTTTCTACTTCTTAGAGCTTCTTTCTCCAATTTTATATTACATATTATTTCTTATTTGTGTTATTGTTACTTTATTGTCTATTATTTTTAAAGATGTATTCTTGTCCAGGGAGATGGCTTAGCAGGTAAAGGCAGAAATCTAATGACCTTACTGTGATCCCTGGGACACACATAGTGGAACAATTAAGCAACTCTCGTAAGTTGTCCTCTGATATCCACAAACAACATGACACATGTCTGCCTTCCACTCTACCAAATGTATGCACAGAGAAAAACACGCATGCATGCATGCATTCGTATGCATAAACATGCAAACACACATACATAAAAACAAAGAAATAAATTTAATGATTTATTTTAACACATAACATCTATTCTTTAGGATATTCTTTTCTCCAAGATAAAGAAAGAAACACTTATATGGCTTCCTGTAGGTAAGAACAAATCAACCATGGGTATTTGTATATCAGCTTTCAATTTTGAATGAAGTGAAGTAACTTCTCAATCATTAAAAGTATCACACAAATATGCATGTACAGGTGCACACACCAAGTAAGAAAAAAGAATACAACAGTTTTAAAGACAGAAAGGTATGTCAGGAAATAACATGCTAGAAATGAAGGTATGTATATTAACCCTTTGGTCTATTTCTTATTACTTTCATATCATTAAGACCTTAGAGATGCCTAACTTTTTGACTACTTCAAAAATCATCTTTAAGAAAGTAAACATGTATAATAAGACCCCCAAGACTTTCACATTATAATGTATAAAGCCCCAAGGCAAATTTTAAAATATCTAGACATTAAAAATGAGAATATATTATAAAAGAACCTATGAAATGCAGCAGAATCAGTGTTCAGAGGAATCACCACATTATATATTCTCAAAGACTAACAAAGAAACTGGAAAAACGTGATAAGCATCCATCTTCAGGAATTAAAAGATTAACAAATTTTAGGAAAGTAGAAGGAAGATTGTTGAGATGATTAAAACAAATTACTGAATTATAAAAAATATGGTAGGATTAGTAAGTAAATATAAAAACAGGTTCTTTTGAGAGATAAAATAAAGGAGTATGCCTTTAGTTTGCTGGATGCCGGCAGCACTCCAAAGAGGCAGCTGTTTGCTGTGGGTACCACTCTCCACTGAGTTGAGCATAATACCTGTCTCTCTACCTACCAGATGTCACTAGTTCTCCCCTGACTAATTGTAACAATGCAAATGTTTGTCAATCCTTCAATTTTCTTGGGGAATTGAAATTGTTCCAGTTGAGAACCACTGAAGTAACTGGTTCCATGTGAATAGAAGGGCTGGAGAGATGGCGTGGTGGTTGGCAGCACTTCCTACTCTTTCGAGGGACCAGAGTTTGCTTCTAACACTCGGGTTAGGTGGCTCACAACTCCATCTCCTGAAGATCTGACACCCTCTTATGGACTCTGGAGACATCTGCATGCACATCCTGGCCCCTGCTTGTAGATGTACATGTGCTCTGCATGTAGATAAATAAACTACACAAATAAAGTGGCCAGGAGAGCTATGGTACTTGAACCCATGTCCAAGTTCACTCTCTGAATCAAATGACGATTTTCATCATACAGAGTGAAATTTGTTATTCCAGCTAATGATTTCGATTTCTAGGTTGTGTTGTGACTGTGATACTCTTTCCCCCTAATTAGGAATGCTATCATTTAGGTTTGAAATGATATTTAGCAACTCTTGTCACGAAGGCTTATCTTCAGCTGTGTGCTATTTTGAGGTAGGAGAGGCTCCAGGATCTAAGGTCTCAGAGCTGGAAAGATGGCTCAGCGTTTAAGAGCATGTACTGTTCTTGCAGAGAACACAAACTGGGTTTCCAGAAATCACATCAGGTAGCTAACAACTGCCTATGACTCCAGCTCCAGGAGATGTAATACCTTTTTCTAACTTTTGCAGGCAATGCTCTCACATTGGGACGAACCCAAACCCATATACACATAAATGAAAGTAAAATCAAATTTTTGTAAACAGATGCGTGACTTAGTGGGAAGTCTTGTTCGCTGCAGCAGATGACCAACAGCCTTGTCCTCTTCCTCTGACTTCACAAGCCAGCCATGAGGTAAGTGGCTCTTTGTCCTTCATGAGCACACACAGTTCTTCACAACTCCACACTAGCCCCTAAGCAAAGGGGCCAAGTGACCAGGTGTTCAAAGCCACAAAATTGCTGTGAGTCAAAATAAACTTCTCCTCTTTACATGTGGATATCTCAGTATTCAACTCCAAAGCCAGAACACTCCCCTGGAGAGACTTGGAAATATTTAATCAGGCAATAACTGTGCACTACTCTCTACTAATTGAGTATTTACTGGGATTCAATCCCATGGTGGCTCACAACCATCTGTAATGGGATGCAATGCCATCTTCTGGTGTTTCTGAAGGCAGCTACTGTGTACTCATATAAATAAATAATATTTAAAAAACAATATCTATCATTGCTGTGCCTGTTTTGAATGTATATCTATATTTTAATATATGGATATATTACATGGTATGTCATACTGAGATAAGTAGGAATTTCCCCTTAGAAGTGAATCTTCTCCAAGGACTTATAATTTGGCCTCTAAAACAATTGACAGGAACACAACACTTTCACCAGCTAACGTATTGGAAATCAATGAGCCGAGTGGATATGCAACGTGCATCTCAAAGTGAGAAGTCAAACTTTAATTAGCTCAGTAATCACAACTTTTAATCTATTTTGGTATACAGTGATACGAAGCAAGAACTCTTTGCCACCTTTACCCTCCAGGAGCCCATGTGTGTATCAGTTAGTTTGTGAGACCCTCTGAGCCTCTGTTTCTTGCTGTCTCAGCCTTCATTTCTCTCACTGTTTCTTATGGTTACTGGTCTAAAGAGAAGGACCCACATCACATTCTATAAAACCCTCCTCTTCCTGTATGAGGATCCTGTGAGCTCTTGAGAGCAGAGCCACAATAGTGCAGCTTTCTACATTCAGGAGGACCTCTGGAAGAGCAGTCAGTGGTCTTAACCACTGCGCCATCTCTCCAGGCCCTATATTTTGTTTTAAAATAGTTCCTCCAAACCCATTTTTCCAATCAAAGGAAAACTGTTCCAGAGTTAAAAGTATGAATTTCAAACTTTATATGTTCAGAATAATTATTAGATATTTTAGCAGTATGAATTAAAAAAAAACATTTAAAAACAGTAAAGAAGAAGGAGAAGGAGAAGGAGAAGGAGGAGAAGGAGAAGGAGAAGGAGGAGAAGGAGAAGGAGAAGGAGAAGGAGAAGGAGAAGAAGAAGAAGAAGAAGAAGAAGAAGAAGAAGAAGAAGAAGAAGAAGAAGAAGAAGAAGAAGAAGAAGAAGAAGAAGAAGAAGAAGAAGAAGAAGAAGAAGAACTTGGGCTCTTTTGGTGACATAGATGATCAACTAAAATAGGAGGGAAAGAGTTACATCACAAAGTACACTGTAATTCTAAATTACTGAAACATGTAAATGAAACAAATCCCTTCCCACAATAGATCTTACTCTTGAACAAAATAATGGTAAATACAAATTATGTTGCATTCTGATATTTTATGTCTATGTTGCTTTTAATATCTTCTAGATGGAGACATCTTTCCTATGACTCAAGTTTTAAGGACTGATATTTATTGTTTTTAATAGCTGAGTAGTACTCCATTGTATAAATATACCAAATTTTTGTATCCATTCCTCTGTTGAGGACATCTGGGTTCTTTCCAGTTTCTGGCTATTATGAATAAGGCTGCTATGAACATAGTGGAGCATGTGGGAGCGGGTGGGTAGGGTAGCAGGGCCGGGAGGGGGGAGGATATAGGGAACTTTCTGGATAACACTTGAAATGTAAATGAAGAAAATATCTAATAAAAGTTGAAAAAAAAAAAAAAAAAAAAAAAAATTTGTTCCACTCCATAGATTTGGCCCAGGATGGAACTTTCTCAAGCCCTCTGTCTTCTGCCCTTATTTCCACCTTTCTGAACACGATTGTGTTTTCTGAAAATAGGAAGTATCACTATTCACGCTGTGTAAGTAACACGAAATAACTTAACACATCTTCCAGATGTAACATTCTGCTACTCTGCATGTTAGATACTTAAGCCTTTTGTTTGAATTCCAAAGCAACTTATCTCTTTTTGGTTTTTTGAGACAGGGTTTCTCTGTATAGCCCTGGCTGTCCTGGAACTCACTTTGTAGACCAGGCTGGCCTTGAACTCAGAAATCTGCCTGCCTTTGCTTCCTGAGTGCTGGGATTAAAGGCGTGTGCCACCACGCCCAGCACAATTTATCATTTTTACAGGTTTCAGCACTAAAATAAATTTGTAATCCTAAGAAATTATTGATAATATTGATTTTTCTACTAACGTCTACCTACTTGGAAAACCATATTATTATTTACACTCAATTTTTTTTGCACTAAAGTAAATGCTTTATGGAAAAATTATCAAGAAAATTGGACTGGATTTAATCTCTATTTTCAGTCATGAATTTTATGCTTTGCTTATAAATATTTCCTTCATAATTCTATCTTATTTTTAAAATTCTGAATAAAATATAACTACATCATTATACTCTTCTTCCCTCTAACCTACTCCAAACACGCCTCATCACTGTCTCAAAATCATAGCCTCTACTTTTTTTTTAAGTTGCTATTGCTACACCACTCATGTGCATGCATGCCCGTGTACATACACACACACACACACACACACACACACACACACACACACACACACACAAATATGTATGAGTGCCTAAATACATAAATATAACATGTTCAGTACATTTAGTGTTACTTAATTATTAAGTTTATAAAATATTTTTATCAAAACTTTACTGTAATTGCAAGTAAAATAATAGCTTCAATGAATATCAACTCCAATTACAATAATACATGGACTAATAAGTACATCAGTTTTGTCAATTATTTTTTGGACTCGGGGATGTGGTTATGAAAAGGCTCCATCAACCACAACTGAAGCTGAATAGTTTCAATCATTAAATAATGACTGTGACAGCACTTTTTATTATCACGTTCAAATAAATGCAAGACACCATGACATTTTAATAAGAATCATAAGCTCTTTGCCAGAAAACCTATTCAATATAATCTCCATAAGAAATGTCTCTCACATAACAGACTTTCTTTTTTTTTTTTTTACATGAAAATCAGGCTAATAAAATACTATTATATAAAATCAAGATGTTTTCTAGTACATTGTTTTAAAAGATTGACCACCATTATTTATAGCAATAGCTGAAGGATGTACGCAACAAACCTTCCATTGTAAAACAGTAAGGCTGCTCAAACATCTGCTTCAGTCAAATTTACGGGAAATTGCAGATTTTATTGTCCCTGAATACTTAAAATATACATTAAGAAGGCTTCTCTACCCATAATGAAGAAAGAAGGGGGAGGGTATGTATGGTTCATTGTCCTTAAAGATGTGGGATCTAAAAAGGAGAGGAGTAGTTTCTGTTCTCTACACAGAGTCTGGGTCTTACACAATGCAAAGTCAGCTCTCTCATGGTAGAGAAATTTGCCTCTTTATTTCTTTTTATTCTGGTAAGCTCTTAAATTTGCCATTTGACCCTTGGAATGTCATTCTTTTTCCAAAATGGCATTCATACATTTGGGTATATGTTGTCATTTATGTAAATGATATAAGCTAAATCCAGGACAGAAACCCAGGGATCCTTATATTTTTAAGCACTATAAAAACATTGACACATTGTGTGATTCTGATCTCAACACTTTCCAGACTTCAAGGGGAAATTATTCTGCCATTATTAGCATAAGTGATTGTGCTGAACAATATTACATTTTTACAAAAATGAATCATATTTCAGTATTCAAATTCTGTCCACAAGGTATATACCTAATTAAGAAGAATGATGTTCATTTCCTGGTAGCAATAACTCAATGATAAATATAAAACATTAAGAATATTACTTTTCAAATATTTCATCAACTGTGAAGTAGGGAGCAAAGCCTACAGCCTTCATTTTAGTCAAATCCAAGAACAATATGAATTGGAAGCGTCTGATGTCATGGGAAGTTTAATGAATTATGCAACAACTAAGTTCATTGTTAAGCCTGATTTTAAATTTCTATGGACTCCAGGGGAAGAATACAAGTTATAATTCTGTGTACTTAAAATTAAACATATGACATTAAATCCATGAGCCAGAATTCACGTAGCACTCTTAAGTGTCCAAATCAGGGTGGACATGGTTCATTACCAGTGCTTGGACATTAGTGTCGGTGATGAGCAAAGGCAATTTAATCCAAGACAAAATACACCAGGGTCTATGAAAATGGGCTGTAGACAAAGGTAATTCCAAGTATTAAGTTGATTATTTATGAATCAATAATGGAAAGTTACTGAGGCAAAAATCTGCATGTTCTACCATTCTCTCAGGAAACCTTTTATCCCACCAGGAGTCTCAGACGAAAGGCACACATCAAAACACCACACAATTTATTTTCTGTTGCTAATCTAATATTACAGGTCTTTATGACTCCTGGAATACAACACAAACTTGTCTTAAAAGTCACACAGCTCTCCTGAAATCAGGCAGTATTCTGTGATAATGCTGCTAATGAGAACTTCCACTAGTTCTGCCAGAGAAGACTCTGTGATTTTCTTCCTTTACTCCTCTCTTTTGCCTCCCTGACTCCTTCTAGGCATTATATATGGAAGATTTAATCACTTCTGACTCAGTCAGTCGAAAGGATTCATATAATGATTGGAAATATATTCACAAATATGATAACAGTAACTGCATATTTGTATGGGTATGAGAGAAAGAGACAGGGAGAGAGAAAGAGAGGGAGAGAGAGAGAGAGAGAGAGAGAGAGAGAGAGAGAGAGAGAGAAAGAGAAACTGAGACAGCAACACAGAGAGACAGAGATAGAGTCAGTATGGGTGGAGCCTTTTAAAAAACACAGATTTTGAGAATTCTGTGACATCTTGGTGAGCCTGGCTCATTCCTGTGTTCTCTATATCCAGAACAATAACAGAAAGAGATTAGATAATGAATAAACTTTGTGTTAACATTTTTATGAATTGAAAACCTACAAATTTATTGTTATATCTAATAATCAAAGTTAAAACTGAACTCTCCTTGATAAACTGCACTATAAACAATCACCAGGTTTTGATCCTTATTATAAATAACAAGTCCTGATATTTACCCTGTCTTTTGTTGTGTGTGTGTATGTGTGTGTGTGTGTGTGTGTGTGTGTGTGTGTGTGTGTGTGTGGTGAACCTAGCCTCTCAATACTCTACCTTCGAGCTTTATCCCCCTGCAGTAATTTGTTCTTAGTGGGCAAACCAATAAGACAAAGACCACCTTACCGTCCCTATGAACAGTAACACTCTTCGGAGTTGAAGCTGCAGAAGAATCCATTAGGGAGAAGATAAGTCCATCCTCAAAACCAAGAAGATATTTCATAGTGGGAATTCTGAGCAGTATCACCCATGTCCAAACAAAAGCAAACCAGAGAAGTTTTAACTTAATGCAAGGCAAGAATTTTTCATTGCAGGACAATGAAATAGCCTGGCTTAAGAACAAAATGGCATCACTATCCCTAATTGACAGAGGAAAGGAAATGTGTGTTCCCAGTTGCTTTCTTCTAACTAGAATTAATGGCTATGGCAGGTGCTCCCCACTGCCAAGTATTTCAACAAATAATCACTGTGTTCAAATAATACAAGAATCACCTACATTTGTGCAAGGGAAGCTATATACAAACCATGATGGGATAGAAATTAAAAATAATTTGTTAACATATTACTTAATTCATGAGACACCTATCTCTGTGAAATGAAAAAAAAACAAAAAAACAAAAAAAAAAGAGCCTTGAGAAAGATCGATGCTAATAAGAAGCACTGTGCAAAATGTAATTTTCATTTTGTAGCATGTCTAAACCTACTCTCACTACAGCCTTCAGGAAATGATTTTGTCTTATTACAAAAGAAAATTAGAAAAAGGAAGTAAGTCCTACTGACAGCTTAGCTACTTAAAAGTATAAAGTACTATTCTTTGACAACATATTGATTAGTGATTAATGGGCTCACAGATCATTTTTCTACCAACAGAATATAAAATATATTGACAAAATGGGATGGTAAGGTGCTCGCCATGTAAGCATGGGAATTTGAGTCAACACCCAGAACTCACATTAAAATGTCAATTGTAACAGCATCAATCTGTATTTCCAGTGCTAGAGTAGCTGAGACAGGAAGCTCCCTGGATCATGTTGGCCAGGAGTCTAGCTGAATTTCCCCATAGCTCCAGGTCTCTAAAGGACCAAGTCTCAAAAAGTAAGGTAGACAGCACCAGAGGAAGACAGCCAATATTAATCTCTGGCCTCAGTGTACACATGTGCACAGACATATACCAAAGAGACATATACCAAAGAGACATATACCAAAGAGAGAGAGAGAGAGAGAGAGAGAGAGAGAGAGAGAGAGATTTTCACTGAAGGAGAAATGTACCTAGACTTTCAATGAGAAGCAGGAGGTGCCTGTGTTCCTGTACATTTGAAACCTGACCTGAAGCTCCCTTCTCACCTTGATGATTTATAAGTCACCCAGTCACTTCCTTTCAGCCACCAGATGATAGTTTTCCTGTGACCAGCGAGATCACTTTATTGTTCTTTGACTTTGCCTCTAGACGTGGAAATCGTTTAATTAAAGATGAAGGAATGGACTTAGGTACTAAGAACATACTGAGAAGTCATGAATCTTCCAGGACCCCGCGCCTTGCACTGCTTCTGAGATTATATCTGATTCCCGAAAGAGAGCCTCGAATGTAACCCGCATGTGTTACATAGATCCTTCACAAAATGGGCATCAAGGCACAGAGAAGAGAGGGTGGAGCAAAAAAGAGATAGACAAGCCTGGAAGGAAGAAAGTGGTTAGGAAAATTAGATTTAGTAAACTCAATAAAACTTGAGCCTCAGGAATTCATTGTGCTTGTGTGATTTTTCTATAAAATATGCTAAAAATTTATACATTAAATCAATCTTGAAATTATTTAAAGGAATTGAATGCAAAAAGTAAAGTATGGTTCATGCCTGTAGTTGGACAGAGTAGACAAGTTATTATAATCATGCCTTGTATCCAGTTTCTCACAGTTCTGCAAGAAAACTGACCTTGTCCCTGACACTTAAGCATAAAACTTTTTTTTTTTTCCAAAACGGACTCAGTTTATAAAATTTAATTTACTTTCAATTTAAAGTAATTACAGAGAATGAATCCTGGATTATTGTTACCAGATTACTGGTCATTAACGGTATATCTATCCAAAGGCAGATATCTGAGGTGACCCCTTACTCTTCTTGATGAATTACTTAATTTGATAAATAAAAATTACATCCTACCAGGCATCCGAGCATAGGCAATGAAAATCCGATGTAAGGAAAGTACTACTTTTATGGGTTAACTTGTTGGCTAGTGAGGTCCCACAGACTTCCCAAACATTACAAGCTATTGCTAAGAATATCGGTTGTTGCCCCAGAACATAACAGTAAGAATTTATCACTGATGAATCATATAACTGAGTCATGAACAAAGTGTTATCTAGCTGGTACTGGCCTGAAAGTTTCATCCCTACAGTGTGTGTGTGTGTGTGTGTGTGTGTGTGTACTTTATATTCTTTTACCTTGAAGGTGCTATGTGCACTTCTACAGCAGAGAGCAACCATCAGTCTAAAGCAGCTGTGAACCCTGTGAGCTACAGTAATGACTTCTCTGGCAAGGTATTGCCCACCGGTGCAACAGTAAGACAAACCACTATCGGACTGCACTTAAGGCTCACTGTACAAATGAAATGTTCACCTGACATTATTATTTGGGCTAAACAGGTCATAGGCCTTAATTGGAGAACATACTGCTATCACTATGCTAGATGGGCATAGTATTAAGCGAGTTTCTAATGAATGATTGTTATACCCACAGATTAATGTATGTCTCAACCATCATAAGAAAAACATATTTTTGATGTTAATGGTGAGTGACAAAAAGAGTCAAGGTACAGTGACCAAAATACTGTGACTACCCAGCCCTAAATCATACATCATATCTCCTCTCCTCAAGGCTCAAGGGTCGTTGGAAATGAGGTAGAAAGAGTATAAAAGAGCCAGAGAGATGGATGGCTAGAAGAAAACAGTATCTTCAGAATGGTACAGAGAAACTGCATATAATATACAACAGCTGTTATTACTTGCATAAAACCTGTGCAACTATCAAGTCAAACCAAGCCCTACCATACAGAGGGAAATTGGAAAGAAGTTCCACCCAAAGCCAAGGAGCCACTGGACAACGCTAATTGTTGGGGGAAGGAGGTCATTGTACTTTATGGGCATAGCTCCAGGAAAATCTACCACACTCCAGTGGAAGGTTACAAATTCAGAATAGACACACAGCACAAATTGGATGTAATAGTTCTGAAAAACCATAAAGAGACAGAACTGTGTAGCTAGGGAAGTAGGGCAGCTCTGGGAAGAGTTGGAATGAATATGGTACAAGCACACACATAAAAACTTCAAAGAACTAGTAAAAGTTTTTTAAAAGACTAAATAGACAGATAGATGACAGACAACAGATAGATAAATGACATATAGACAGATAGATGACAGATAGATAGATAGATAGATAGATAGATAGATAGATAGATAGATAGATAGATAGAAAGATAGATAGATAGATAGGGTGTGGAGTAAAAATACTGTTCAGTGCCTAAATGCTTGCATAGCATGTGTGAGGTCATGGGTTCAATCCTCAGCTCGATCCCAAAACAAACAGAAATAGAAAATGGCTAATATTGCTGAGATAAAAATTAGGTTGAGTTTGTCTAATACTTTACAGCTTAACAATTCAATCAAAACAAGTTGCAAAAAGTTAAGTGTGCTTACGTAAGAAATTCCCTTCATCCGATGACTTTGTTCATTGTGAACACTTACAAACTTCTCAAAATCATTTGAAAATTCCTAAATAGAACAGCAATGGCTTGTGCTGTAAGATCAAGAATTGACAAATGGGACCTCATGAAATTGCAAAGCTTCTGTAAGGCAAAAGACACTGTCAATAAGACAAAAAGGACACCAACAGATTGGGAAAGGATTTTTTTTTACCAATCCTAAATCTGATAAGGGACTAATAACCAATATATACAAAGAGCTCAAGAAGCTGGACTCCAGATATTCAAATAATCCCATTTAAAAAATGAGGCATAGAGCTAAACAAAGAATTCTCAACTGAGGAATACTGAAGGGCTGAGAAGCACCTGAAAAAATGTTCAACATCCTTAATCATCATGGAAATGCAAATCAAAACAACATTGAGATTCCACCTCACTCCAGTCAGAATAGCTAAGGTCAAAAACTTAGATGACAGCAGATGCTGGCAAAGATGTAGAGAAAGAGGAACACTCCTCCATTGCTGGTGGGATTGCAAGCTGGTACAACCACTCTGGAAATCGGTCTGGAGGTTCCTCAGAAAATTGGACATAGTACTACAGGAAGACCCAACAATACCTCTCCTGGGCATATACCCAGAAGATGTTCCAACTGGTAATAAGAACACATGCTCCACTATGTTCATAGCAGCCTTATTTATAATAGCCAGAAGATGGAAAGAACCCAGATGTCCCTCAACAGAGGAATAGATACAGAAAATGTGGTACATTTATACAATTTAGTACTACTCAGCTATTAAAAACAATGGATTTATGAAATTCTTGGGCAAATTGATGTATCTTGAGGATATCATCCTCAGTGAGGTAACCCAATCACAAAAGAAGTCACTTGATTTGCACTCACTGATAGGTGGATTATAGTCCAGAAACTTAGAATACCCAAGATACAATTTGCAAAACAAAAGAAAATCAAGAAGAACGAAGACCAAAGTGTGGATACTTCATTCTTCCTTAGAATAGGGAAAAAAACACCCATGGAAGGAGTTACAGAGACAAAGTTTGGAGCTAAGACAAAAGGATGGATCATCCAGAGACTACCCCCACCCAGGAATCCATCCCATAATCAGCCACCAAACCCAGACACTATTGCATATGCCAGGAAGATTTTGATGAAAGGACCCAATATAGCTGTCTCCTGTGAGGCTATGTCAGTGCCTATCAAATACAGCAGTGGATGCTCACAATTATCTATAGGATGGAGCACAGGGCCCCCAATGGAGAAGCTAGAGAAAGTACCCAAGGAGCTGAAGGGGTCTGCAACCCTATAGGTGGAACAACAATATGAACTAACTAACCAAAACCCCCAGAGCTCCTGTCTCTAGCTGCATATGTAGCAGAAGATGGCCTAGTTGGCCATCATTGGGAAGAGACACCCCTTGGTCTTGCAAACTTTATATGCCCCAATACAGGGGAACACCATGGCCAAGAAGTGGGAGTGGGTGGGGAGGGGAGGGGAACGGGGTGGGGGTGGGGTGGGGGGTGGGGGTTATAGGGAACTTTTGGGATAGCATTTGAAATCTAAATAAAGAAAATATCTAAAAAGAAAAGAAAAGAGAAGAGAAGAAAAGAAAAGAAAAGAAAAGAAAAGAAAAGAAAAGAAAAGAAAAGAAAAGGTATCACTGAACAACATTTTTGCTGAGATTTAAAACATCCATTCTGTTGAATGAGCAGTAGTCTTGGGATGGGCAGGATAGGCAGAGGGAGTCAGTAAGCAGGCCTTAGCTCTGGGGCAAACTGATTAACATATGAATGCCAAGCCCATAGTTCAGTAAAAGTGAAACCTCAGGCAAGAGCCTATATCTGTTCACACCTTCCCTTTCTCCTCTGGGGGAAAAAAGAGAGAGGGAGGAGAGAGGAGAGAGAGAGAGAGAGAGAGAGAGAGAGAGAGAGAGAGAGAGAGAGAGAGAGAGAGAGAGAGTAAAGACCATTCCTCTTAGGAAAGGTTATGGCAAAAACTGACAGAACTGTTTCAGTCTGTGCACTCCATTATTAAAGAGCAGAGAAAAAGTAGCTTTTAAATTAATTGTAAACTTAAACACTAGTACTAGGAATGTGAATATTAGTGATATTAGTAATGGAGTCATTAATTATACAAACATTGTTAATGCTAGTATTAATAATATTATTATTTATATGTTATAAATTATTAGTGGTGTTATTATGATTGTGAATTTCCCATTCTCATCCAGAAAAGACCAATGGCTAGTTCTAAGAGTGAGGTTTACACATTAAAATGGGGCTCAATCTGCAGAGGGAAACCATTTCCGACTTGCACATTAGGCACATTTAAGCTCATTTTTTATAGAGAGAAGAAAGCTATGCTGCTTACAACAGTCTGAATTTTCAAGGAACTATGGGAATCATGGTAATGTGCATAACAGCATACATTTTAATAATGAATTGCAATGCATAGCAGGATAAAAATTGCATCCAAGTCATATTCTGTTTTACATATCAAATATAAACACGAATTGATTCTCGGTTATTATTTCCACTTTTTCACTTACAACCTCTGATGAGTCATAAAGGTAAATATATCATTATTGTTTAAAAGCAACCTCTGAAAATTATATTTGCCTAGAATGAAGTTTATGTGGTTTTTTTGTGCCTGACAGTCTCTTCAATACGAAATCTGTTACCTGAGCTGTAGGCATAGCTTTCTCCAAGAGGATACATTTTCCAAGAGGTATGTACATCATTAAGTCTGTGGAACACCTCCAATGGCCATTGATGGCCTTCCTAAGGTAATATAACAGCTAACGGGTATACCAGCCTGACAGAACTCTTGGCATTTCACAACAGTGAGGTGAGACAACCTATTCAGGGAGATTTATAGACGTTTGTGGAACCTTTGTAGTGTGGAGGGAAACTGCAAGTCATGCCTGTCATGGCTTGTATTGTCGCAGTATTCTAGATGGTGAATTTATAGTCACGCATATCACAGTTCACTGTGGACAATAGGGGACATAGCTACTTGGTATTTGTTGCGTCTACCTTCCTTCACAACAATCCTCAGCTGGCTACAAGAAAGCATACTTCCTGTGTGATGGAGCCATTTGTTTAGATTTTTCCATTTTTGATTTATAAAACTGCCTATCTCTATAATGGCTAAATGAAATAAGACTTGCAATATTCTAAGATTCTTGTACTGCATTTTTCTCTTTCAAATGGAAGTGTATGTAAAAGGAAAAAAAATCTTAGGACATTTTTACAGTCATTTATCTTTTCATTGATTTCTATTCTCTTGGGAGAACAACTGTTTCTTCCAGGCATGACACGGTTACTGGCTGAGATAAAGCTCCCTTATGAGCATAGTCAACAAAGACCTTGTCCTGCCTGCAAGCCAGGAGCTGAACTGAGTTGAAGAACACAGGGTAAGTGGGCCCATGGCCACAGTAGTGAGACTATTAACATGGCTGCCTAGAGGTTGGAAGGGCCAAGAGACCTTCACCTTAGATGCCAGGCCACACTCTCCCTCAGCAGCACATGGCATTGAGAAATGTCAAGAGAATTTAGGAAGTTCCAGATTGGCCATCAGTTGAGATTCTCTTCATGATGGTCTGGGACTTTTCCAATTATGAGGCTGCTTTGAATCACTCCTGTTCCTTTAAATAACCCTAAATAACTCACTGGCATATCAAAGTGGAATTGACTGAAATCCTTCCTTTGACCTGTTGGTGAATCTCTAGGGTAAAAAGACATTTCTTTACATCTCTCCAGGAAGAATTATATAACAAACATCTCTGTTCAATTATCTGTTGCTAACTTACATGCATACAGCTAATTTACAAATGCACACACACCTAACAGATTTACTAATGTATAGATACTTTAGGGTTTTATATTTACTTATAAATTTGTTTGTGCATGTGTGTGTACACATGCATGCACACACAATCATGTGTGTTTATTTGGGCCAAAGTAGACATCATTTGGACCGGATATTTCAACTGATCTGGGGCTCCACAATACTGTTAGACTGGCTGACCAGCAAGCTCCTGGGATCCTGCTATTCTTCCTCCTTGGTACTGATGTAGATGAATTCTTCTCATGGTGATTGGATTTTCCCTGTGGGATCTGGGAAGCACATCTTCTCCTGCCTTGGTAAGTGCTTTACTGACTGAACCATCTTCCCAACTCCTGGTTATACTTATCATAAACATTCAAACATTCTTTAAGTAAGACAGATAAGTATGTCATATATGTCCTTTTTTCTTAAAATTTACAAAATGGCATATGTTAATTTTTATGCCTTCTGGTGTAGTAAATAACATATATCCAATACATTTTGTGGCAAAATATACTCCACCCTTTATTTTTGCTCTCTAAAAAAAAAGTGTCTTAAACTTTAAGCTGAAAAAATTAAATTAAAGTAAAATAATTAAATCAAAATATATTCCTTGTGTAATCACATAAAAATAGTAATGAATTGATGTGTTTATTTACTGATGATACAAAGAAATCAAACTGTACAAGAAGAAGAAATGAGCTAGGGAGTTGGCTCAGTGGTTAACAGCATTGACTGCTCTTCCAGAGGACTTGTGATCAATTCCCAGCAACTACATAGCAGCTCACAACTAATACAAATCTAGTCCAGGGGAACTAACATCCCCCTTCTGGCCTCCATGGGCACCAGATATGCATAATGGTGCACAGACATACATGCAGGCAAACCCTATGTGACTAAAATAATAATTTTTAAAAAGCCCAAATAGTAATGAAAATTTTTGAACTGAGGCAAATTGGATATTGACATTTTCATTTAATTATCTTGGATATATTTAGAGTTCAACCGGAAGTTAAGTTCTGGTTTTGCCATCTCTGTATTTCAAAGATTGGATTCCCTACATTATGCCTCTCATGGAAACAATGACGACAACAGCAACCACAACAAAAACAAAAACAAAAAACCGTCACCCATCAATAGCTATTCTCCATAAGCTTATAAAGTGTAATTATATTCAGATAAACAAAAGTATGACATTGCCTAGTACTTGGTGCTTGCTCAACTATTAGGCCCTGTGCAAAAGTACATCATATCATCCTCAAAATTTTGTCGATACTGCTATTGCAGCATGACATCCCTGGAGTTTACTGAATTCCATTAGGACCACCTCCTATTATTTTGGGGGTAATCATATTAGTGTTACATTCCTGTTACAATTTTAGTATTAGCATTTGACAATAGGGTTGAGATTTTAAATGTATATCCCAGGATTCTGAGGCAGTAATTTAGCTCTGTATTCAACAAATATCAAAATGGAACTTGGCCATGATCTAATGTCCTCTCCGCATTTAACAAAGAGCCAGCTGGTACCTTGACCCCTGTCAGCACTACACATATTGCTTGCAGGCATGTGCATTCCCAAGTCTTTAAGCAATTTTCTTTTATATCTTGAACTTCATCAGGACATTTCAGCTTTTAACATTTTATTTTTTTATTGGATATTTTCTTTATTTACATTTCAAATGGTATCCATTTTCCTGGTTTCCCCTCAGGGAAAAAAAAAAAAGCCTCCTCTATCCCCTTCCTCCTCCCCCTGCTCAAAAACCCACACACTCCTGCTTCCCAGCCCTGGCATCCCCCCCCCCCCAATCTGGGGCATAGAACTTTCATTGGAAAAAAAGGGCCTCTCCTCCCATTCATGTCCAATTAGGCCATCCTCTGCTGCATATGCAGCTGGAGCCATGAGTCCAACCATGTGTGCTCTTTGGTTGGTGGTTTAGTCCCAGGGAGCTGTGGGGGTACTGGCTAGTTCATATTGATGTTCCTCCTATGGGGCTGCAAACCCCTTCAGCTCCTTGGGTACTTGCTCTAGCCCCTTCATTGGGGATCCTATGCTCAGTCCAATGGATGGCTGTGAGCACCCACTTCTGTATTTGTGAGACACTGGCAGAGCCTCTCAGGAGATAGCTATCTATATCAAGCTCTGTGAGCAAGCAATTGTTGGCATCCACAACAGTATCTGGATTTGGTGATTGTAAATGGGATGGATCCCCAGGTGAGTCAGTCTCTAAATGGTCATTTCTTCAGACTCTACTCCACACTTTGTCTTTGTAACTCCTTCCATGGGTGTTTTGTTCCCCCATTCTAATATGGATAGAAATATCCACACTATGGTCTTCCTTCTTCTTGAGTTTCATGTGGTTTGTGAATTGTATCTTGGGTATTCTGAGCTTCTGGGCTAATATCCACTTATTAGTGAGTGCATATCATTTGCGTTCTTTTGTGATTGGGTTACCTCGGTCCAGATGATATATTCCAGATCCATCCATTTGCCTTCAAATTTCATAAATTCATTGTTTTTTAAAAGCTGAGTAGTACTCCATGGTGTAAATATATCACATTTTCTGTATTCATCCCTTTGTTGGGGGAATCTGTGTTCTTTCCAGCTTCTGGCTATTATACATAAGGCTGCTATGAACATAATGGTGCTACATCCACTCCAGTAGTGACCAGCGTAACAGGCCCAAAAGCCTGGACCAGTACTGAGGTGAAAAGTTCACAGAAACTTCATCTCCTGGAACTGTGGCATCCTGTATAACTAATGCTCCAATAATGAATGTCCTTGCTTTGCTTGGTGAATGGAACTGTGTGCCTTCCCTCAGTACTGTTTTATTATAGGTGCTTCCAAACAATGACTTGCCAAATACTTAAGCAAAATTGAACTTTGCTTTCTGGCCTTCACCAATGCCCTAGGTAGTCCTTGAGTCAACCCTGGGCTTGGGATTCAGTAAGAATGTTGCCTATTCAGTGACATTCAGAATTCCCTCTAGTATTGTAAGAGAGATAGTGAAAGAAAGCAGGCATTACTATCTACCACATAGAGTTAGAAATCTCAGGGCAAGCTTAGCAAAGTAAGTATAGAATTCTTATTATAGTTATGTATGGCAGAGTACAATACTTATTAGTAGAAATTCCCCACACACAATCACTTAGAATAATAGCCAAGTTACTCCCATATACAAGAATTTACAATGACCTAGGAAGAAAGAATGTTGTGGTCTAAGAAGGAACTAGAGTAAATACTTAGAACTATAGATAGCTGAGTTACATCCATACACACAATTCACAATTGCCTAGGGGGAAGGTAGACTATACAATAGACTAGAATTGGAACTATGGCAAGGGCATGAAGCCCTTGCCCTGGCTTCTAAGATTAAGCTGACCTTAGCTGTGGCTGCTCTTTTTTTTTTTTTTTTTTTTTTTTTTTTTTTTTTTTTTTTTTTTTTTTTTTTTTTTTTTTTTTTTTTAAAGTTCCCATTTTTTCCCAACTTTTATTAGATATTTTCTTCATTTACATTTCAAGTGTTATCCAGAAAGTTCCCTATACCCTCCTCCCTCCCGGCCCTGCTCCCCTACCCACCCGCTCCCACATCTTGGCCCTGGCATTCCTCTGTATTAGGGCATATAAAGTCTGCATGACCAAGGGGCCTCTCTTCCCAAGGATGGCCAACTAGGCCATCCTCTTCTATATATGCAGCTAAAGACATGCGCTCAGGGGGTACTAGTTAGTTCATGGTTATTCTTCCACCTAGAGGATTGAAGACCCTTTCAGCTCCTTGGGTACTTTCTCTAGTTCCTTCTTCCTTGGGAATCCTGTGTTCCATCTAATAGCTGACTGTGAGCTTCCATCTCCATGTTTGCCAGGCATTGGTATATTTTCCCCCGAGACAGCTATATCCGGGCCCTTTCAGCACCATCTTGCTGGCATATGCTATAGTGTCTATGTTTGGTGGCTGATTGTGGGATGGATCCCTGGCAGGGCTGTGGCTGCTTTTGATCACAGTTGTTAACACTGAGGGGTTTTTTGTTTTTGTTTTTGTAGTTTGTTTGTTTGTTTGTTTGTTTGTTTGTTGAGACAGGGTTTCTATGTATAGCCCTGGCTGTCCTGGAACTCACTTTGTAGGCCAGGCTGGCCTAGAACTCAAAAATCCACCTGCCTCTGCTTCCCAAGTGCTGGGATTAAAGATGTGAGCCACCACTGCCTGGCTGTTAACATTGATTTTTATCCCAATTGGTTCCTGTTAGCTTTTTGTATGCATTCCTCTGTTTTGTGTAAAAATCACTTATAAGACTGGTGCTCTCTTTGAGACAAATTGCATCCAGATACCACACTCCCTTGTGTCCCTGTCCATCTACCCTTTCTGGCCAACTCCTTGCTCCCTTGTAATCAGAAACCCAAGATTTCTTCCACAGGTTGAGGGAGGCCAACTGAGGCCAGTCCACAGCATAGTGGAGCATGTATCCTTATTAAAATGTTGGAGCATTTTCTGGGTATATGCCCAGGAGTGATATTGCTGGGTCCTCAGGTAGTAGTACTATGTCCAATTTTCTGAGGAACCACCAAACTGATTTCCAGAGTAGTTGCACCAGCTTTCAATCCCACCAGCAATGGAGACCTGTCCCTCTTTCTCCTCATCCTCACCAGCATCTGCTCTCATCTGAATTCTTGAACTTAGCCATTCTGACTGGTATGAGGTGGATTCTCAGGGTTGTTTTGATTTGCAATTCTCTGATGACTAAGGATGTTGAACTTTTTTTTTTTTTAATTAGGTGATTGTCAGCCATCCAGTATTCCTCAGTTGAGAATTCTTTGTTTAGCTCTGTACTCCATTTTTTAACAGGGTAATTTGTTTCTCTGAAGTCTGACTTTTTGAGTTCTTTTTATATATTGGATATTAGCCCTCTTTTGGATGTAGGATTGGTTAAGATCTTTTCCCAGTCTGTTGATGGCCTTTTTGTCTTCTTGACAGTGTACTTTGTCTTAAAGAAGCTTTGCAAATTTATGAAATCCCATTTGTTCATATTTGAACTTATAGTACAACCCATTGGTGTTGTGTTCAGGAATTTTTCCCCTGTGCCCATATGTTTCAGGCACTTCCCCACTTTCTCTTCTATTAATTTCAGTGTATCTAGTTTTATGTAAAGGTACTTGATCCACTTGGACTTGAGCTTTGTACAAGAAAATAAGTATGGGTTGATTTGCCTTCTTCTTCTACATGCTAACTGCCAGTTGAGCCAGCACCTTTTGTTGAAAATGCTGTCTTTTTTCCACTGGATGGTTTTAGCTCCTTTGTCAAAGTTCAAGTGACTGTAGGTGTGTGGGTTCATTTCTGGGCTTTCAATTCTATTTCAATGATCTACCTGCCTGTCACTGTACCAATACCATGCAGTTTTTAATCACAATTGCTCTCTGTACTACAGCTTGAGGTCAGGGATGGTGATTCCCCAAGAAGTTCTTTTATTGTTGGGAGTACTTTTTGCTATTCTGGGATTTTTGTTATTCCAGATGTATTGGGAAATTGCTCTTTCTAAATCTATGAAGAATTGAGTTGAAATTTTGATGGGTATTGTACTGATTAGGTAGATAGTTTTTGTCAAGATGTGCATTTTTACTATATTAATCCTGCCAATCTATGAGCATGAGAGATCTTGCCATCTTCTGAGATTTTCTTAGATTTCTTTCTTCAGAGACTTGCAGTTCTTATCACACAGATCTTTCACTTGCTTAGTTAGATTCACATCAAGATATTTTATTTGTTTTTGACTATTGTGAAGGGTGTTGTTTCTCTAATTTCTTTCTCAGCCTATTAATCGTCCTGATTCGTTTGAATTAATTTTATATCTGGCCACTTTTCTGGTGTTATTTATCAGGTTTAGGAGATCTCTGGTGGAATTGCTGGGGTCACTTAAGTATACTATCATATCATCTGCAAATAGTGATATTTTCACTTCTTCCTTTCCAACTTTTATCCCTTTGATCTCATTTTGTTATCTAATTGCTCTCACTAGGATTCAAGCACTATATTGAATAGGTAGGGAGAGAATGGGCAGCCTCTCCTAGTCCCTGATTTTAGTGAGATTGCTTCAAGTTTCTCTCCATTTACTTTGATGTTGGCTACTGGTTTGCTGTATATTGCTTTTGCTATGTTTAGGTATGGGCCTTGAATTCCTGATCTTTCCAGGACTTTTATCATGAATGGGTATTGGATTTTGTCAAATGCTTTCTCAGCATCTAATGAGATGATCATGTGGCTTTTTTCTTTGAGTTTGTTTATATAGTGGATTATGTTGATGGATTTCCATATATTGAACCATCCTTGTATTCCTGGGATGAAGCTTACTTGATCATGATGAATGATTGTTTTGTTCTTGGATTCGGTTTGCTAGAATTTTATTGAGCATTTTTGCATCAATATTCATAAGGGAAATCGGTCTGAAGTTCTCTTTCTTTGTTCGGTCTTTGTGTGGGTTAGGTATCAAAGTAATTGTGGCTTCATAGAATGAATTGGGTAGAGTACCTTCTGTTTCTATTTTGTGGGATAGTTTAAGGAGTATTGGTATTAGGTCTTCTTTGAAGATTTGATAGAAATCTGCACCAAACCCATCAGTTCCTGGGATCTTTTTGGTTTGGGAGACTATTAATGACACTTTCTATTTCTTTAAGGAATATGGGACTGTTTAGATCATTCATATGATCCTGATTTAACTTTGCTACCTGATGTCTGTTTAGGAATTTGTCCATTTCATCCAGGTTTTCCAGTTTTGTTGAGTAAAGGCTTTTATAGTAGTAGGATCTGATGATTTTTTAGATTTCCTCAGTTTCTATTGTTATGTCTCCCTTTTCATTTCTGATTTTGTTAATTAGGTTGCTGTGTGCCCTCTAGTTAGTCTGGCTAAGGATTTATCTATTCTGTTGAACCAGCTCCTAGTTTGGTTGACCCTCTGTATGGTTCTTTTTGTTTCTACTTGGTTGATTTCAGCCTGAGTTTGATTATTTCTTGCCATCTACTCCTCTTGAGTGTATTTGCTTCTTTTTGTTCTAGAGTTTTCAGGTGTTCTGTCAAGCCACTATTGTATACTCTCTCCAGTTTCTTTTTGGAGGCACTCAAAGCTATGAGTTTTCCTCTTAGGACTGCTTTCTTTGTGTGTCCCATAAGTTTGGGTATGTTTTAGCTTCATTTTCATTAAACTTAAAAAAAAAAAACTCTTTAATCTCTTTTTTTATTTCTTCTTTGACCAAGTTATCATTGAGTAGAGTGTTGTTCAGCTTTCACGTGTATGTGGGCTTTCTATTATTTATGCTGTTATTGAAGATCAGCCTTAGTCTCTGGTGATCTGATAGGATGCCTGGGATTATTTCAATCTTCTTGTATGTGTTGAGGCCTGTTTTGTGACCTATTATATGGCCAATATTGGAGAAGGTACAAAGAAGTACTGAGAAGAAGGTATATCCTTTTGTTTTAGGATAAAATGCTCTATAGATAGCTGTTAAATCCATTTGTTTCATAACTTGTTAGTTTCACTGTGTCTCTGTTCAGTTTCTGTTTCCATGATCTGTCCATTGATGAGTGTGAGGTGTTGAAGTCTCCCACTATTATTGTGTGAGGTGCTATGTGTGCTTTGAGCTTTAGTAGTTTCTTTAATGAATGTGGATGCCCTTGCATTTGGAACAATGATGTTCAGAATTGAGAGTTCATCTTGGTAAATTTTCACTTTGATGAGTATGAATCATCCCTCCTTGTCTGTTTTGATAACTTTAGGTTGAAAGTCGATTTATTTGATATTATAATGGCTACTCAGCTTGTTTTTTGGGACAATTTGCTTGAAAAATTGTTTTCCAGCCTTTTACTCTGAAGTAGTGTGTGTTTTTGTCAATGAGGTGGGTTTCCTGTATGCAGCAAAATGTTGTGTCCTGTTTATGTAACCAATCTGTTAGTCTATGTCTTTTTATTGGAGAATTGAGACCATTGACATTAAGAGATATTAAGGAAAAGTCATTGTTGCTTCCTGTTGTTTTTATTGTTAGAGTTGGAATTCTGTTCCTGTGGCTATCTTCTTTTAGGTTTGTTGAAAGATTAATTTCTTGCTTTCTCTAGAGCGTAGTTTCCCTCCTGGTGTTGGAGGTTTCCCTTTATTATCCTTTGAAGGGCTGGGTTGTGGAAAGATACTGTGTAAATTTGGTTTTGTCATGGAATACCTTGGTTTCTCCATCTATAGTAATTGAGAGTTTTGCTGGGTATAGTAGCCTGGGCTGGCATGTGTGTTCTCTTAGGGTCTGTATGACATCTGCCAGGATCTTCTGGCTTTCATAGTCTCTGGGGAGAAGTCAGGTGTAATTCTGATAGTTCTGTCTTTATATGTTACTTGACCTTTTCCCCCTACTACTTTTAATATTCTTTCCTGTTTTTGTGCATTTGTTGTTTTGATTATTATGTGACAGGAGTAATTTCTTTTCTGGTATAAATTATTTGGAGTTCTGTAGGTTTCTTGTATGTTCATGGGCACCTCTTTCCTTAGGTTGGAAGAGTTTTCTTCTATAATTTTGTTGAAGATATTTACTGGCCCTTTAAGTTGGAAATCTTCTTTCTTGTCTATACCTATATTGCTGTGCCCCTGCTTCTGCTGGCCCGACACTCCCAGTTCTGTTGGAACAGATATTGTGTTCCACTCTCAGGTGATCCTAAAATCTTGGGTGTGATAGGGCACCTGGGGAGTGGAGAGTCCTCTGGGGACAGTGGAACTGTCCTCTGAGTTCAGTACCCACCCAAAGTGGCCTGGCACTGGCAAGGACTGCAAGGGAGCTTTTTAACATTTTAATGGAATACCTTTGTTCATTCATAAGTCTAGTAAAAAAGCCAACTTGATTTCACCTTTAGTGCAATGATGTTTAAATGATGTTCATGTGAATCACCATTTAGGTCTGGTTCAGCAAGTTGCTTGTGGAATCAAAGGTTCTAGTCATTGGGTGCTTTACTTTTAAGAGAGAAAATACTACCTTGTCTCCTTTAAGACATGCTTTCATGTCGACAGCAAACAACAGCTATCTAAAGTGCAGAAGATAACCTAAAGTAAAAAATGCCTTTTTTAAAAATATCTTTAAGTATTCCATGCTGCAATCAATGAAACTATGTGTTTGTACATTTATCCCTGCAAATATCTATTAATATTTCTTATATAATCACAAATTATATGGCTGGATATATACTAGTAGAGATTTTCTTGCGAAAAAGACCATTCTCTTGAGAATCTAATGAAATTACTTGGTCAGATTTAAGCATCAACCAGAACAGCTTTTCTTGTGTCAATTCATTACAAGCTCAAGGGCGACTCCTTTATTTAGTTCTTTTTTTCAAGGTCAGGGAACAAAGCTTGATTAATGTGGCTGCAAAACAGAATCAGACACAGGAAATATCAATCTCATATTGGAAAAGACTTTGCTAAGAAACAGAATAGGAAAATCTTTACCATGAAATATGGCATAATGAGTTAATAGTCCCGTTGTATTTTGTTATTTAGGGTGATGAGTAAGAAACATAAAATAGATGCTGAGGCATGATTGCAAGGTTATAACACAAGTTTTTAGCATATTAGGTGCAGGCAACCATCATTTCTATAAACTACAGAAAAGGGAGTGAGCTGAACCCAATTGTATTGTTACAACTGCTAAAACAAGGGCATTCTTGGTATGCAGATAAAATTCAACAAACCTTTGACATGCTGTGTACAAATATGCATGGAAACACTTGGTTTGCATCAGAAAGAAAAAAGAAGGAAATATTCAAAGGTAAAGGAGGGTATATTTTATACTTTATTCTTTTCCAAGGAAATCTGTAGAGTGAAAGTAGTTTTAATATATTTACTCAAAGTATAAGTATTGAGGAACTCACTTCCATGTACAATGTAATATGAATGCTTATTTTCCACACAGAAAATATGGAAATGGCTTAAGTCATAGTTGAAATATTTGCTGTACCATCAGACATAACAAAAATAAATAATTGAAGGAACAAACAAAAATAATTCAGAGTTTCCTGGCTGATGACTGAAGCCTAAGGTTTCTGGTCTACTGTCAGAATGCTGTGCAATGATCCTGTTTACAGGAGATTTTATGTTCTTCTCATGCATGTCCCTAATACCTGAAGGTCTTAAGTGTTGATGTTCCCCTGTTGAAGAAAACAGATTCAGCCTGAGTTTACTACACAGGTTGTAACACATTCCAAGTTCATCTACAGCAGTAGTTTTCAACTTGTGTGTCACGACCCCTTTGATCATGTGAATGGAAAGGACCCTTTCACAGGGGTCACTTAGGACCATGCTGAATATCAGATATTCCCATTATGATTCATAACAGCAGAAAACTACAGTTACAAAGTAGCAACAAAAATAATTTCATGATTGGAGGTCACATCAACATAGGGAATTATATTAAAAAGTTGCAGCACTAGGAAGGTTGAGAACCACTGATCTACAGTCATGTTTCTCCAGATAAAACCAACCTTTTTCCTGTGATGCAAGAAGGCTTTTGATATGTTATCACTGCAATACAGAGGACTGGATCCTGATTAACTTAATGAAGTTGAATTATGTCAAGATTCAGCCTTTGAAGAGGAAATAGCAAAGGCAAAAAGCTAGTGAACTGCTTTAACAGTAAATGAGAGGGTGCAAATCTTGCCATAGTCAAAGTCCCAAAGTTGAAAAAGCTGGGAGGAGTGCAAGCTCCTCTAACAACCTGCAGGTAGCTGGGTGAGCCTCAGGGTAGGTGTGTGGGGGGGAGGGGAGGTAACTACAGACAGTTGGCTGTACACCATAGAGTATGCAGGGATCATGGGAGAGTTACAAAGAAATATCCTGAAATAGAGTTTATGGTTATAATACTGCATGTGAGAGAATTCAGCAAGGAATCTTTTTCACTTTTTTCCCATGGAAAAACTCTAACAAGCATAAGACATCTATTATATTAACCTGATCTACCTAAAGGTTTTGTCTACAAGAGTTAAGCCAAGGTCCAGAGTTCCGTTAGTCTACCTAAATAAGCATGGCCTTACTGATCTGGCATCATTCTTCCTTCAGTCTCCTTGTGGTGAGGTTAACACTGCACCTAAATAGAGAGTGACAAGGTAGGAGAGCCCCCGCCCCCTTTTTTTCCTGTTGCTTGTTTACTGAGTCATGTTTTCCCATTTGCAGCACAGATTTGCCTGGATTATGTATCCCATGCTAACCTCAAATACATGGCAAGTATCCTGCCCCATCCTGCAAGAATGCTGGAATTACAGGAATAAGGCACCTAGTTAAGTAAGATACTCCAAATGAGACAACCCAGCTCCGTGCTGAATTCTGCTGCAGGTTTCTACATTAATGTAAAGTTTATTTGTGTGTGTGTGTGTGTGTGTGTGTGTGTGTGTGTGTGTGTGTGTGTGTCAGAGACAGAGACAGAGACAGACAGAGACAGAGACAGAGACAGAGACACAGAGAGACACAGAGAAACACACACACACAGAGACAGAGATATATCTGGACAGAGGGAGGTGTGATTTGATTAAGACCTGGTTACCTTAATAAACTAAACTCAAATAAAATTAAAGAATTGATTCCATCTCCATGAGTGTGTGTGAGCCTGCAAGCATTTGTATGTATGAATATACATGTATGAAAGTGTTGATCTGTGTGTGTTTGTGTACAGATAGGTCACACAGAGGAGTGTACATTCAAGAACAAGTCCCCTGGCACAATGTGAAGGCCAACGAGAAGAAAAGTCTGTTGTTCACCCTATAGCACATGCTTTGCTTTAAAGATTACAGAGAACTTATGAAATAAACTCTATTTACTACTAATTTTGTGTATTATAAAATTTTACAAAGCGCAAAGCCATTTCATTTCTCAGTCGACCTATAGAGAGCAATGAACTCTTTGTCCTTAACAGGCAAAGGACTTGAAGAAACAGCCATCAACAATGCTCTATGGAGACTTTGCCTCGGCCTCTTTTCCTGTGAAAGCATCTACCCAATTTTACTAGGATAGGGAATAGCTGCCAAAAACAACAGGGGTGTCTTGTTGGTGTTTAAAGAACTAGAACATGGGTTCATAAAATGGCATGCTGGAAGGAAGAAAAAAAGCAGGTTCCCAAAGGGGTCCCTAAATAGTATTGTTAAAATCCACACATTTGCTTAACATAAAAACCCAGCAATTAGCTAACAAACCTTGGTGACAGACTGCTATTAATTTTGTGCTGACTCCATACACGTAAATTAAAGCATTACAAGTTCCCCCACATGCTACCTCTGACATTTGCTTTAAGCAAGTGAGCTGGCAACAGGGAGGCATAAACTTTGCTCTTAATTCTCTTGGCCCCTGAGCTGCTGATCACTTTGTTAATTCTTGGAAATATATTTTAAAAGACCTTTTGAAGGTAAGTATATAATACAATGTCTTCAATTGCAATGTCAAGAACTAAAATTTACAGTGTTATAAGGAGTTTTCAAAGAACTTAGATCTGGCTACAGATACTTAAACAAGTAATATTATGCAATTGCACTATGTAATAAATAAAATATGAAATAATATATATTTTTATGAAGTGACGAAAATCTCATGTTATAATTTAATGGATCTGAATGGGCGAGTACTTAAAAAACTAAAGCAGAGAATACTACTTACTACAAACACTAGGAATTGAGAAGAAACCAATTTTTTATGTTTAGAGAAATTTCCTAACTGTGATGAAAAGGAATTTATAAATTATTCACAAAAATTTCAGAGACAAGTCATTTGCAGTTTGAACGTTTTCACTGAGAAGGCTAAGTGATGAAGTCATGTACCATAGAAACACAGCTTAAAGCAAAGTGTTAGAAACAAGAGCCTGGCTGAGTAGAGAGAGCTTATGCATAAGAGTAAAGCCAGAGTTTGGATGCCCAGATACAATACAAAGACCAGGAATTCTTAGTCTCAGTACTTGGAAGGCACAGCCAGGGGTCTCAGTACTTGGGATGCACAGCCGGGGTCTCCAGGGTAGAGGTCTAACCAGACTAGATGAATGTGGGTTAACCCTATGTTCAGCAAGAGACCCTGTGTCAGTAAGTATAGTAGAGAGCAGTTAAGGAAGACACCAAGTGCCAATAACTGGGCTCCACAGGAATCCACACATATTCATCTACACTACTACAGATGGACACACCCACACACACTCACATGCACATACACCACATACACATGTTCAAAATGAAACAAAGCCAACTTATTTTCAAGTCAGTTTTGAAGAATGGGTTCTCTGTTGTACAAGACAGCAAGGATGATATCACATCTCTGGGGTTGGGAGACCTACTCCTTACTGTCTGTATGTTGTGCTGAAAGCACCCTCTGCTTCTGCTCCTTTTCTTATAAGGAAATTAGCCTCATATAACATGATCATTAGCTGTCTTCAGCATTGCTATTAATTTCTTCACATTGCCTGTTTCAAAACTCATACCCAGAAACAGTGGGTGGCAGATATATATCACCCATCACTCAGATGGCCAATAGTTTTCACCTTCCATTGCACTTGGGTCCTATCCTACTTTTTTTTTTTTTTTAATACATACACACATACATAATTAAAATAGGTGAAAATTCTTTTTTTTTTTTTTTTTTTTTTTTTTTTTTTGGACAGGGTTTCTCTGTATAGCCCTGGCTGTCCTGGACTCACTTTGGAGACCAGGCTGGCCTCAAACTCAGAAATCCGCCTTCCTCTGCCTCCCTAGTGCTGGGATTAAAGGCATGCACCACCACAGACCTCTACCCTGGAGACCCCGGCTGTGCATCCCAAGTACTGAGACCCCTGGCTGTGCCTTCCAAGTACTGAGACTAAGAATTCCTGGTCTTTGTATTGTATCTGGGCATCCAAACTCTGGCTTTACTCTTATGCATAAGCTCTCTCTACTCAGCCAGGCTCTTGTTTCTAACACTTTGCTTTAAGCTGTGTTTCTATGGTACATGACTTCATCACTTAGCCTTCTCAGTGAAAACGTTCAAACTGCAAATGACTTGTCTCTGAAATTTTTGTGAATAATTTTTGTGAATAATAGGTGAAAATTCTTAAAGCCATTCTCATGCACATAATTGTTCAATAGAGGGAGTGGGGTAATTTAGACTTTAAGAACTTCCAAATCTCTTGTGATTGGGTTAACTCACTCAGGATGATACCCTCCAGATCCATCCATTTGCCTAGGAATTTCATAAATTCATTGTTTTTAATAGCTGAGTAGTACTCCATTGTGTAAATGTACCACATTTTCTGTATCCATTCCTCTGTTGAGGGACATCTGGGTTCTTTCCAGCTTGTGGCTTTTATAAATAAGGCTGCTATGAACATAGTGAAGCATGTGTCCTTATTACCAGTTGGAACATCTTCTGGATATATGCCCAGGAGAGGTATTGCTGGATCTTTCGGTAGTACTATGTCCAATTTTCTGACGAACCTCCAGACTGATTTCCAGAGTGTTTGTACCAGCTTGCAATTCAACCAACAATGGAGGAGTGTTCCTCTTTCTCCAGGTAACCCAATCACAAAAGAACTCATATAACATGTACTCACTGATAAGTGGATATTAGCCCAGAAACTTAGATTACCCAAGATACAATTTGCAAAACACATGAAACCCAAGAAGAATGAAGACCAAAGTGTGGTTACTTCGCCCCTTCTTAGAATTAGGAACAAAGCACACATTGAAGGAGTTAAATAGAACAAGTGTGGAGCTGAGACAAAAGGATGAACCACCCAGTGACTGCTGCAGCCAGGGATCTATCCCATAATCAGCCACCAAATGCAGACACTATTGAATACGCCAGCAAGACTTTGCTGAAAGGGCCCTGATATAGCTGTCTCATGTGAGGCTATGCCAGTGCCTGGCAAACACAGAAGTGGATGCTCACAGTCAGCTATTAGATGGAACACAGGGTTCCCAATAGAGGAGCTAGAGAAAGTACCCAAAGAGCTGAAGGGGTCTCCAACCTTATAGGTGGAAGAACAATATAAACTAACCAGTACCCCCAGAGCTCATGTCTCTAGCTGCGTATGTAGCAGAAGATGGCCTATTTGGCCATCATGGGGAAGAGAGGCCCCTTGGTCTTGCAAACTTTATGTGCCCCAGTACAGGGGAATGCCAGGGCCAAGATGTGGGAATGCGTGGGTAGGGGAGCAGGGTAGGGGATGGAGGAGGGTATAAGGGACTTTCAGGATAGCATTTGAAATGTAAATGAAGAAAATATCTAATAAATATTATGAAAAAAAAAACCTTCCAAATCTCAAAGACTCAAAGAAATGACATAAGGTTGCAAATTTACATATAAAACAAAACATCTCCTTCTATATTAACACTTTACTTTGTGCTGTCTTCTCCTACTTAAGGCATGTAAGTAAGCACAGGGTTTGTGTTCAACTCTAGAGTCCCTGTGAGCCAGGCAAAGTAATTGGTGCTGTGCAAACAAAGGACTGAATTAAGTAATTTGACCAGAGGATTGTTTCATTTTTGATGATGAGATTGTTTTGAATAACTAATTAAACAGAAATGATTTGGCAGTTGCTTAGTTAAGGCATTTGGAGACAATAAGTTCAGTAAGTTTGCTTTTAATTTGGTAATGTGTACAAATTGTAGCAAAGCAAAACTATATCTTAAAGTTATCTCGTATAGTTTCCAAAGGGACAAGAGCAAATCCTTATGCATGGTCCAATATCCAACACAACGTAAACACACAAATGAGTCTGGAGGTAGGGGGCATTCTTCTCTCTTACCTTGCCATGTACTGGCAAGCTGAGAGGCAAGTATTTAAATAAAAGGATGTATAGTCTCTTAATTTCTTGAAAAATAAATTGTGTTTACTAATTACTAATATATTAAAGCTTTAGTTACCTGTGATTTCAGGTCACAAAGAGAAAAGCGTTGATCCAAATGCTTATGGATGCAAAGTGTTCCTATCCTTCAATAGGAATCATCTGAAGCAGTCAGCTTCAGCATTCAAGGGCAAGTGGGCATGAAAGCAATCTGTGTGGAGTGAAACCCAACATTTCTGCTTCCTTAACAGGTAGGAAGCAAGAGCCAAGACTACGTAAGCCACATTTCATCTTCTAAAGCCTGGGACACTGTTTACCCTCGTGGGAAATCAAATAATCAATTATTGCATCATGTAAACTAGTATCTCGGGTGAGCCTACAATCTTGCTAAGAATTTGGAGAAGGATACTCAGATTTATTTTTTTAAATCACCATGAACATACATGGATTCAGAGATCCAGAGAATGTGTAAACATTCTCCTCACACAAAAACAGCAACAACAACAACAACAACAACAACAAACAACAACAACAAAAAAACCTAAACCTGTCTTGGATTTGGTGTTAATTGGCTGCTCAGTAAAATGACTTTGAAAAGGAAGACTTTACTTAAGACAAAGAAGACGAATGACGTAATATTCATATTTCTGTGACAAATATTTGCAGAACAAAAAAAAATGAGATTGTTTGTTCGTATTCTATGACTTCAAAAGAGCCAATGTGAAAAGATTTGGGCTCAAAATAGGCATATAAAGAAACCAGAAAACTCAAATTCTTTTTATCAAATGGATAAAAGTTAAACTAAAGGGTTTTGTATGTAATTTAAATAATTAAATTGACCTTCACCCTTGTTTAATCATTATCTAAACCCATAAAAATTATTACCTTATTTTGTAGAAGAGAAACCAGATAAACAGGGGATATAGATAAGTTAACAAGGCCACATTTCACATTTTATCATGTGGAATTTTAACAGTGAAGAAAACACTAGAGCCCAATAAGCCTTGGATATCTCTAGTATGGGTTAAGTTATTCATAATCTTCTATAGTAGAATTCTCAAGCCTAGCAATGAAACTTATACTAAATGTCCCTGGCATCTAAAGTTTTCTCTTTTGCCTCTGTCTCCATAAGAGAGGGTCTGGATGGACAGGAGTGTTGGGTCTCCCCAACTATATGCATGTATGATAGGCATCTTATTTTCTTGGAATAACTTCAGATCTACATTGTGCTTACTTCGCAATGATGTCAAAAAATTCATGAATTTTCAAGCAATAGTGTGATGATTAAAGATAAAGGGGAAATATAAAGGTACCTTTTCAGAATTCACAAAACAAAACACACCGCAACTTTGCATTTTTTTCAAGAGCAAACCTGAAACACTACTTAGTTTAACAACAAATAAACTTCATTTGGAAGACAGTCTTGTGATGTATCCTGAATGATGTGGAACTCACTAAGTACACTAGGCTGGCCTCCAACTTGTGATATTCCTCTTTAGTGCTGATATTACAGCCATGCACCACCACACCTAGCTCACAGTCTAATCTTAATTCAGTTGATTTCATAACATTATTTTGTAGTGAACATGCTTTTTAAAAATGGAACAATATCCAGTATCCTATTCTTCAGTGTTTGAGTTTAGGGCCACTGCTCCCCAAAACTACTGCGTCCTCAGTGATAAGTGGGAACATTTACATAAACTGGAAATCGCATGAGGGACTCAAACGTTGTGTGATACAACAGTTTGGGCAACTGGTATGATTTCTTCTTCCTCTTTAATTATTTTTCATGATAAAGACAAAGAAAGCAATTCTTCTATACCGTTAGAAGTCAGTAAACTATATACACTCAACAAATTTAGGTTAATTACCTCATTTTGTGGAGTTAATATCAATATGAGATTATATTATTTTCATATTTCATAAAATGAAAAGCTTAGATCAACTTCAATTTTGTGTATTCTTGAATGTCATGTCTACTCACTTGAGCAGTGTGGTTTGTCTTGAACTACGATGGCAGGTGTAACTGTAACAGAGATTGTAGAGTGTCCAGTGCCTAGAATATTTACTATCTGTTCCTTTAACAAAAATAGAGATGATTCCTGAAAATGCAGTGTTCCCTATGGTCCACTAAGAAAGATTTGCCATCTGCTCTGAACTTCACAAGGACTCCAGTGGCGTTGCTTCTTTCTCTCCCTTCGAGCCTGAAATGCAATGAACTTCGTAGTTCTTACTCCATGTTGTGGGACAATACTAGGACATGGGTTATTGAAAAATGATTCATTAGCTCAGTATTTTGTACATAGAAATATTTCAAGAAGTTAATGTTTCTTTGGGGTGGAAGTCCAAGAATCACCCCCCTTTCTGTTTATTACAGTCCTATCAGTCTTTGCAATCCAGAGAGAGCTTCACATTCATAACAATCCAAGTCCTTGAACCACCTGAGGTCTGGGATTACAGGCATTTATCACCATTCCTGGTGATAGGGTAAACTTTAATAACTACTATTTCTTTACTTCTATATATCTAAATTTATGCAATAGTTTTTTTTCACGGTTTAATATTTAAATCACTCCTACCTTAACTATTACTGATATTTCCCAAGCATGTGAGAAAGTTAGGGTACATTTCCCTGAGTTAGAAAATGGAGTCAAAGTGTTGAATACTATTACCCGAGCCTGTGTTAAGAAAAGAAAATGTTACCAGACCTTTTCATTAATGATAAATGATGCTACTTGAGTTAGGGACAATGCATCTCTTCTACTAAGGTTGAAATCTTGAAATATTACAGAAAAAAAGAGGAATTTTATAAGGTTACAGTTTCAAATTTATGCCCCATACTTTCCCACATTTCAAGGCTCAAGGTCAATAGAGTGAAGACTGGTTGGCTTATTCAGATGAAGCCTTTCACAGTACAAAATTCAAAGCCTTTTTTTTTCCCCAAATGACCACAGAGCTCCTTTTCAGAGGAATAAAGCTTTTCCTAGTGGTTTTGGAACAATTTCCCAACGCTCATTGAAAAGTGAAAGTATTTTTCTTCTCTCCAAGGAGCCTCAGGCTACATGTAACATAGGCTTAATTTTCTTCACCTTAGTTGGCAACAGTTAAATCAATTCACAAGCAAGAAACTGGACTTTCTTCAAATCCTTTCACATGGCACCCTAGCATCAGAGCCACATTTCACAGACCATCTCTCTACTCTTCTACAGTTTGCCAAAATTAACTGAAAGGACGAAAGAAAATAAAAATCCAACCTAATTTTCTAAAACCACAGCATAACCCAGGAAGGAAAAATAAAGACCTGAGTGCATTATAGGAATATACAGAGCCAAACTGAAAAGGCTTACAGGAATTAGTGCCTCTCCCATTTTGTATATTAGTCTCACTTTCAGCAAAGATAACGGAAATGAAAAACACATTTCCATATTTATATAACCTATTAAGCCTTCTAGATTATAGAAAGGAGCTATGTACTAAACTGAAATTTAACTGAGAAAAATGTAAGATAATAATCCAATTAGTGGGATATAGTTGGTGTTGAGGGGACATTACAATTCCACTAATCATGTCTCAGATTCAGTTCAAGTTGAGTTGATGAGTAGGTTTTCTTGCCATTCTGAGTTTCCCAGCTGGGATATTGGCAGACTATCTCATTCCACACTGTGAGGATGGTTCTTTAGAAAACTGGACCATGAAGAATCAATTAGACAAGCAACAAATCTCTCTCCAAGTGTCATCTCAAAGTCATTAACTTTGGGCACAAAACATGATGGATATTTTATAAGCAATGGAGCCATGCGCTATTCTGGATTACCAAGAAAGAGTGACCCTCGTGTTGGAACTGGCATAGCCTTTTTGTATCAATGCACTTAGAATAATCAGATCAGTCAGATGGCTTTTTAAAGTAGAAATTCACAGCCCCAAACTCCCTTCACTCAGTGCATTTGTTTCCCTTTGTATTCTATAGCATGCTCCAATTAAACTTTTCTTGAGCTTACACTGTTGAATGTTACTGTTAACTCTTTCAGCTGTTGTGAACTACTGTGGACTATTGTGAATGCTGATTCCAGTTGCTGGAAACTGGCAATGCACAGAAGATGCGGCAGCAAAGCAAACATAAACTTCCTTGGGACATCCCATCGGTTTTCTGATTTTCTTTACTGTTATAAAACAAATACTTGAAGTCAGGTACTTATCAAAGAATAAGGTTCTTGATCATCACAGTTTGGAGGACTAAAAGTTCAAGATCTAAGACTAGACGGGGTGTTCTGGCCTCTGATAGGAGTTCTCTTCGCTTCAGCACAACATGGAGAACACATCCTATGGGGAGAACGTGCATGAGAACGTCCATGAAGCGAGAGGAAGTAAGAGACTGGGCAGGGGTAAACATGACTCATTTATAACAACTGATCCTTGTAAGAAGTAAATCACTGCTGAAAGACTGAAAGCATCACTTTAGACAAGCTTTAAAGTCTAGTGAAGACAGTCCTGACCCAGTCACTCACCATCCAATACACAGAAGGAAGAGATTCTACATTTATTCTTTTTCAGAAACAAACTCTCAAAACTTATTTGATATATAAGCAAAAATCCTAGATTACCATTTACCTCTGAATTCCTTCCCACTCCCACTTTAAATGTGTATCAACACATTAATTAGCCACTGTGCTCTTGAATCTTCAGCTATAACCGTAAACTCTGCTACCCTGGGAAAGTCTCCTGACACCCATCTCCAAAGTACATCAGTCCCGTTATACATCAAATTTGAATATATCAGAAATAATAAACACAATTTAGTATTTATGAAAATTACTTTCAATGTTTTCTTTAGAAGTCACAAGGGAAGCTGAGGACATCTCATTTTGAGGGTGAGAAGAGTAAAGATAAGGGATGACTTTCTCCAGGCAAGATTCCTTAAAATCACTTTAAAAATAGTCACTGGAGAGAGACTCAGTCCTAGAATCTGACCTGCTCCTATTCATTCTCTTCTCCAGGTCTGGGATATGCTGGGTAGAGAAAAAAATGGAAGAAAGATGAACTTTCCTTTCAGCAAAAATCACTAGTAAAAATGATAGCAAGTCTTGGAAAATTCTGAATGCTGCAAAGAGGTAAAACACACGAATGCCCGTGTTCCTTAGAGACATCTGAAAATGAAACAGTCACTCAATGACAAATCCAAAATTAAAATTAAAACATTTCAGATAAACATGATGTACTCCAGGAATTCTCAGTAACTGTTATTGCTGTTTTGAGGGCACTGCCTCACAGAAGGTGCACTTCATTTCAGGCCTCCCATTGTACTTTCACAGACTGGAATGAAAGGAAGGGGCTGTGTTATGAGCTCACCTTATTTGACTGGAATTGCCATATCAAATTTTGCTCCTCGAAATTTTGATTCCAGAAGGAGTTTGAATCTACATGCCAGAAACCACGCCACTAATTAATGTAAATCTCCAACTATGGAAAATGTGGCTCCATGTTGATATGTATATAATACTCCTGCCATTCTTTCAAAAACTATCTCCATATTTCAGGAAAATAGAGAGGAAATTGTGTATATATATCATATACACAAGGCAACATAATCCATGGCTCATTTGACAATAAGTTCTACATTGCTTGATTGGTGCCCTGAGAGAGAGAGGCAAGTCTTTATCACTGGGAGAGCCCAGGAGAAGGAAACCAACTGCCAATTCTTCAGGGTAGAGGTTGGAAGATCTTTTCTCAGCTGGATGCCACTTGATTTGTGATCTGCTGAATTTGGCAAGTGCCCACTTTCATAAACTGCTTTAAAGGCAGAATTCTCCTAGATTTTAGTATGAAAACATCACCTCTCTCCATCTAAATCTCTTTTGCACCACTTTCCCAGACAAGGACAAGGCAGTGAATACATTTGGAAATCGGGTGAAAGACTGGATGTGAAGCCGAAGAGAGAGGAAATAAAATGTACAGGATACAAAATCATGCTCTCCACAAATTGAAGAGTCAGTCAAGCCAATGAAAGTGTGCTATGGAAGAATCTATTATTTTTCATGCATATGTGCATGTGGTGTATGTGAGTGTGTGTGTGTGTGTGTGTGTGTGTGTATTTGCATGAGTGAATGCACATTTGTGTGGGTGTACATGTGTGTGCATGCCTGTGTCCAACAAAAATCCATTCCCAGGGAGGGGCAGTGCCTTCTTTCTCTCCCATGACTTTGCACATATGTCACCAGTAAGTGTTAAATCTCTGACACCAGGTATGTCAAGAATCAGGAGAATTCACTCCTGCTCCCATAAAATTTCTTTTTTCAATAACACTGGCAACAATAATAAACAGTGACTCAATCTCTAACTGCAACCTTGAGAGCAAGCTATGCCTGTGCCCTTCTTGCTTGGTGGTTTGCTTCAAGGATTTGAGTCTTGGAGATGTAAAAGAACTGATTTTAAAAAAAAAAAAATCTATCTCTGAAAACAATGACAAATGCCTGTCATCAGCATCCTCATGATTGATCACCGTCAGCCAGATAATTATACAGGCTGAAGAAGACTCTTGCAAACATTAGACCCAAAATAGATGCCTCAAGGTCAACAGATCCTAATTACCTTCTGTGACAACCTATATACTCTTTTAAAAGATAAGCCTGAAAAAAATAAAGGCAGGTAAAATTAATGTGGATCATTTCCTGTGTCCAGTGAGTCACTGAAATTGCAGGATAAATCTTGCCTTTACATTCTCACCTAGCAAGGCAGAGAGCAAGGTAAAAAAATTCTCCAATATAAAAGCTCCTGGTCAATAACATCATTTATTCACTGTAGACATTTGCTGAGTTTGTAACGGAGGATTCAGAGGCAAGCATCTCTCTATAAAGTGTGTGTAGTAAGATATAGCAAGAGTAAGTGACAGCAAAGCAAAGAAAATGTCATGTTTACTAACTGCTTATACACTTTACAATCAATTACCTGTTAAGCCACTTGAAAGAAGCTATTTAGAAGTGTTTTAGCTATTTATTAGCTTAAAAAAAAAAAGCAAACTGGGTGGGGGAAGCCTAATTCAATGAGTATTAACTAAGGAACTCTGACCTTGTAATCTTGGTTAGAGAGGGAAACAGAGGCAAGAAAGGCCTGGCTTCTACTTACATCTGCTTCCAAGTTATCTGGCTTATATGCGACTCAGTCCATAAGGCTCCTCAAGTATGTATGAGCATTAGGTCCAGATGGTGTTAATGGTGTCAAGTTGGGACATCAGTGGGACATAGAGTGCCACCCCAATAATGTTACATAAAATATAAACCTTTCCCACATATACTCCATTCCCTTCATAACACTCACCACAGAAGCCTTCAGAGTTTTTCTTTCCAATGAGGTTATCAGTACTAATTTCAGAGTTTAGAGCTTTCTTTACAAAAGGATGTAGAGCCTAATATATGTTTTTATTTTCTCATTCTCGTGAGAAAAATACATCCTTAGAATAAGAAAAATAGAACTGTTAAATAACAGAGTGATGAAGCTGAGTATTTGTGCTTTAACGATTTTCAGTAACACTAAACATGCTTGTAGTCCCAATGCTGTGGGGATGGTGGCAGGAGAATAAAGAATTCAAAGATTGCCTCAGCTACACAGAGTTGCAGGGCAGCCTGGGTTACACTAGACTCTGTGTCCAATAAGCAAGGCAGTCATTTATTTTCCTGGACAGTATACTAGGCAAATACCTCTCAGAAATCATTGACTTTTTTTTTTCTTGGAGTATATATTTTATTAAATATTTTCTTTATTTACATTTCAAATGCTATCCTGAAAGTTCCCTATACCTTCCCTCCGCCCTGCTCCACCACCTGCCCACTCCCACTTCCTGGCCCTGGCATTCCCCTGTACTGGGGCATATAGCAGCCTTATTTATAATAGCCAGAAGCTGCAAAGAACCCAGATGTTCCTCAACAGAGGGATGGATAAAGAAAATGTGGTACATTTACACAATGGAATACTACTCAGCTATTAAAAACAATGAATTTATGAAATTCTTGGGCAAATGGATGTATCTGGAGGAAATCATCCTTAGTGAGGTAACCCAATCACAAAAGAAGTCACTTGATATGCACTCACTGATAAGTGGATATTAGCCCAGAAACTTAGAATACTCAAGATACAGCTTGCAAAACACAAGAAAATCAAGAAGAACGAAACCAAAGTATGCATACTTCATTCCTTCTTAGAATAGAGAACAAAACAACCATGAAAGGAAACAAAGATTGGAACTAAAACGAAAGGGTGGCTTTTGTTTTATAGAGAAACGTGCTTTAAGTCCACCTGTGTGAACGAGAAACAGCTAGTGAAGCTGCTATAGAAACAATACAGAAAAATGAATAGAAAGGTAGAATGAAGCAGTATTTGAGACTGAAGAAAAGGAATCATGAGGTAAAAGGCACAAATCTGAGGTTATCCTTAAAAACAGGGACAGAAGGTGACAAATCAGTTTTGGTTAAGTTTCGGGAAAGCTTTGAAGAAGAAAAGGACATAGGACTTTATTTTGAGAATAATAACACCTAAAAATCTGAACACCAAGCCAAAAACTTACAAGTCATTTCTTATTTTCTAGGAACTCATTATAGGTCAAAGGTGATGAACTTGACTTGGCTTTATATCCTGGGTAATTCAGTATTCAGACCCTGCAAATAATGATATTTACTTACTGCTATTCAGTTGAGCTGGGATCGCTATCTGTCTCGAATTTGATATTAACTGAAGTCTCATTATTACAACTACCCTTTGTGCTACACACCTACCAAGCTGGTGTTGTGCAAAGGTGTTCACTACAACATAATGACAGTAGCTCCTAATGACATGTTGCTATAGCTATAGATCAGTCCCTCACTCGGCCTTCATCAGAGAAGCCGCTTCTTGCAGAAGGTGATAGGTAAATCAGAGACCCACAATTGGGCAATGTGCATTGCCCACATTGAACCATTCAACACTAAATGAGGTGTCTATATTAAACCCCTCCTCCTGAAAAGCAACCTATACAAAAGATGAGGCAGAAAGATCACAGGAGCCAGAGGTAGTAGATGACTCCAAAGAAAGAGCATTTTCTAGACACACAACAGGCTGATTCACATATGAACTTGCAGAGACTATGAGAGCACTCAAAAACCTGCACAAATTCAAGCTAGACAAAATGGCAGCACATAGAGAGAGGAAAACTCAGCTGTCTTCGATGAAGTGTCACTGGGTATATCAATCACACTGCAAGGCAAGGAGTAGTTGGCCAACATGAAACAGTCTCCATGGTTTCTTATGTTGCTTTTTTGTTGTATATTTGTCTTATTTTGTCCTTTTGTTATTGTTTTTAAGGGTTTGTCTTTTAATTTGGAGGTAGGAAGGACATGAAGTTGGGTGGGAAAGGAGGAGGGAAGGATCAGGGAAAACCAAGGAGAGGGCAAAGAGTATGTTCAAAAGATATTGTATGGAAAATTCAAAGAGTAATAATGCATAAAACATTGTTTATGCATTAAACAGCAAGTTTAATGCAGAGCCAAATAAATAAGTCTTAGGCGGCCATTCAGACCCAACTATAATACTGTGAATGTGTTCTGATAAACCATGAGGTATGATTTCCCTAAATTTTCTACATTTTATGATTTATTCAAAATAACAATGTTAGCAAACACTTTGTATATATCATATTATCTGCATCCTTTCTATAATATGAATCATTTATGGTTTAAGGATTTTACTGCAATATTCATTTTATATAGTGATGAGTTTATGGAGTCATTTTTCAAAGAAATATTTTGTTTCATTAAGTAATTAACAATACTCACTATTCTGTATCCTCCCTTTTCTCCTCTTTTCCTCTTTCCCTATCCCACCCAGACAGCCTTACCCTGTTTTCATTACACACACACACACACACACACACACACACACACACACACACACACACACAGGAGAAAAAGAGAGATGGGGAAGAGAGACAGAGAGACAGAAAGACAGACAGAGAAAAGGAGACATGGAAGAAGAGAGAGAGTACAAATGGCATTAAGATGAATACATACTGATTCCCAAATGTGAGGTCAAGAGTCAAGAAACAATGGCAGTATGCAAACAAACAATGCAGAAACTTGTTCAAATGTTCTACATTGCACAAAGAAGACACAGAAATGTGGGGGTAGAATAAAAGTTGAATCGCTCATCTCAAGCCTTGGGAAAAGCTGCTGAGGAGCTTTTGGAGGCCTTGATCTTCCCACTTAACTAAGCAATGTTAAAACACAGTGTCTCATCGAAGGTTAGGAAGCAAGAGGGAGGAGCCCATTATGTGACTGCATTTTAACTGCATAACACTTTCAGAGTTGGAGGAGGAGAGACCATGGGTTCTCAAGGATGCTACAGGGTAAGAAAAACCAGCCGAGAGTCACTGTAATCCCAGTGGAAATGAACATGGTAGGAGGTAGAGGACCCCCAAAGAGAAAGTCTACACAGTAGAAACTCAAAACCTATGAGCTAAAGGAAAGGTAGTGGCTTGGACCCACTACTGATCTAACAGAGTTACACATGCACTGTTCAGGAAGAGAACTCTCTAGAGATCTCAAAACCTACAGTGGGTATGACTGAACCCCCAGATTCCTTACTTTCAATATAATTTAGTTACACATATTTATGTTGTATAGCATGATAACTTAACCCATATGTATGATGTGTGAGGATCAAATTAATAACAATTAAGATTCTCATATCAAGCATTTAAACAAAAAGCTGAGACCAGGGTCTCTTGTCCTGCAGCCAGTCTTGAACTTTCTATGCAGATGAGGAGGGTCCCCTCCTGTTTGAGACTTCCCCAAGGCACAACGGTGTCCAGCCCATTTTGAATCATTTTAGTCGACATGTACTCATTGCACACATATATCAGGCTCAGCATTCAGCAACACATTCACAGGGATAGAATCAGACTGATCAGCATTGCCCTCTTCGCCTCATTCCTTCCTGTTTGGAGCCTATGAGCTTCTCTCTGCCCCCTGTCCCACTCTCAGTGCCTGCCTTCTAGCACTGAGGACCCACCAGAGTAGGATGATTGGGGATGGGGAGGCAGGTGGGTGTGCACATAGGTGGCCTTTCTGCAAGCAAGTTGGGCCTGGCTGGGGTAAGAATGTGGAATGAATGACTTTGCAGAAAGAACAAAGTGCTTGGATTGAATTGTATCTTGCCTCACCTTTCTATGTACAGAGCTACAGGTATGTGCTACACTATCCAGCTCCAAGTTATTAAGTGTTTTAGTACTTTAGGAAAATCAAAGGATTTTTTCTTTATGTTGGATGCTATTTTAAAAAATTAACAATTTAAGAAAGAAGAAAAATAATGACTTTGTTCATAAACATGGAAAATATTTTGTCCTTAGTTTATAAAGTTTTTAAAAGTCAAAAAGGTTTTTTTTAATTTATAACATATGCTTGTTTAATGTTTAGGTAGGTAGATAGATAGATAGATAGATAGATAGATAGATAGATAGATAGATAGATAGATAGATAGATAGATAGATGACAGATAGGTCTATGTTGTGTCATGTGCATTACATGGCGAATGTTACTAATGTTTAGCATTACCTCTGTCGATTTTCTATGTCTGTCATTTACAGCTGAGCAAACTGAGATTAACAAAAGCTTTGTTAATTCACTGGCCCTGAACAGCCACACATGAAAGTTCTAAGCATTTTACACACTTATTAACTTATATAATTCTCCTAATAGAAGCATGAGAGTCATCAAGTGCTACCCATTTTAACGCAGGGGACACCTAGGCCTGACAGGAATGGCAGCAAGTGCCCTGTTAGTGACCACACTCTGCCTGGAGCCCATGGCACCACGAAACCAACATAAGCATAAGCATCAGCCACAGCTGTACTGGCAATGAATCCCCCAGGGGAGCTCCTCCCTGAAGCACAGAGCAGCGGCTGAGGCATAAAGAAGGAAATAGAAAATGGAGCAGACAGTACTGCATGGATGTCACTACTCCATCCTGCGAAACGGAGTAAATAGTTTCCCTTCCCGGGGCTTACATTCAGATGTCTATTATGTTACAGCACTAGACTGGATTGCCTCCAGAAGTCTTTGCAGATTTGGATTTGCCTTCTAGCTCTAAAAGAATGCTTGTATGGTGGGCAGGTTATAAATATTAATTTATGCAAATAACTCAGCTTAGCATCTGACTACATGGCTGATGAAGCAGTTACAAATTTACATAAGAGATACTCTTGAAAAAAATATTAACATAACATGCAATCAACCACATTTCTTATGACATACGAACTGGATGAAAATCCAAGACAAACTCGAAGATTTAAGACACCTTAGTAAGAAACTTAAGCGCTTGTGTTGGGGTTAGACTTTGATTCACTATTATTATTTTTAGAGCTGCATGGCTGTTTTTCAGCTTATTTTGTGAATCCTGATTTGAAAATGTAACAAGAATTTTTTTTCAAACAAATTTTGGGTAATGGTGCAGATATCCATTTATTTCCTTGTGTATATTAAATAAGAAATATACTGAGTCCAGAGTTCAAAATTTTGATCATTGCACTTGGACTCTTTGCTTGTCGGTTACAAGAAAAGGGAATAACTCATTAATTTAATTTATTTCCATATGAATTATGGTGTTATCTTTGAAGAGGAAACACTGCTAAGAGTTTTAATACCCCCATGTAGTTCTTTGGGTGTTTAAAGTCAACAGTTATGACTATTGGATACCTGTCCCAAACAAATTGGAGGCAGCTGACTAGAGATGTATACTGGGTGGTTCTGGCACTACCTATGTGCTCAATTTTCTCCTAAAACTTCCAATTTATTTAGTTCTCACAGGTCTAGTGCTAGAAACTACTTGTATGTCCACTTGACAAATGCAGGAACTGAGATAAAGTAATTTGACTGAACTTAGTCAGGTAATAGTCAGAGAGTTGACTAATTGCAGGGGAGTCTGTCACCCAGACTGTTGATTAGTGTACAATAAAATCATTAGCAAAAATAATTCTGTATGCTAACATGCTCTACCTTTTGGGTTGAAGGTGTTATGTTGAGGAGTGATGCATTAGGTGACTGACACTCAACTTCTGTTTTACAAATAAAATGTATGCCTTTGGTGAAAAACAAAATCACTCATTCTTATTACAATGAAGATTTGGAAGGTCCTGCCTTTAAGAGAAATCTTGGCTTTCTGTGTGTTTACTGCATTGAGTGCTGTGAGGCCTAGGAGTTTGGTGGCATGCTTCCTTCTAGTTTCTGGTTTCTCAGTCCATGTGAAAGGTGACTTATATCTCAGCATGCCAGTCACAAATTACAAGAGCACTGAGCGACTTTAAAATGTAGTAACATTCTCTCCTGTGGTTCTGGGGTTGGAAGGAAGGCCCATCTTCTCTCCGCATTCATTCTTTATGAAAGACTCCTTTTTATTTTGTCTCTCAGCTCAGGGTTTTCCGACAATCGTGATGGTTCTTTACCTTGGACTGTGCCTGCACTGTCCAATAAAGTTTCCCTGTGTTTTGGGTCCTCTGCTATCCATTTAGGGATTGAGAGCCCACCTTGAACCACATGAAANTCCTTTCTTCCTTTTTAATCTTTTTCGCACTCATCCTACCCACTTCTAACACGGAGTTTCTCAGGCTTTTCCTATCTTTTCTAGAATGTAATAGAACTACAATCATGGACTATAGAGTATTTCATACTGCTTTCTTTCACTCAGCAATATGTATTTATGTCTTTTCCAAGTCTTTCTGTGGCTCAGTTGTTTTTATATTAGAATCACACTTCATCTCATAGATGGTCTTCACCATAATCCATGTATGTAATAAGTAATGGATGCAATAAGTAATGATAGCTTAATGGTTTATTTATCTTTAAATGCATCTAATGACCCATCTATTAACTCCAAAGTTTTTAGCAAATGTGAATGAAGCTTACAGAAGTATTTGTTGATAGTTTCTTGTGAAACTGCTAAGTTTTCAAGTCATTTTGGTAACCAGATATGGCCAATTGCTATATCACATGTTAAGCATAAGTTTAACCAGGCAATGAGGTAACAAATTGTCTTCCAAAGTGGATTGAGCATTTTCCATTTACAGCAACAAGTGAGTTCTTGGCTCTTCACATCTTACACGCATTTTACAATGCCATTGTTTATGTATGTGATAATATCTCACATGCTAATTTGCAATTTCTTGTGATTTCTTAGCATATGATGATGAACCTAACACATGCTAATTTGATATCAATATTAATTAGTAAGGTGGGCAGTCCAATTCTTTTCCCACTATTTGATTGGATTGTGATTCTTCTCATTCCTAAGTTTTAGATTTTTTTTTGTATATTTTAGATACATTTTACCAGCTATGTGGTTTGAAAATATTCTCTATAACTCTGCTTTTCATTCTCTTAATGATTGTTTTAGGGCAGAAGTGCACATTTTAACAACGCACAGCTTATTTTTCTCTTTCATGGCTCAAACCTTTTGCTTTGTATCTAAAACCATTGCGACACTCAAGACCATCTTGGGTTTTATTTTATTTTATTATGTAGGAATTATACAAATTTGTACCTCACATTTACATCTATGATCTGTGTTGAACTGATTTTTTGTAAAAAGTAGAAGTGAGATCTATTTAAAGTTTGTGTGGGACCAAGTGGTTAGATCACTGTTTGTTGAAGAGATACTCTTCCTCAGTGGATTAAGCTGCCTTTGCTCCTTTAAACAAAAGGTATGTTGCTGATGGTCTATTTGTAAGCTTTGTAGTCTATTACACAGATAGTTGTGTTTGTCTGTCATTAAAACCACACAATTGTTAATTTTTTGACTTTACAGTTGGGCAATAGTAAATTTCAAATTTGTGCTTCATAGCAATGTTGGCTATTCTGGATGTTTCTACCAGAGCTTTGGGTGATTTATTGATATCTACAAATAATTTCCTGTGATTTTGATTATGATTTCATTCAGCATAAACATAAAAATTGATGGAAATTACATAACTAATAATATATCATCTATTCATGAATCTGATTAATTTATAACTTTTTCTGAATTAAGATTTTACCATTTTTTTGTATGAGACTATTATAAAAATTTCCATAGAGTAATACCTGAATTTTATGTTAATATAAATATTATTTTGTTCTTACATTTTAAACTCCAAGTATTCATTCTAGTATAAAGGGCAGAAATTAACATTTGAGTGTTAACCTTGTTCTTATCATTTTGCTGCAATTAGTGACTAGTTCCAGGAGTTTAGTTATTTTTTTTAAATTTCCTACATAGTTATTTCATTTGTTAACAGTGAAAGTATTAGTTTTTGAGAGTTTATTTAGTGATTATTTTATGTGTATGGTATTATGCCCGATTGTATATGGGTACCATGTACTTGCAATGCTTGAGAAAGCCAAGAACACCTGAGACCAGTGTTACAAATAATTTTCAGCCTACCAATGAGTGAGTGGAATTGAACACAGGTCCTCTGGTTGAATAATCAGTGCTCTTACCTGCCAAGCCACCATATCTCCAGCTCTCAAAGTGTTATTTCATTAATATATATATATATATATATATATATATATATATATATATATATATATTACATTAGCTAAAACTTTCCTAAAGTTGTTGGATATTAACAATGGGTGGAAACATTGTACCATTGACTCATTCCTAAAGGAAATGCTTTAGCGTTTCTTGTCTGAGTGCAGTGCTAAATTCTGTAACAGAGTGAGGAAATTCTTGAATGCCCTGAGACTTTATCCATACTATCTCTTTAATTCCGATATTTTTCTGCATTATATCATTATAATAATATATAATATATAGATGGTAGTTTTCAACCTGTTGCTAGAGTCATGATCATAATGTTCACTATTATTTTTAATACCCATGAAAGTCTCACTTTCAGATCTGATATTAGTAATCATAATCATTTTCACTTTTCCCTGCGTGGCTGGGCTTAAGATCCATTGATTTTGCTAATCTTTCTGAAAAACAAGATTTTGGTTTTGTTGATTGTGCTTTTGACTTCAATTGATTTCTGCCCGCGTTTTTTTAGCATTTTTAAATCACTTTGAACTTACCTTACTCTTCTATTTCTAGATTCAAAAAGTGGTAACAAACATCTGTCCTTCTGTCTTTCTTCATTCTAATATGGGTATCCAGTGCTATAAATGACTAAGAACTGCTTTTATTGTATCCTAAAACTTTTTGTTTTATATTATTACATTTTAAAAACAAATTGTACTATGCACATGTCCTGGGATGAATACAGGTAGTAAAAAGGTTATGACGGTAAGTAATTTAACACACACATCATCCCAGCTAGCTACTTCTTCTCCTTGTTTTTTATGCCGAAACAACTACAATTTTCTTATTCAGCAGGAATGATGCACAGTAAAAGTTCATTAACTATGGTCGTCATGTTGTGCATTTGTTCTGCAGATTTTACATCTTGCACAGTTGTTAGGCTATGGCCTCTCTGAAACCTTCTTCTTTTTCTCTTATCAGCTCCCACTTCCGTTCCTGAAAAATCAAACTGCATTTTCTACCTCTTTATATCCAATTTGTATTCAATTATGCGTGTGAGATTATGCTTTATATTTCTTTTGTTTAGTTCAAAAAGAGTTTTTCAACTTTAGTTTCCCTTGTTCAGTATATTGATTTATGTGCAGGCATGTGGTAGTCCTCCTAACTATGTTCCACTTATTTCTAATTTGATTCCCTAGGGGCCTGGTTGCTTACATTCTACAGTTTCTATTGTTTTAATTCATTAGAGTGTAATTCATGCTCCTGGGTGCGTTGTTTTCATGACTCTTCAATGTGGCTTGAGAAAAAATGTATATCATACTGTTGTTGAATGAAACAGTATATATATGTATGTATATGTGTGTGTGTGTATATATATATATATATATATATATATATATATATATATATATATATATCAACTAAATATAGTTGATTGATGATTATATTCACTTCAACATTATCAATCCTGCCTTTCTGCCAACTGGTTCTGTCCATTGCTGATTGAAGGGTGATAATAACTAGAATAATGGATCTGTTTGCTTCTCTCTGCAGCTCTGTAAGTAGTTGTCTCATGCATTTTGATGTGGTGGCATTAAGAACACGAACCTTAAGAACGGTTATGATTTTGCAGAGCGTTAGTGGCTTTATTATTGAGCACTGCTTCTGACATTGGGTAATATTTTTTTTCTTGATCTGAAGTCTACTTTGAAATGGAAATAATTACCCCAGCTATCTGTTGGTGGGTGTTGGCACGGTCTGTTGGTGGGTGTTGGCACGGTCTGTTGGTGGGTGTTGGCACGGTCTGTTGGTGGGTGTTGGCACGGTCTGTTGGTGGGTGTTGGCACGGTCTGTCTGCCTCTACCCTTTTACTCTAAGTCTCTCTATATGGATTCATTACAAAATGGAACTTTTATAAATAACGCATAACCAGGTCTTATTTTTCATGTTCTCTGACCATTTCCCTATTAATTTCTATAGTTCCTCTACAGTGAAAGTTATTATTCCCAAGATTAGAATAAAGTAACCACATTTGAGACTCTTGCCTCTCTCTTCTCTTCCTCCTCCCACTCTGGTTTCTCTTGGCTTCCCCTCTCTGCATTCTTTAATGTGAACTGAACAATTTATGATTACATTTTGTAACCTCTGTTAGCATATGAAACACTTTTCTCTTTGTGTAAGTTTTAAAATATTTTCCAAAATGTGGAAAAGTACTTTTATGAGTAAATATCATTTAATAAACCTTGAATTTCATGCCTAATTCCAAACAATTCCACTCACAAGTGGTTTAAGTATTTTAGAAATTAAACCTTCCCAATTCCCTCCTCTGGTCTTGATGTTATATCTATTTGTGCGTGGTGGGCTCCATTTCTTTCTTTCTTTTTTTTTTTTCAACTTTTATTAGATATTTTCTTCATTTACATTTCAAGTCTTATCCAGAAAGTTCTCTATACCCTCCCCCCTCCCGGCCCTGCTCCCCTACCCATCTGCTCCCACTTCTTGGCCCTGGCGTTCCCCTGTATTGGGGCATATAAAGTCTGCATGACCAAGGGGCCTCTCTTCCCACTGATGGCCAACTAGGCCATCCTCTTCTATATATGCAGCTAGAGATATGAGCTCAGGGGGTACTAGTTAGTTCATGGTTATTCTTCCACCTAGAGGGTTGAAGACCCCTTCAGCTCCTTGGGTACTTTCTCTAGCTCCTTCTTCCTTGGGAATCCTGTGTTCCATATAATAGCTGACTGTGAGCTTCCACCTCCATGTTTGCCAGGCATTGGTATATTTTCCCCCGAGACAGCTATATCTGGGCCCTTTCAGCACCATCTTGCTGGCATATGCTATAGTGTCTATGTTTGGTGCATTTCTGTTAGAGCGGCTAACACAATAGTAACCATGCCTATCAAATTCCTGTTCCATTCTTCAATAGCTGCCATAACTGGAGTCTGGTTTTGGTGCTTGGATTTTCTCTTCACACTCTGTTCCTGCCAATAAGCAAGCACTTCTTGTACTTCTGAAAGCCAGGTGTGGTGTTGCATTGAATAGTAGGAATTGTGTTGCATAAAAAGAGGTAAGGTAGAGTGGGAGGCTTCCTATGTGTTTGTTCAGAGGTAGGCTGTTTACCACCCAATATAGCTGTAGTCTTCAGACCTAACAGTTCCTCTACTGTCCTTCATCTGTCACTTGCAGTCTTTACACTTTCTCAATAGCTTCATCACATGCGTGCTTTGTAATGGTGTTCGGCTGTAATTTTCCATTTTCACACAGAACTTAGTATGGTGTTAGGTCTACTGGGAAGGAAACATTTTTATCCTTACCACTAAGGCTGAGCATTTTCTTGAGCCTGTGCTCCTAAGATACAATCTTTCCAATTTCTTTTTATCTGTCCCCCTGCATCATCACTTTTACATGAGATGAGAACAGTTGAAGGGGCTGGAGTCACACATTTCTTTTAGCTCATCCTGGTTTATTCTCTGTAAAAGACCAAGACAGGCTCTGATAAAACTTGTTTGGGTTGGATATTGGTTAGAGATAGTAATGGTCCAATTCTATCCCAAAACCGTTATGTTATCTCCTTCTACTAGGTGTAATAAATACCTTTCTTTAGTCATCAGTTTTAAAACCTAGTGTGGATGCTGAAGGAAAAATTTATGACAATGTGCATACATTTGGCCCACATGCTTTACTATCTCTCAAATTAGTTCAAATTCTGTCTTGATGAATGAGTCAATTTATCTTCAGATATTTTTACTGGGGACAATTTATAGTTTCTGTGCTTGTAGGCTAGGGTTCTCAGTGTTTTCCTATTTCCTGCTTTCCTTATGACCTCAATTTTCTGAGGAAAAAAAAATGGTTCCATTTTTAGCTTGATTTGTTTGTTCCCTTCCTCCTAGTCCTTCTCTTGCCCCCCCCTCCTCTTCTTTCTCCTTCTTTTTGGGAAAATGGTAGTGATGGTTTCTGAGTTTTCTCTACATGCCTAACTGGAAGCTAGAAGGACACTTCCCATTGGTCACGGCACACACTTTTGTATTTTTATCCTTTATATGCACTGTTGCCTCTGTCTGGAATGTCTTTCTCCCTTTCCACAAACAATAACCCTAACATCTCACAACATCTCCGTCCTCTCTGACATCTTTAACTATTCCCTCATGGACGCATAGGTTCGTAGTATAAACATACTATAAATATACTAAAAATGGCTATATTACATGACTTACAGCATAGCATGTAAAAACATATTGTGGGCAGTGAAATTCACAAACCTAAAAAGTAGACTATCAATCCATTAATATACTTGTTTATGGACCTCAGATCTGTCTTCTTCAGTCTCTGGATTTGTTCTCCAGTTACTTCCTTCTTTAGCATGGCTACGTCAGAGATTCTCTGTGATGGCATTTTTCTTAATTCTTTGGATCTGTAATCATTCTAGTAGGAATGAAAATATTCAAAAGACAAATTTGTTCACTCCCTTCAGCTGTCAGACTAGCAAAACTGAGGTCTCCAAGAAATTCAAATTTGCTCAGCTATCTTATGCTCAAAGAAGAAAAACCTGAAGCTTGATGCCAGTCATAGAAATATTTGTCTCCTAGGAAGAGATTTCACATAGTTCTGACAACTTAATAAATCCCGCTGTAGGAAGAGTAGAGATGATATAATAATAGCTACCCCAACCCCCGTCTCTGCCTAGTAGAACTTTTGCTGTTACAGATGCATCACCCTCTAGACCTAAACCCCCTACATCAAGACTCTGAAAATCGACTCTAGGTGACCACATTGAATTCATCTCCCTTTCTCTGTTTCACATTGTCATTAGCCAATGCTCTTGAACTGGCCTGTTTAGGATGGGTGGCTAGATGAACCTCACTTGTTCGAACTGCCAGAGCCCAGGCATTGATTCCAGCAACTATGGTCACAAATTTAGTCTTTCAAGTTTGTTTTTATTTTAAATTAATCATATCTAAATAATGTCCCACTCATTCCATTCCTTGTAACCCCTCCTAATAGCCCTTATTTATGGTCTCTTCTTTAAATTATTCTATATCCAAATAAATATATAAATAAAAATTGGTGAGTCTACTTAGTGATTTTTGTATGTGGTGTTCCTGTGAAGGTCCCAGCAAGCAAATACACTGGTTTCATGGATGTAAACTAGTATCAAATTCTCAGGAAATTCTGAAGACTGATTACTACTTCCCTGGACTAATTAAGTTCCTTGATAAAGGGCTAGAGAGATAGCTTAGTGATTGAGAGTACAGTAGTGCTACAAACATTGTGAGAGCAACCACTCTCTTGTTGGATTTAAGTCTCACTCTATGAGTTAGAACCCATGCATGCTACTGACATAGGCCAAGAACCTGAAACTAGATAGGCCATTGACCTAAGGAAAACAAAATACTATTGTTCTGCTAAAGGAAAATAGCAAATAAATTCTTCCCTTAACATTCTTCTATTCCCTTAACTTAATGCGTTACTTAGCTATCGTCAGGGAAGCTTCCTCTTGAGATAGGTTGGAACTAACATAGAGGCCCACATCTGGACAGTGTGCAGAAAGTGAGAGATATGGAACACTCAGTTCTAAATAAGATGTCTTCTTCAACCCCCTGTCTCAGGGCTCAGGGACTTATGCAGAAAAGGAGGTGGAAAGGTTTTAAGAAGCAGATGTAATAGAAAATTCCAAGAAAACAGCATCTTCCAGACACAACAGAAGAGATACATACAAAGACTGAGAGAGACAGTGGTTGCCAGCATAGGACCTTCACACATTCAAACAAGTCAGGACTCCATCTCTGAGGGGAAGAAGTGGACATGTGCTCCTACCCCTAACCAAGAAGCTATCTGCAACTGGGACCTGGTTGTGACTTCTCCAACAGAGTCGCACTGGGAATTCTAGCCAGAGTTCAGGACAGACCCCATGCCCAGCAATAGATAGACAACACAAAACAAACACAATGGTAATTTTTCTTGACTTTTTGTCTCATATGGCTTTGGTAGGTTTCTTCCTTGTTTGTCTTTAGCATATATATATATATATATATATATATATATATATATATATATATACATATTTGTTTCTGATTTTGCATTTCTATTGGCTTTATGTGAATGTGTATGTGCAAGTTGCTTGGTTTCTATTTAATTTGTGTTCATTTTTCTTTGAGGATATAGAGAAAAGGAATACGAATGTCATCCATGAGGCTTCCTTCAGTACCTGATGGAAGCACATTCAGAGACTCACAGCCAAACATTAGTCAGAACTCAGGGAACTTTGGGGAAGAGCAGGGGAAAGGATTGTAGGATCCAGAGTATAGAGAACATCACAAGAACATGGCCCAAGGAATCAACTAATAAGAGCTCGTAGGAGGTCACAGAGACTAAAAAAGCAATCACAGAGCCTGCCTGTGTCTGCATTAGGTCCTTTGCATACGAGCTGTGTTTTTTTGTTTTTTGTTTGTTGGTTGGTTGGTTTTTGTTGGTTTTTGTTGGTTTTTGTGGTAGTTTTGTGGGACTCCTAACAGTGGCAATGGGAGTGTCTCTGAATCATTTGCCTGCCCCTGGGACTCCTTTCCTCTTATTGGATTGCCACACCTAGCCTTGATATGAGGGTTTGCGCCCAGTCTTATTGCATCTTGTTATGCCATGTTTGGTTGGTATCACTGGGAGGTGTGGTATTTTCTAAAGGGAGATAGAGAAGGAGTGGTTCTGAGGAAGAGGGGAGGTGGAGGTGTGGTGGGCAGAGCGCAGGGAGAAGAGGCTGCAGCAGGAATGTATCATATGAGAGAAGAATACATAAAAACAAAGAAGAAAAAAAGGGCATAGATCTGTGTGGGTCGGGTGTTGAGGAGTGTCTGCAAGGAGTTGAGGGAAAAGGATAGTGTGAGCAGAATATATTGTATTTAAAAAGTCTTTTTTTTTCAATAAAGAAAGGCAGAAAGTTTCTAGATTGAAAAAAAAAAGCCAATGAAACTTCTGACAAAAAGGGGCAACTCCCTTCATTTTGCGGCAGGTAATAACCTTTGAATAGAACATCAATAGCACAGGAATTAACTCTAACTATAACCATATAGGTCTACATGAAAATAAAATATTTCTGCCCAACAATAGAAGCGATTAGCAGAGTTCATACACAGCCCACAGAATGGAGAAAATATTTACCAGTCACACTTCCAACAAAGAGCTAACATGCAGAACATACAAGGAAATATAAAAATTAAATGCCAAAAAGTAAAATTGTTAACAGACACATTAGCAAATAAACTAAATAAATAATTTTCAAAAAAAAAACCACAAATAGCCAAAATATGTAATAAAATGTCCAATGTCTCTGGCCAGCAGGAAGATACAGATTTACTGTTTGCATACCACCTTACCTCAGTTATAAAAGCTACCATTAATAAATCTGATGACAAATGGTAGAGAGGATGTAGAGAGAGAGAAAAAAAAACTTATTTGTTGTAGATAGGGGCACAAAGTTATACAAACATTGTGGAAGTCAGTTTCATTTCTTTAAAAATTATAAATAGAACTACCCAATAACCCTGCTCCTTCACTCCTGCCTGTATATACCCAAGAATTCACACCCTATCATGGGAATCTATGCAGCCCCATGTTTAGTGCTGCATTATTCCCTCCAGCAGAAAGTTTAACTAAAATGAAGGATGCATGAACAACTACATAGAAAACTATGTTCCTTCAACCCAAGAAAATGATTTGGCTGGAGACCAAAAGGACAGGTGGTAATGTCCAATCACCAGTACAACTCAATATACAAGGGTTAAATGCGTCAAGAAGTTTCGCTTTAGTTGTCATTTGAGACCATGTTATAGTCACGCTTTCTTAGGACTGGTTGTTTACCTCCTTCTGCACTATAACAAAACAGATTTTTGTTTAATATGCCTATTGCCTTATTCCAAAAGAAAAGTAAGTAGGTACTCCTATTAGCAAATTTGAGGTTTATTGGGCCATGTAAAAATGCAAACAGGGTTGTTTAGGTTCAAACATATGGAAAGAGTACTAGTTCACCCCACTGCCTGCTTTGTGGGCACCGAGGACGATTTATTATCAGAGTCCTGAAGTAGAAACAAATACTTTCATCCGAGGACACAGATGCCCAGCTTTCTCTATCAGAGAACCCCTAAGACATCAAGTATCTAAAATCCCTTTAGAGCATTTATTGGACCAGTTTTCTCTCCAAGTGGTCCCTGCTGTCAACATTCAGATGTCCAGGGACAACCAAGTGCTTTTGTCTCCAATCAATACTAAAAGCTACATTCAACACTACTAGACACTTGTCACAAATAATAAAACTCAGACAAAGGTCTCCACATGTATTCTTGTCCCTGTTTTCGACAGGCTAAAACCTAGAAAAGAAGAAGCAGCAGTCAATATTTCATTTCAACATCTTTTCTAACCTAAAAGTTCTTTCCTTTTGAAAGCCAATATATCTTTATTTTATATTTATGAGTGTCTTTCCTGCATATATATCTGTGTCTCATGTATGTGCAGTATTCACAGAAGCCAGAGGACCTATCAGTTCTCCTAGAACTAGAGTTACAGATGGCTGTAAGTCTTCATGTGGGTGCTGGGAGCCAAACTTGGGTCTTCAGCAAGAACCACCAGTGTTCTTAAATGCCATCTCACCAGGCCCCATACATGAAAGTTTTTGATGACAGTAACAACAAGGACATTCCCTTAAGTAGACACCTGGGTAATCAAACATTCTAAAATATGCTCAATTATAGCTGTCACCTTCCATGCCCTTCAAGTCATTTTTAATCAGACATTTTCAGCACAGTTGTAAAAAGGTAGTATCAGCTCTGCAGTTTAGCTTTCTAATGCTATGAGCTTCTTATCTACACAAGGTGGAATGAGGAGGAATAAGGAAGTAAGAAAGAAAGTGAAGAACATATTGATCTATTTGAGTACTTGAAAAGCAAGACACATTGCAAAACTTCTTTTTTACCTTTAATCCCACAGGGAGAAAATGATGTTTATCATGATTCTCAAGTCAAACCAATACAGTTGAGGAGGAAAAACAAATAAACAAAAAAGAATAGGACTCCAAATTTCAAGTTACCAGTGATTCAGAAAGCAACGAAGTTTTTACTAACTCATGGAACCATCAGGCTAACTTCCTTAAAATGAATTGCCAGAGAAACCAGGTCTTTAATTCGTTGATTTCTACTGTTATTTACTGAGCACAAGGCTCTGAACAGATTGCTGATGACACCAAAGTCATGAATGTCATTAGGACTTATATTCAATAAATTTAATGGTTGGATGGGGAGCTTTCCAAGTTAGGAGGCACAAGTGAGAGAGTAGAGAAAGCAAACTTTATTCAAAGGTATACTGTGTGAAATGAGCTGTTCTAGTGTATCGCTTATAATTTGGGTTTAACATGATCTGGCAAATAAAATTACCCAGTACTAAAATATACATGGTTGCTATAACAACAAATAAAATATTAATATAAGTCCCCTTATTTAGTGATCACAATCAGTTGAAGATGATAATTGAGATCCACTATCTCCATTCTATAGATGAACCATCTGAGGCTCAAACAAATAGGAGAATGAGGCTATAACCATATGTTATGCATTGTACTCTCTTTGAAATCACATGTTCTCTTTATTGCAACTTTAAACAAATCAAGAATTATTTTCTACATAAATTATTTAAGATCAAACCTACAATAGGGAAGAAAATACTCATAAACTATCTGTTCTATTTTCATTCTGTTGCTCTTACAAATATCATGACCAAAAGAAAATTATAGAATGAAAGAACTTACTTAATCTTACAGTCTATCTTTGAGCAAAATTGGTGCAGGAACTCAAGGCAAGGAACAAAGAGACAGAACTGACTGCTTGTCTATGTGTCATTAACCTCTGATCAAAGAACTCACCAACGGCCAAGGAATTAGAGCAGAAACCATAGAGGAATTTTACCTGATGGCTTGTTTCTTTGGGTTCATGCTTGGCTAGCTTTCTTATGCAGCTGAGGAGCACGTGCCCAGGGAATGGTACCACTTGAGGCATGCTAGACATTTCTACTCCTACTAACAGTAACAACAGTATTCTCCACAGACATGCCTACAGGTCAGTATGGTTTCAGCAACTCTTTTCTCAGGTGACTCTAGGCTATGCCAAGTGGATACTTAAGGCTAAATCAGGGCACTGACATCTCAAGAGAACTCAATATTAGGGATATATAAGAAACTAAAAATAATAATAAAACCACAATAGCTAAAGGAATAAGTCATCCCATTTAAAAATAGGCACAAGATGGAAATAGACATTTCTCTAAAGAAGACATACAAATGGTTTTAAGGTATATGTTAAAATTCTCAGCATTGCAAATAATTAGGAAAACACAAATAAAATCGATGATAAGTTATCTTCTCACTCCAACTTAAATGGCTACTATGAACTAAGAAAAGACAATAGGTGCTGTAAGAGAAGGAAACTCATTCACACTATTAGTGGAATATGAATTAGTACATGCCATGGAAAAAAGTATGAGTGTTCTTTTTAAAAAAACACTCATAAGCAGGTAAGAAATTGAAATGACTTCAATATCCATCAACTGGTAAATGGGCAGAGGAAATGTGGAACATACACTCATCAGAAAATCACTCTTTCCTTAAAAAGTCGAACCCGTAAAAATGAGGAAATCCTGATATAGTGTTGCACAATAGGATAGCTACAGATAATCATATATTTAAAAAATCTAAACATGGGGCTCTGGATATAATTCAGTTAGTAAAGTGTTTGCTGTGCAAACTAGGGCCTGAGTTCAGATCCCCAGCACCCACATAAAAAGCCAGGTCCAGCAGCACAGACCTATAATCTTAGCCCTGGGGAGGCAGAGACAGGAAGATCCCTTGGGGTTGTTGACCAAATCAATGAGCTTTGGATTTACTGAGAGACTTTCCCTAAAAAATAAAATAAAAAGAGATTGGAAAAGATATTCAGTGTTGACCTCAATGGATATGCACACATGTGCATCCACATACATATGCATGTGCACCCACACACACACACACATGGCTTAATAAAAGATTTTGACTGTTGAATGGTTTCGCCCTTCAGAAAAGATAATACTTTGAACCTGGACTACAAAATGAGATACATTATTTTAAACAAATAATGATAAATTTTTGAGAAAATGAATGCATTTCCATGATGCAAATATGACACAATGTATACATCTATCAAAATATCACATGGTGCCCCATAAATATGCACAAAATGATAGGAGAAATTGGAAAAAGATTATCAACATTTAAAATGATTGATGTAAATAATTGAGCCTTTTCCTTTAAAATAATACCATATAAAAAGTTTTGTAAATCATTGCTTCATTATAAAATCTGAAGCTCTTGCTTTGTTTTCTACCCCTACTAATGCACAAATCCTTAATCGTATGCTTACCTTTGCGTCCATGCTGTTAACTGCTGTTTAGTTCAGACTAAAAAAAATTATGGAGGCCCTTAGTAATTATGAGTTCTTGCATGAAAGAATTGAAAATGTTGCTACCTTGAAAATACATCTTGTTATGAGAATATGTCAAGTATGCTTCTCCACTATTTAAAGGTTATTTGGGGGGAGAGAAAAAAAAAAAACAAACAAAGATAATCCAGACAACAAAAAGTGTGCAGAGTGCCTATGAAAATACATACTTGCTCCTGGGTGCTGGGGACATGGAACTTAGTGCCACGTTTCCATGAGGACTCACAAGCCAAGGGAGATAGACATAAGTCATCAAGTTGAGAAAGTCTTTTCCTTTAAACAGATGCATTAAGATGAAATGTTTGTGGCATTATAAGCACAGGAATGGCAGTCATACAGGAAGAAAGGCATTCACTCTACTAAAGCAAGTCAAGGTTACAAAAAGTGGTGATAATTGAGCCAAAGATTGAAGGAATGAATAGATTTTTTTATGGCCTTACAATTTATTATCCATATAATACATATTTATTTTTATTATTTGTCTTAACGCTTTAAAAACAGGCAGACAGCATAATGCTATTGCTACTACAGCACTGAATTTAAGATGGGGAGAAAAAGGCTTAGCTGAGTCCTGTGTGACCTGTGGTTTGATGTTCGGTTGGATTTTCCCATGATACTGTTAGGACCCATTCGAGAGAGATGAGTTGTGTGAAATTCCTAATTATAATTTTTTTTTTGTCTCTTCAGTTTGTAATACTCTGTAAGGTTCTTGCCAAATCATACAACCCGCCAAGTCAAACACACATCAATGGTAGACTCTAGTTGGAAACATTTCCATTCACAGTAACTGGTGCTCCTGGTGCTACAGTAACTGGGGTGTTAGGGGAAATTTTGGGCATCCTATAATTTGTACTTTTCTGTTACTCACAACATTCTTCAACCTGACATAAGACAACATGAACTGTGTCATACAGGCGAGTGAAGTCATTCCTCAGATTACTACTTAAAATGCTTTAGGATTGGGTTTTTTTGTTTTGTTTTTGTTTTAGATATATCTGAGGTTGATCTTTCAAGTGTTGAATTCTGTTCAAGTGACAAAGGAATATATCTGCTTGATAACAGCTGAGGAGGAGCGTGTCCAGTAATGGGAAGCAGAGACTAGACATGTCATGACTTGCAATGTGCAGAAAGCTCACTGTCTATTGAAAGGATGAGTGCTTTTTCATCTGTGACTCAGTCTGTTGTGTAAAATATACCAATCTACCTAAAATTCCTCTGGAATATATATCCTATCCAATTTTAAGACAGTTAAAGAACCCCAAGAAAATTAAACAGTATTTCTACAATAAAAATAATTAATGATCAACATAAATGGAAATTCCATGAATAGCCTCTGAAGAAATTAGAAACTTGTAGACATAAAAACATCTCAAATTCTCTCCATCACCCACCTGTTGTCCTTCGCTTAACCTTCAAGTTTGGCATCTCATCATGGGGTTTGTCAGGGTAAGCTACTGGTTCCCTGATTTGCTAATTCCCTTCCTTACTGGTTAACTTCACCTCCACTGTGTAATACACTTCTGAATACATATTACTTCTTTCATCAGTTGTGTTCTCCTTTTTAGATACAAATTCATGATGAATTGTGTCTTACTTTTTCTTTGTAAGACCACAGTGCTAAGCACTTAGCTTTGTTGGGTTTACAGCACACACCAATATCACTGTTTACATGTGCTTCGTTATCTGGTCGACCATATCAAAGCAGGTTAGAAAGAGCCCCATGAGCAAAGCTCTGAAAGACAGTCCAGATGAGACTAGCTTAACAGAGAAAAGTTTGCCACCACAAGACCATAGATATTAAAATAAGCTAGGGCTATTCAGTGAAGAAGAATATTGTGGCAAAACCGTAATTGTTCCTAAGGATGTAATAGAAAGTAGTATGATATTGATGCAGGTTCAAGTTCAGCAGCAGAAACAAAGGCTTGTAAATGGTATCTGGTACATCTCACCACCTATAAGTGGACAGAGATACAATCACATCTGGAAACTAAGTGCTAACTGTTATGATAGACAAAAAGCACCTTGTAGCAGGAAAAAGTGCTCTCACAGTGTTTACTAAGCCAAAAGAATTTTTCTGCTCTGCTAACTTTCTTTGATGACTTCAGTTATCAAGAAGAATGTGAAGGAAATATTCTTCAACATTCATTGAACATGACATTGCTCTCACTAGAAATAAGGTTTAAGATAGACGTTACAAATGAAGGAGTTTCTAAAATACTTTTGATTTGAGATCAATCTTCATTAGAAGCATAATTTTAGAGAGAAACCACACAATTTCAAGCCCAATATGGTCATCAAAAATAAGTTTGAAAACTTCAGCATTACTCTGTGTGATGAAGATGCATCACTGAAAAAATATAAACAATTACCTAACAGAAGAAAAAAATATTTTCCAGCAAGAAAATGAACAATTTGTTGCAATTAATGCAAATTATGCCTAGTTACCAAAACATATTAGCTAAGCTTCAGCACAATTACATAGACCATCTGGGTGTCATTTACAAGGGAAATCTATTCCTCCAAGAGATTCATGAGACTTCATTCAATAATTAAATTTATACCTAACATTGAAGTTTTTAAAAAGACAGTTTTATCTAAATTGTAGTGTGATCTCTCATTACTGCGTATGTTCAGATCTCATTTATGCTTAAACTCACAAAGAGACTTTTAGCCTATTTGAAGATTCCACATTTTTAACAAAAGCCTGACCATTCATCAATGGCCATCTTATTTCTTTTATCACCACTTCTACAGGGGGGTCATAATTTAGAATGTGGCTCTGACACATGCACTCAAGCAAGCCGACCTCACATGAAGTCTTTTCTAACTGAGTTTACTACAACAAAGATCAATTTTAGTCTATTCCCAAACTGCCATGCCAGTTACCAAGGATGGTAGAACATTTTTATAATTCATTGTTCAGTTTGCACATGGTCTTTTAAACTATTTATCCATTTTTAAAACTGTATTAATTGTACAAAATGATGGGTTTCATTAGAATTTTCATACATGTATATGATGTACTTCAATCATCTTCTTCCCCGTTGCCATGGCCTGCTCTTCTTCTCTCTGCTTGGTCTTCATCCTCTGTATCCAACCCTCCTTTTATGTTCGTGTATTGCTTCTGTTGCCTTATTTTCTTTTTGTTTAATTATTACTGTAAACTAGTATTTTAAATACTGGCTGTAGACTTTCAAAATATGAGTTCAATCTTTGCATTTTTAAGTGCCTTCTAAAGTTCTTAAGTTTTCATATGTAGAGATTTTTATATGCTTAACTTTGTATCATGGTTAGGAATAACCATTTATGATGCCAAAACAACAACAACAACAATGTATATGAGATGGTCCTTGCTATCCTAGCCCAGATGCAATAACCCATCTTCAACCGTATCTACCAGAGCCATACAATTTTTGCAAGAATTTAAATGACATTCAAGAAAAGCACTGAAAAATCATTCAGAAAATTGAAGGTGGCATTAAAAATCACTTACTCAACCTCAACCTATAAAATAAAAATTGAGAGATAGCTCAAAAACATCCATCCATTCATTCATTCATAAGCCATATACTTTATGCCTTTTCACATATCCACACCCTAAGAATTGGGATACAGGGCCCAAAAGGATAGATCGATTTTTTGGTTTCATGGCCTTTATAGTCTACAACACAGAGATTAATACACCAGAATTTCAAATGCTATAAAGAAACCAAACAACATAAACTTAATTATAAGTGTGGTAGTACATACTTAGAATCCCAGCACTTGGGAGGCTAAGGTGGGAGGGCCAGTCTGGCTACACACATAGATACCTATTCTGTCTGAGAATATTTAAGTGAAAGGGAGGAGGTAAACAGACCAGTCAGTGATTAGGACAGGGGAGTTTCTGTGCCAGAAGAAAAGAAAGATGAGAACCAAATAGGAACAGGAAAATAGAGGAACACAATTCCCATTGCCAGGCAACACATGGGAGAGGAGGAGTAGAGCCGAGCCACATGGGGTGCTGCAGAGACCTGGCTTGAGCCTGGGTGAGGGATGGGCTGGGCTGGTTCCATCACTTCCTAGTCTATTTTCAAATATCTGTTTACTTGCTAGGCACTGAGTTAATAGCACTTAACTTCTGTTTTTTATTAGGATTAGATAACATGAATAAAGAAGCTAAGTTTTCGGCAAACGCCAGTTCTCTCTTCACTGGGTGGAATGGGTAGAGTTTACTTGTTGACTCCATAGGTAAAGCACCTGCCACACAAGTTTGAGACTGAGGTTCCTATCCCCATCACCCTCATCAATTCCAGGTGCATGTGATGGAAGCCTTCCTATGATCCTACAGCTCAAAGCAGAGACAAGGATTCCCAGGATCAGATGGCTCACAGGCGCAGCCAACTCAGTGAGCTCTGGGTTCAGCAAGAAGCTGTCTCAGTAAGCAAAATTGTAAGCGACTGATAAAGGTAGCTGACAAATACCTCTGGCCTCCACACCACACACATACACATGTACCTGCACATCCATACACATGCATACATATGTACACATGCCAAAATCCCCAAGACTTTATTCATCATATATATTCATCCTATCTGTATATCATAATATATAACAGTAATGGGTTTAGCCAAAACAACAACAACAACAACAAAATAAATACTTCTCAAACAACAATGATATAAAGGGTCATCTAGAAACTACGTTTGTGTATAGATAATAAGGTGCAGGCACAACGGTGAAGAGCAAGCCTTCTGGAGCCACATAAGCTCAGAACTGTGATACAGTCTTCCTAATGACTCTGTATCCCTAAATAAACTTTTTGATAATTCAGTTTCTCCTCTGTCAATACTCATAGAATTAATATTATTTACCAAGACCTAAAATACTTAACACACTGCTTGGCAAATATCAAGTACTCAATAATTGGCAGCTATAATTATTAGGATGCCATTTTTCATTTGATAAAACATTCCATTGATTTTAAATGCTAATTCTAAATGAATGTTCTTTCAGAATATCACTCCCTCATGAAGGCATACATGGCTGGCAAACACAATGTCCTGATTTTTCTTTTGAAAGAATTACATTGGAATTTTCTAATCCTGGACACAAATCTGGACTTAAAGGCCACATCCACATAGGCTTGAGGTTGATGGCTCCTATGCAATGAGAGATCCGTATGATTTGATAAGCAAATGACAGACAAGCAAAAATCACCACCGCCTCTTGAATAATGCTAACGCCAAATCACAAGATGAATGCACTAGCACCAGTCACTACTTTAGTAATCATGGGGTACTTTATGTTCAGTTCTTATAAAAGAATATTTATTGATAATGTTCTAGGCTCTTTGCCAAAACGGGTGTATTGGGGGTCTCCTTCTCAGCTCTGACTATGTTTCAAAAAGTATAAAAAATCTTCCATTTTCAAATATAATCTTGTGGGACCATGAATGGTCTGGTCCTAGTTGAGCTAAGGCTAGAAGCCCTGAAGACCTGGAAGGGATTGTAGGAGCTTTGCCTGCTCCTGTGTACCAGGCCCCTGTTACATGCCGCAGCCCATCATTGATTTGTGGCCATCAGTCACATATGGCCAATGCCCCAAGTCCCTCCACAAGTAGAGGACATGACCTGTGGACATGTAGGCTCAAGACAGATCTCCACGTTAATGAGGTACATAGAGGCCTTGAGGGCTTAGCCAAAAAGCCTTCCTTCCCAGTCATTCCTTCCTGTAAAAGGTATTTAACCTCAAGAAGCAAGGTATGGTTTTACTCATCCACTTTCTGCCATGACAAAAAAAAAAAATGCCTTAAAACCATGGACTGTCTCTTTTCATCAGGATCCACTATGGGGGGGCCATGGAAAAGGCCTTTGCCTATAGAACTGCCCATTTTAGTCCCTTGTAGAAGGCATCTCTGTGCTCCCAACCACAACCAAGCCAAATCTGCAGCACTCAAGCCAAGACCTACCACCTTGGGACCAGCTGGAGCACCCCCCTTATCCACTGGCCCCAGGCTAGATCCAGCCTGTGGGGTACTCCCACTCCATTCTCAGCTCTTCCGGAGATCCCAGTGGTGGCTGAGAACCAGACAGTCTGAGGCCTCCTTGAAGGCCAGAGGACCTAGAGCCAGCTCTCTCTATCCTGCACAGCAGACTGTACTTTCCGCCACCCCCATCCCCACCCCTGAGCAGTGCTGCAGGGCTTCACTGTAGCCCACACCTGCCCCAACGAAGTCAAAATTCCCAACTCCTGCCTCCCTAAGCAGCCATGCACAGTAGCTGCACTGACATGGGACCCACAACCCTACATAGTCTACCATTTGTGTATTTGTCCAGTCAGTGGTCATGTCGCCATTTATTTCTCAGTAGAATTAAATCTTACTTGATGCTCACCACAACCCAATGAGGTGNAGCCCACACCTGCCCCAACGAAGTCAAAATTCCCAACTCCTGCCTCCCTAAGCAGCCATGCACAGTAGCTGCACTGACATGGGACCCACAACCCTACATAGTCTACCATTTGTGTATTTGTCCAGTCAGTGGTCATGTCGCCATTTATTTCTCAGTAGAATTAAATCTTACTTGATGCTCACCACAACCCAATGAGGTGGCTGGCATCGGTATCAGAATTGTATAGAGTCAACCTTCAGAGAGAGATCTGTACCTGAGTCTAGACCCTCAGCCTACAGCACATCATGAAGCATTTGTCCTTATGAGAAAGACTAGTAAACAACGCCAGCTAGTCAATAAAGACACTACATTCTATTCAAATTACCAGTATGTTCCAAGACAGCCAGGGCTATACAGAGAAACCCTGTCTCGAAAAACCAAAAAAAAAAAAAAAAAAAAAAGAATATACCACTTATGTACGGATATATCCTTATTAATATTGTTAACAATTTTGGTGTCGTATCCTGGTATGGTAAACTATAGCATTATTTGCTTTCCAAATGTGTGGGGTGGTGAGATGGTTCAGTAGGTAAAGTGTTTGCCACAAAAGCTTCACAGTCTAATTTCAACCCCTAGAAATCTAGTAAGTGTAGGAAAGAACCAACTCTACAAGGCTATCCTCAAACCTCATTGCACACACCGATACAAGCACACACACACACACAAACATGTAAATGTACATATGCAAATATATAATACATGAAGATATACAGACATACCTACACATTTGTCCATGTGTATTCACCTCTGCATGCTACTTTGTGATTAGACTTTCTTTGTTAAATAACATTACATTATTATGCCCCTTCATAAGAGTTTTTATGGTCATTGGGTAATTTAATTCTGTTAACTAGAAGTGATTCTTAGCACAAAAGGACCATATAGATAGATATATAGACATGAATATAAAAAGGAATCATATGTATATGTGGGTCACTTTCAATGTATTAATTATCCTGTAGATTATAAATTGAGAAGGTTTTTTGAAACTATAGACAAATGGATATTTCAGGATATTACTTGGAAAAACTTTACTTTTTCCTCAAATAATCAGCCTGTGAAGTAAAGGCTTACTAAGACAGATAAGAGGCATATGATAATAGATATGAGAAACTTATAGAACTAAGTAAAGGAAAACAAGCATTTGAGAGTAAATTATCCATAGAAATTCATTCATCCCAAGTTTTATAGCAAAATACTAAAATTATCTGACCTTTCACAATAAGCTCCTGGTGTAACAGATTGTGAATCTTAATTAGAAGAAACAAAAAGTATTTTTCCAAATCCCTGATAAAAGCAAAGCATGCTATTGTTGGCAATATTTGTCTCAAATTAGCATTGGAACCATGTGTCTAACCTAACTCAAATGCTGCCTACTTGGGAATGGAAAGGCAACTGAAAATAATTTCATAGTCAGACATCAAATTGTGTGCATGAAACACACAATAAAGTACGATACTGTTAGAATCCAAACAAGAGGCCAGCTTGCCCACGCTAAGTTTAAAGTCCATAACTGTCAGGATCAGAAGCAGAAGTCTTCTCACCATGATGGACATGACTGTGGGGGGGCTTCACCCAGACCCATCCAACTAACTTCAGCCAAACCCTGAGGCTTGTTTTCTCCTTTGGTTTGGGCCAAGTACCAATTTCATTTTTCTGCATTCACACATCCTTCTGGTATCATGTTGTGAGACAGAAAACAATATGTGCCATCAGTCAAGATCTTTCCCTTCTAATTTTGTTAAAAGAAAATAATAATAATAATCTACTTTAGAGCAACAAGCATATGTGTAAATGGTTTTGATTACTTTTAAAATCACTCCCCAGTGCTACTTGATTGCCTTAATAAATGAAAATGAAGCCTTTAGGTCGTTCTTTCCTCTTGGCTTTTTTTTTTTTTTTTTGATTTAAGAATCATTTTATTAGTGTTTAATAGAAAAATTTCAGATACAGGCAAGCTGTAAATCTCAGCAGCTTCCAGAAGAAAGAAGGTTGAGAAGAGAAAGTAAAAGAGGCTTTCCTCTCAAGTTAAATAGTCACCCATGTCAGCCACACAGTGGGGAGGCAAGTCTTGGAGACAGCATGAAGCCAGTTCTGCATGGACCATGGACATGGCTGTGTACTTTAGTGTTCTGGGGACTGGGATTCTGGGATGGAAAAGTAAATGAACCTATTAGAGGAATAATTATTCCTCCTATCTCTTTATAATGGTTTAAGATGGATCCACATTTCTGAGTGGTGGTTCCTAAGCCAGGTGAATAATGGCCGGGTAGGCCAGAATCTTGGGTCTCTTGACATTATTTTCACTTAAAAAAATAAACAAGAGTGGGCATTTGATAAAAATAATCATTAACTGAATTATGATTTTAATTGCTTTCTTATCGATATCTTTAGTACTGAGATACATTTAGGGAAATTACTTTAAAATTTAAAAATTAAAAATTTTCTGGCTTGTAAAATCACTCTTTTCTCTGAAAAATTCACTATCAAAACACACAATCAAAACATGTGCGCACTTGTATAGATGTCAATAACATTAATTTTCATGTATTAAGAGGCAATGCATGGTAATTTGATATCATACACAATCTGTCATGGTGAAGCACACATTTCCATACTGACTTCTATCTCTTCTTACCATTGAGAATTTTGGAAATCTACTCAGCTGGCTTTATGAGAAGTACTTTTCATCACATTCAAGTCTCTTTCCCAGGCAGATAAGGAAAGGAGTACAGTGAGAGGAACGTGATGTAAGTCAGTCACAGTTTTCATGAGCTAATATAATCCTAGGCTTTTGTGTTTGTGAAGAAAACATGAGAACAAAGTGTGGAAGAAGAAGAAAACCAATTTCTGTTGGAAAATAAAATTATTTTTTCAAAAAATGACTTGTTACTGCTTTTAACAGATGAGAAAATGAAGTCTTAATATCAAGGGACTTCCACTGATAAACTCTAGCCTAATTTCTATAAGGAATTCCAAAATAAAGCTCAGCATAACGTAGCATTCCACCACATCTCATGCCAATTTGATTTATAAATTATTCTAATGTTTGATTTTACATTAGTTTGAAATGTTTTGTATTTAAAAAAAATAAGATATGCCAATTTTGTGAGTTTACTAGAAAAGAATTTAGGGGTATAATGACTCAGTAGCCTGTACATCTCAAGACCAACTCACTGGACTGTCACTCAGGATTGATTAGAAAGGTGCGGATGCAATCCATGTCAGGCTTTGCTTATTCTGTATGGAAGCTGCCGGAGTGCATATTTACTACTTCCCTGGCTTTGCTTTTGCTTGGGGACTTCCTTCTTTCTCATCTTTGTTTGCTCTGTTAGCAATGCTTTAACAGAAATGCACTGAACGAATGGTTGCTCAATGGTTTTTACATCCCACATTTTTCGGAGACTTGGAAGCCCATGATGATGAGGTGACAATAAGGTGTGGATCAGGGAGTGCTCAGTCTGATTCATAGCTGAGTTTCTAACCTGACAGGCAGGCACAGCTAAGTCTCTGAGGTCTCCTTAGAAAGAGATGCCTTCCTACTCACAAGAGCTCTCTGAATATAATTACTAACCAGTGGCCTCACATTCGGAAACCAGCACCTGGCAGCAACTGAACATGGGTGGTTCACAAACTCTTTCTTCTTTCTTCTTTAAATGTGCAGCATCTTATCTCACTAGACAAAGAAAGAACATTGTTTGCTAGAACTATAGACATCAGCTCAAAAGAAAACTGAATGATGTTTTCACTTAGAAGTCAGAGTCCAATTCTATAAAAAAGACATTGTAGTATCTTTGGAATTTTTAGATTTGTTTTCTTTCTTCCTGGTCTTTCTATTGTATTTTAGTGTGAAGTAAATAACAACAAAGATCAAAAGTTTCACAACTTTCAAAAAACACAGTATACAATGGCAATCTATAAATTGGAAATGGCAAAGTACCTAATCTTAACCAGGTAACCATCACACATAAAATATTTCTTTCAAAAGGCATGCTACTTACCTGGAAGATGACTGCCTCAAACACAGACTATGGAAATAATCAAGAAACTTAGTGTCTTGGGACAAAGAAGTCCACATATTGGCCATGGGTTTTATCTCTAAATAATATGAACTGTTATCTGCAGGCTAAATACCTTACAGTGTTGGGAAGGGCTACAAAAACAAAGGTACATTGTATCACATGTCACGAAATCTGAGGGTTTAAGGCTGAGTACCACAGAAGAAAAGGCAGAACTCTGTCTCAGTCCCTCACCTTCCTCCAGCTCCCACTCTCGCCTTGCTCCAGTTTACCAGGACAGACCTTTCCCACTGGATGGATGGATGCCTTCGGTCCTCCTGGCAATGCTCTGTGCACTATTGCACAGGCCAATGGTAGAGATGGCAAAGAAATTGGATTTCTTCCTTCCAAATTCACTTATCAACACACTATAAAGCAATGTAGCAATTCTGGCAACATTTTTACTTCCTAAATTCCCAGAACCCACCGCAGTGCAGGCATCTCCTCAGGTTTCACCCCACTGTGATGACCACTCTATGGCAGAACAAAGTTCATGTGTCAATTCTCCTGAATTGCTGCTCAAACGACTCAAGACCTGGAAATTAGAAAGTGTGTTACACCTAAGAATGATCCAAACACAGTCTTTCCAAGTGTGGAGACAGCAGATTAACACCTACATTTCTCTCCCAATTTTCTGTGCAGCTAAGAGGAGCAGGATATAATCCGAGCCGGGCAGTATTGATTAAATGCTAATGAAGTGCATTCCACAGGAAACTACAGAAAAACTATGCCACCCTGGATGGTTTGCTTTAAGAGACAAATCTGCATTTGCTCTTTGAAAAACAGCCCCATGAAATCAAATAACCCTTCCCTTAAAATATTTGTCAATGTCAAGCTTTCGAAGGGATTGTTTTCATCACAAACACTCCCATGTTTGACAGCTATTTCAACATAATTCTGATTTTAAAACATTGCAATAGTGATATTTCATTTAACTTTTAAATCCAAGCTTCAAAACTTGCAATAACTTATCAAGAAATAGAAAGTCTAAAAACATGACACTGGTGTTTACCTTTTAACTAAAAGTTCTATTGCTTCTTTAATTTTTTTTTTAAAGAATCTTTCAGAGTCTTCACAACAAATGAAACAATTCCTTTTAAAAAATTTAATGTGTATAATAATGTATAATTCTTGTATCAAGGTTTTATACTTCCTTAGGGAATGTCATGAGAATTGATGTTTTGAAACTTTAAAACCAAGGAATTTTACAGTCTACACTTAATATTTCAGAAGAAAATAAGAGAAAATATTGAGCATGTGTAGTCTAATCCTCTTATCTCATTTCAGTGATGTTATCGTTCCTGAACACCTTGTAGCCCAAACCCAGAGAATGCAGGCTTACAAATACATTTACACAAAGAATAGAATTGAAGTGATCAGCAGAATGCCCCTAAATGGGATAACCTGCCTACTTCCGAACCGCTTTGTGTAAGTTTATTATCCAGATTTCTTTGGGCACAGCAATGATACTGCTAGCATATTCCTGTGTTCAATGACATAGTTCCTATAGCCAGGCCACAGGTACTATCAAGAAAAAGTATTAGTCTCAAAGAATAGGTATGACTGCTTTAATATTTTTTTAAAAAAATAAAAAAGTGACACTATCAAGAAAAGGTACTAGACTCAAAGAATAGGTATAACTGCTTTAATATTTAAAAAAAATCATAAAAAGAGATTTGACTAGAATTCTTCACACTCTGAGTCACAGCTCTGAAAGAGGGCTGATTCATTCACTAGCCTAAAAATATGTTATAAACCCAAGTGTTAAAAGGGAGTAGCCATATTTAGATTGCTACACTGGTGCAGATGTAATACTTTGACGAGAGAATCACATATTCTGGAGCAATTGGAATTCAAAGGCCACACTCTGTACTGTTCGATGCCAATTTTTGATTGGCATCACAAGTAATACTGCAATATAATTATTTTTAACTGACAATTCACTTATTTACAGAAAAGGCTATATAGAGATTCCTGGAGTACTTTACTACCGCAAGGAGTTAATACATCAAGTCAGGCATTAGCAAATGGCATCTTTATCAATATATTTTACTGACATAGCCCACAGCATAATGCTATCACTCAGAGTCTATATATGTTTTATAGTAACTTATCTTTACAATAGTTGCTTGAGTAATGAAATAGAAATTAAAAGCTTCAAGCAACACATGGTTTGGATAAGACAAAAAAAAAAGATGACAGAAGCCAGTGTTTTGAGAAGACAGAAATAGAATCGTTAGCATTGCTGAAATGAACAGTGTTGCTTTGACATAGCTCACTGTCGCATCTTTGGGAGCTGATAGTGCATCACACTGCTTTTTTGCACTGGTCACACAAAGCTCACTTCTATGTCACAGAGTGCTAGACATGTAAGAGCCACAGATTTTCCACACATTCTCAAGAACGGTAGAATTCTAACTTTTCAGGGAATCTATACTTTAGAGAACAAAGAAAAAAAAAGGAGGAGGAGGAAGAGGAGAAAAAGAAGAGTACAATTGTTAAGTTTGATCATGATTGTGTACATTTAGCACATTGCTGGACACACAACATATGGCCAGCTCTCAGACCTAACATCATCAATAAAGAATCAAAGTTCTCCTAGCTTAATTTCGTCCTTCATTCATTTGCGGAATTCTCTTTACAAGGCACTGATTTGTTTAGGAAGAAGAAAGCAAATATCTGTATCTTGCATAGCTTATTATGAACTAAAAACGGGTAAATAAGAATTGAAAATGAGGTAGACAGAGAGGTTCAGTGACAAAGAGGACCCAAGGGAGACATATGAATATCCCTTAGAAGAATAAATATAATAGATGTTGAGGGTGGACTGGGAGTGGATGGGTACGGGAACAGGAGGGATCATCTGGGGATGGAGAGGGTACAGGAGAGAAGTCTCTAATTGGGAGCTTTTGGAATAGGGCAAAGTGGAAACTTAGTGCAGTGGAAACTACCTGGAGGATAGCCCTAGCAAAGATACCTGGTAATAAAAAACACAGAGCCAGAATCATCCATTTTCTGGAACAAGGTAAAGCTTCCAGTGGTGGGGCTGGGACACTATCCCAACCACAAAACCTTCAATCTGCAACCTGTCCTATCTACAAGATGTGCTTGGGTGCTCAGAGCTTATTGGTGCGGCCTCCCAATGACTGATCTAACTAGAGACCTACACCACAAGAGGGAGCCCATGCCTGGCACTGCTTGGGTGCCAGGATTTGTGGCCCAGAGACCTAGGATCTGTGTCTAGACAATGAGGCTTCCTCCAGCAGCCAATGAAACCACACACGGAGGAACACGCCTAAGAATTAATGGAGATGGGGCAAATATTAAGTGGAGGTTAGGCAATTCTGTGGAATAGGAGGAGGAAGAATCATAGGAGCCAAAGGGTTAGAAGACACCAGAACACAGCCCACAGAATCAACTAAACAGTGTTTATAGGAGCTCATAGAAACAGAAGCAGCAATCACAGAGTCTTTATGGGTCTGCACTAGGTCCTTGGCACATACATTGTGGTTGTATAGATTGGGGCTTTTGTGGGACTCTTAACAGTGGGACTGGGGGTGTCTCTGACTCTGACTCTTTTTAACCTACATTTGGGACCTTTTTACAACCAGATGAGTTGCCTCATCCAGGATTGATACAAGAAGGTTTGTGCCTAGTCTTATTACATTTTATTATGCCATGTTCCGTGTATAGCCCAGAGAGGCCCACTCTTTTCTGAAGAGAAAGAGAGAAGCAGTGGATCTGATGGAGAAAGCAGATTTGGGGGGAAGACTGGGAGGAGTGGATGGAGGGGAAGCTGCCATCAGGATGTCTAGGAGAAAAATAAAAGATAGATGATAGATAGATAGATAGATAGATAGATAGATAGATAGATAGATAGATAGATAGAGGATAGAATAAATCTCAAAAGGGGAAAAAAGGAAGACAGGTGGCTTAGTTGTTAAAAGCACTGGTTGCTCTAGCAGAGAATTGATTCCCAACACCCACGTAACCACCTGGAAGCCCAGTTTCATAAGATCAGAAACCTCTTCTTGTTCTTTAGTTCCCAATAAATAGCTAGATGGATAGATCAGGTATAGATAGATGGATGGGTAGATACATAGATAGATAGATAGATAGATAGATAGATAGATAGATAGATAGATAGATAGATAGATAGATAGATATTTTAAAAGAATTGAAAGTGGATAAGTACTATAGAGGGATGGGAGCATGGAAGTAGTTTTTGTTGAGTGAGAATTCAGAGGCTCATTTCATTTGATTTGCATGAGCATGCCCTTGACAGGGAGAACAGCTGAAGGAAAGTGCCAGAGATTGAGTGATAGCCAAGATGTAGGACAGCTCTCGTCTCCTCACCAATTTGCACTAATCTCTGTTGCTGGAATTGTATCAGTTTGACTACATCCTGCTGATTCAAAGTCCATTCCCCTTCTGAAATTCTGGATGACAAAAGCTTGTGATTATCATACAGATTGGTTGTATGTAAATGTGTGCTTCTGCAGCAGTTACAGGCACAGCTTAATCATGGTTTTGGATACAGCTTATTCGTCCATATGTTTTAAATATCCCTAAGCTTGTTTCCTCTCCCAATAGTGGATTCACAAAGCGGAAAAAGTTTAAGTTTCTCTTAGAGTAGAGCTGAAACATTGGCATACTACATCATAAATACTTATACAGGAACATAATAACTCTATGGAAATACTTGAAACACACACCTTTGAGGGTAGAGGGACAGGAAAAGTAAAAACAAGCTCTTTGAGATAGTGGCATGTTATTCCCAGGAGACACTGTGATGATTAAAAGTGGGAGGGCAAGCGGCTAGTATCTAAACAAAATGAATAGTTGAAGGAGAAAGACCCAGGAGCCCTATAAAACACCAAATCTAGAATCCCTGTCTAGCTTATTCCAGCCTTCGTTCCCTCCCACTCGGAAGGGATATTTGCCTCTGTCTTCTCTCTATCTTAGTCCATTCCAGAGAAGGAGCTCCATAGTCCTCTGGATAACGACCAGAACCCTCTCCACTGCAACCTTATCTGAACTTTCTTTTCTAGGCATTAGAAAAGATAGTGGGCTAGAGTGTAGTTCTTAAGGATATCTTAACAGACCGACCCATTGAATCCTGCTGAGACTAAACATCGCCTAGTGAGTTCATGATTTCCAGAGAGTGAAATGGTAACAGGCTATAAAGGAAATGAGTGGACATTTTAGAGAGGGTCCTCAATACAACCTGCAAAGAACAAAGCCTAAGCCAGTAATTAATCGTATACCTCCCAGCTCAAAGCCCAGCAGATTTTAATGAACATTTATTTATTTAAAAGGCTTTATCTCAGAATCAGAATCACGGAGCTACCCACCCCAGTTGTTTTGTTCTTCTTTGTTCCACCATGTGCTCACTGCCCCACCCATCCCATGGGGCCTCTATTTCTCTATGGACTTGGTTTCTCACCTACACAACCCACTAAGAACTTAAGCAAAGTCTTAGGGAACACAGGAAGTTTCCCCAGCATTCTAGTGCTGGCTCAGGAAGCCCTGGATAGCTGATAGTTCCTGGGAAAGAGAATCACTCTTTTTTTTAGTATTGTAGATAGTTACATGGAAAGTACTCCTCACAGGAGCAGGAGCAGGAGCAGCTGAAGACTAGGTGCCCTGGTGAGAATTATCACACCCTTATCTAACAAAACAGCCCTTCCCCAGCACTGGCCGTCAATTACTTCTCAAACTATATTGATTCATTTTAATGTCACTAAATGCAAATGTAATTGATCTTTTAATAGTTTTGGATTAGATGAAACAGATCTTGACTGAGATTCTTCACTTATGCTGTTCTAAAGTTTATCAAGAGAATTGTTTGGAAAGGATCTTAATGTTTTTTGTTTTTTGTTTTTTTTCTCAAAGGTAACCAACTGAATCACGGATAACCAGTCTGCTACCTTCCAATTGGTGAAATGCTGTCTTCTGGGTACGATGTGGCTATTTCACTCTTGAATGCACAGCAGCTGTAGTACCTGCACCAGGTCAAGGTGGATATATTTCTGGCCTAGATGGATAGATGACCTCCAGGTCCCACCCCTTTCTTAGAAAGCTCTGGATGACTGATATTTCCTGGGAAAGAGAATCACACGTTTTTGCGGATGTAACCACCAGTAGGATTGCCATGCGCCATTAGCTTGCCCCATGACTGTATCTGTATTGTGAGCACTATCTGTATTCAGTGGATTACAAGAAGTGGGTATTTGGAGGGAGGAGGTGTTAATGATGATATGCAAAATGTTGGAGAAAGAAAATAGGACCATACTTCATCGTATACAAGCATTAAATGTTCAATAATGGAGGAAAAAATTAAAGGGGGAGGGGAGGGGAGAAAATACAGTTGGATGTCCATGTGGTGATTGACAAGTGCACATTCCAATGATCTGCTTCCATTTCCAAACAGCTTGACTGGGATTCCAGAGGCTGGAAAAGAGGCAGGTGCTGCTTAGAGCTGAGAACTTGTTAGAGCTCTCAATCCTCCAGAGGAAAACAGGTGGGCCCTTTACCTTGAGAAGAGGTTAAGCGAGTTGAGGACAGAGTGGGGTGGTGACAGGGAGAGACAGGAGGGAAGTAGCTGACAGAGCCTTCGCATTTCAATTCTTGAGGGAATTCAGCAGCCTCTTCTTTCACTGGGTGTCCAGGACAGACGGTTGTTCTCTTCGATCAAGGAAGAAAATGAGGTGAAAACAGGGAGGGAAAACCAATTTTATTTCAGTATTTACTGGGCAGCAACATGCCCAGTTATGAAAGCTTTATGGAGAACACAGATTGAGCACAATGCTCACTTGGCAAAGGAAGGATCACGTGAGAAGGGGAAAGAAATCTAATAGAGAACCTAGTAGGGGTCAAGCAGAGTTCAGTCACCTGCCCTCTGGCTGGCTTCCGGTATATCAAGTCCCCTCTGGAACGGCTCTTTTCACATCTGTCAAAGAGCCTGTCAGCCTTTCAACTGTTTGACCTCCCATCCACATTAAACACCAGGCTATATGTACCACACACCGTAATTAGAAAGTGCTCAAATATCTCCAAGTGTGGATGTGCTCAGGGGCACTTAGCATCTTTCAGCATCCAGAGCTATATTTACAGCTTTGTTTTGGTGATTTATTTGTTTGTTCCATTTTTACTTTTAAGCCTTTGAGACCTCTGAGACTAAAATGAGCTGTTTAGAGATGTAGGAAAAAAAATGTTGTTACATTAATAAACGTGTGAACTCTCTGAACAGTTCAGAGCCATTGTTCAGGCTATTGGGGGCATTAAGAAGTGGTGTCCACTAGGAACCAGACGTAGTTCTAGGTGCTAGAAATCCAAAACTGCATCAAATATGACACTTGAATCTTAGGCATTCAACAAGTGAGGATCAGAAATGACCATAGAAAGTAGCAACAATAACGGTGGTTTAATATTCAAAGTTCCAGAATAGGAGGATCAGTGGGGGAAAGTTGCCAGAAGTCCTGTGGGTGAACCTTACTTGAATGGGGAAAGATGAGTTAAGCACACAGCATGAAGGGCATCCCAGACAACAGCACACTATAGGAAGGCAAGAAAGGAGACTATGAATAGTTTTCCTTCCTCCACACTGCATCAGTCATGGTGAAGATAAACATTATCTTAAACATGAGAAGCCACCCCAAATGAAAAATTCTCATTCTTTTATCACAATCCTAAAGAAACACTTTTAAATCTCTTTTGTAACTGCCAGGAAAATGGTGTGTATCTGGTATTTTTAAAAAATAGCCTTTATTTCTTTTAGCCAGAAATTACTTTCAGAATTATTTTGAAGAAACCAAATTCTGAATTTCAGATGTTAATTGGAAATTACTTACTCTTTTGTAAGGTGTGCCAGCATTTGAACAAACCTAAGTAAGGAGGAGGAAGAGCAGGAGGAGGAGGAGCAGGGGTGGAGGAAGAAGGAGGAGGAGGAGCAGGAGGAGAAGGAGGAAGGAAGAGGAAGAGGAGGAGGAGAAGGAGGAGGAGCAGGGGTGGAGGAAGGAGGAGGAGAAGGAGGAGCAGGAGGAGAAGGAGGAAGGAGGAAGAGGAGGAGGAGGAAGGAGGAAGAGGAGGAGGAGGAAGGAGGAAGAGGAGGAGGAGGAGAAAGAAGAAGAAGAAGAAGAAGAAGAAGAAGAAGAAGAAGAAGAAGAAGAAGAAGAAGAAGAAGAAGAAGAAGAAGAAGAAGAAACTAGGTTTCATTAAAAAAAAAGCAATGAAATGTTTTAACATCAGGGATTCTCTCAGCCCAGTTGACAGAAAAATAAAATAAAAATATAAAAATCACTGGCTGGAAGAATGCCCTTGCCAGGTAAGGACACATTCCTTTTCTAGCTACTGTCAACCTCGACTCTGCTAAGAAATGACTGCATGGTCCGCAGCTGCTGAGAATACACAACTTCTCCTAGCGACAGATGGAGCCAATCAAAAGGCAGCAGCAATGGAGCTCTCGCTGTTCAGTGCACTGATATCTCATTTATCTGGCACTCTAGTGAAGACTCTACAATGTGTAAGATAATTACCAAGGCACTAACATTTATGTCCCCAACTTGTAAAAACTGTTTGATTTTTGCCCAATTGGATTAGAGAATTGTCTAAACTAATTGTATCTATGCAGGTTTAAGTTATAAAGAGACACCAGGATGCGATGGACTGGCTTCCAGAGAATATAGAGTCAGAAAATTGACTCACTTTTAGCACTTACCACTTAGAGGACACTTCAACATGTCTCCCTGAGCCTTAATGCCTTAATCTTTTAAAAGACAAATAAATTCACATGACTTAGCATATTTCACAGGGGTGTACTGATCCTTAATTTTAAATAATATAGAGAAATCTTTTAAAATGGGCAAACACTCCAAATCAATATTGACTCACCTTTTCTTATTATTGAATCAACAGTATTTAATATAGCTAATAGTTTCAGTTCTCATCAATTTGGAGTAGATCATTTTACATTTCTTCCTCATACATACCCATAGAAGGCAATATTAGGACCTAATTTAAGGAATCACTGTGATGATTGAATAAAGAAACCAATAGGATCTAGTGTAGTGGGCTGTCAAGTCTCTTACCTAGTGCAATTATAGCCCTATCACTTCAGCACTTGACACAGTGAGAGCCTAGGGGATTCTTAAGTTGGACACAGCTGTTAGCCATATCAAAATATCCTAAATCAGTGGGCTCTGGGAATCAAACACAAGTAGAAAGGATTGTACATAATCCTCTCTTGCCTCAGAGGCTCTCAGAAACAGCCCTACAAGCTGGAAGCTATCCTCCAGCTTCACACTGTCTCTGTAGAGACTGACACTGACTATAAACTCACTTGTCTCTTCCATCATTCTTGAAATTACCTTCTTCCCACAAAACTACACATTTGTGTTTATCAGTGGAGTAAGCGGTCCATCCAAGCACACAGTTCCTATGGTGCTGAGAGTGAGAACTTCCAGTTCCTATCCCTACTGATTTACTTCTTGAATAGAAGGGAGGAGACAGAGATTTTTCTATTAAGGCCCTACAATAGGCAACTTCTTATCTCTCATGAACTCTATTTGTTTGTGGTAATTTTCATATGAAAGTGAATAATATATTGTCACATAATCCTTAACAGAATATGAAATGACACTAGCATCTATAATTCATTTAACAGCAGCCTTTTTCTTCCTAGACCTCAAACAATGGTGTTATATTCATAAAGTAAAACCTTTCTTTTCCATATTACTTCCTCCACACTCAGAACTTAGACAGAGACTTCTCTCAATACCTTTACTTACTATTCTCTGCCTGCTCTCCCCACACACACTGGACTGTGGACTCCTGGGAGAGAAGTTTGCTTGCATAGTACACATACCAAAAAAGGAGGAATGGAAGGTGGGATGGAGGAGAAGATGAAGGGCTAAACAGAAAGAAAATAAACAGCAAAAAAGGAGGGAGAGAAGGGAACGGTAGAAGGAAAATACATAGAGAAAGAAACACTCAAGAAATACATAAACACACTAAGCACGGGCATGGACCACAAGAAGCTCAACTTTTTTTTGTTTGTTTGTTTTTTGTTTTTCAAGACAGGGTTTCTCTGTTTAGCCCTGGCTGTCCTGGAACTCACTTTGTAGACCAGGCTGGACTCGAACTCAGAAATCCGCCTGCCTCTGCCTCCCAAGTGCTGGGATTAAAGGTGTGCACCACCACGTCCGGCTTAATTTACTAATATCAAAGTAAATGCCTGAGTTACGCTGAGATGTGTATCCAGAAAAGCAATCACTGGATCATGAGATAACTCTGATCCTCAGGTGGTATTTTTGATAGTTATAGAAACTTTTATACATGAACTTAGCTGGTCTACGAAGGCCCATAGGGATAGAGGGTTCTTGGCCCTTCTCAGTGACCACAGATATAATCCATTCTACCACCGTGAGTGCCCCTGTGCTTACCCTCCCATTCCCCCATCAGGCATTCTCTGATATGGAATGGCAAGCTAAAATAGATCTCTTGCCCAGTAACATGCTTTCCTTCAAGTATATGGTCACAGCAACAGCAATGATAACCTCATGTTTTAGTTTTCAAAGTAGAACCTTGGCTCTTACTGCCACCTTTTACACTACTTCCACTAGTACCATTAGAAAAAAGGGGGAGGGAGGGATATTAGCTGGGTTTATTTCTATAAAAAGAGAAAAAGCTAAATGTAAAATGATCTTAGGAAAAAATGGAAATCATCTGTTTGTTTTTACTTCCTTCCAGGAACATAGGTCCATGTGCCTTTGCCCTTGACCAACTCTGCCTCCAGGCCAAACTCCACCCTCAGTCTGCTATCACCTGCTGTCCTTCTGACTTCAAAGTACAGGCTTACTTCTTCTGGATACACATCTTAGCCAGCATTCTGGCATCAAAGGGAAAATTATCTTAGAAACTCCAGTAGGCAATAAAATGGTTATTTTTCTAATAAGGGAGATAAATGAAGCTTAAGTATAAAATATAAAAACATTATGCTCAAAGTGGTCTTCAGACATAATGCTGTACAAGTGACCCTCACACATTTGTGGATAACTCAGCCTATATTAGCTACATTAATTATTACACTACTCTGAAAAAAAATTCCAGGATTTGCTTGGATCCAGTGTCCTTCTGGACATTAAAATTCCTTGAGCATAAATAATACAATGTACATAAAATTACAGAAACATTTTAAGTGTATTATTTTTGATGCATACAAGAAAATTCCTTGGAAAAGTTTTTACATCATCCAATTTGCCAGTCTTCTGCTTGATCAGGGATGTGGCCAAACTTAGACCACAGCTCAGATGAGTCAGAGGCTACAACTATGAAATACAGATAGAAGATCAAATGGGCACTATTGCTTTGAGGGTCATCATACAACCACCAAAATATAGCCAAGGAAATACCTTCCATAAGCTGGAAATGGGGTGCTTTAGAAAAAAGGCTTTCTGTGGATATGTGGACAGACTCACATAGATGGCATCAATCATGGGGTGCACAGTGGGAAAACAGCAAAGGAAAGAAAAGGCTCAGCAGCAGGCAATCTGAAAATCCATAGGAGCTTTCTCAGTGACCTTGAGAAACCTGGTTTGCAAGGGTGGTTATTCACAGTACAGAGAAGCTTTAGGACCTGTGTTGTAGTTGAATAAAACCCCAAATACGTAGAAATCATGACACCAATGTTGTGGATGCCACCCAATGTAGAAGTCAGCCTGATGTGGTCTCTTCTGGTAGTAAGAAAGAATAAGAGAGAAAAGCAAATTAGCAGAATGGCTGTGGATCAAAGATTGTGGTTTGTTTTTTGTTCTTTGGGATTTATTTTGTAGTTGTTGTTTCTTTTTGTTTGTTTTCTACAGACTCGACAGGATCTATAGATGTCTACACAAAAATAAAGGTGAGGAGGCAGTTAAAGGTCCAGCCTGGGTAAGTCTCTGGAGTAGGAGAAGCAAAGAAAGACACAAACAGAACTTCAGGGTTTAGCAATGGATAGGAAATACTGTTTCCCTATAAAAGTTAGCCAGCACACTTAAAAATATGGGACTTTTAAAATAATAATAAACTCCAGTTTTCTGGCTTGGCACTGCTAACCAGCTAGCAGGCCATGGGTCTACAAACCAGCATGCCATTTTCATGGATGATACAATCAGGTATTTCTCAACAGCACACAGAAGAGTGAGCTCCAGATAAAGAAGAGATAATCCAAGTGCAGGCTAGAGCCTGCACTTCAAAAACAGGGCAGGGATTGAAACAAATGGATTGTTGCCTAAATTTAATGATTCTATTTAATCATTTATTTATTTCTTGAAACCCCATTAATTTAAAAATGCAAACAAGCCATTTTTTTAAACTGGATTTGGTTAATATTCCCATGGAAACCATAATCACATTTTATAGTGTTTAAATGTGTTCAACATGTAATTGAATTTTTGTAAATACTCTTTAAATTCTGTCCACTGTTCATCATTTACTAGGACAGATGATACATGTATATGGGCAGATACAGATATCAAAAATCACAATACCATTTTAGAATGGGGATAAAGATAGAGAAACCTATCTTCCATAATAACAAAAGCTTAAATATGCCAGCCACATACAAAGAATGTGATAAATGCCATGTACATATGTGACTTGATGTAACTGAACCAATAGCAAAGAGGAGCACTTATCCTACATGAATACTTTAGGGAATTAAAGTCTTAATATCAGAGATTATTCTGTATAAACTAGATTAGAGTATAAGATAGATATTCTTTAATGAGATTTCTTGGGATTAGAAGTATTTTGTATGGTTCATTGTTTGGATTTTGGAATATTTCTGAATATCCATGAGTTCTTCCAGATAGCACCCAAGTATAACTACAAATTCCAATACTAAAGTATCTCTGCCTCTTTTCACAGATGAGAGGGAATTGTAGCCAATAGTTTCAGTGTGTCTGAGATGTGACTGTTAGCTCTTGCTGGTGGTCAAATTTAGAATCATCTACAGTGGCATGATGTCCGCACTCCGAAACTTTCAGATTTTGAAGCATTTTAGCATTGAGCGTGAAAATTACTGATGCTCACGTTGTAGCAAAATTGCCACTGACTTGATTGGCTTTCATTTACTAACTCTATAAAAATGAGGCCAGGGCAACCATGACATTAGAAGACAGACACATGAATGGTAGATGTCCAGATCTTTCACTGTAACAAGCAGTACTCAAACAACAAGCTATCCGGGGATGTGTTTGAGTAGGGCTTGTAGGGCTTCTGGGAGGCTGTTTTACAGAAGCAGGCACTCTGGAGTGCCAAGGAACAAACCTACAATACTGCTCAAAGAGTTATCTTTCCTGCTGCCTGAGATGAATGTGTGCTTCTTTGGGAAATGCTTCCCCCCCCCAACACTTCATTTTTCCATTTTGGACTCCTGGCATGGGCTTTCAAGACTGTGGAATACAGCCAAGATTGTGGAATACAACCAAAGCCATTCTGCATTTTTCATGGTGAGACTTTGGCTGGATAACTCGATTTTAAATTGTCACATGGTATATCTTAGGCACTGGTGATACTGCCTATGTCTCTTCATTTGTAAAGAAAGAAGATGCCTAAAATTGTCTGTTTATATGGTGATATTTGAGAATAAGGATCAGGAAATGCACATAAGAGGTCATAAGCAGTGATGCAGTCGACTGCAGCTTCCGTCACACTTCCTTTGAGATCTCAGCAACATGTTAAGTCACTATGAAAGAAATGGATGAACTAACAGATCCTTTAAAAATGTGAGAATACAAATCACACTCCAACAATGTATCATGGCACAAAAATTAAGCAGAAGATCGTGAAGGTTAGTCAGTAGCTAATATTGCTTGCTGTTCTTCCAAAGGACTGGAGTTTAGTTCCCAGCCCCGGTTTCTGGCAGCTCACAACCACCAATAACTCTAGATCTAGAGAATCAAGTACCTACTGCTGGCTTCAGGGCACCCACACACATATAGTACACACTCACACAGATACAGACAGGCATCCATAAATTGAAAATAAGATTAAAAAATATTTTATTCCACAAGGCATTAAAAGAACAATGGGTAAATTTTAAGATAAAGCCAAATACTTAGTTTGAACTATTCCAGTCACTGGGACAATCAAAAAATTATATCTGGATATAATGGCCAAAACACGTAAGTTCAAATGTTAGGCAGAAGGTCCCCAAACAAGAGCCTTTAAATTGTTAAACTTCAATGATTTACCTCACTTGTTGAAATATCAGAGTAAACCACAGATATATAATTTAAGGTATCAGATTATGTGAACTTTAAGTATACTAGCATTATACAACACAAAATACCTTAGAGCAAATACTGAAATTTAATTCCAGAACTGGGATATCAACTTTCCTGTCCTATTTCACAGACAGAGGGAATTAAATGAAATAATGGGGACAAGTAAGCTTTGCTAACAGAAAAAAAATATACTGTAACATAAATTTGATTTTTCTTTGTAGAAATATTACTTGTGGGTTTTTTTTCTAAACTGAAGAATCATTCTTGTTCCATCTCATGGGAACAACTGAATTTAATTTTTCATCCTATTTTGAAGCAGAATCTTATGTAGCCCAAGATGGATTTGAACTCACTTTATAGGCAGGAATGTCTTTGGATCTCTGCTCCTCTATAAGCAGTTTCAAGTGTCAGGATTATAGGTGTGAGCTACCACACTCAGTTTATGTTCTGCTAGGGATCAAGCCTAAGGCTTTGAGCATGCCAGACAAGTACTTGACCAAATCAACTACAACTCCAGTTCAAACAATTGCATTTCTGAGTAAAATGTCATTTTAGTGAAAACTATAACCATGAGTATCTCAAATAGACTTAAAAAAAATATGTGGTATAAAAAAGACGTGGGGAGGCGGGGGCAGGACAAAGCAATAACAAAAATCTAGTGGCTGATACAAAGATGGCTTCTGCTTGGATGGATAACAGGTGAACAAAAAAAGAAGCCATATCTTGCATCATGAAGGTCCTCGATGGTTTCCTGAGTGCGTATTTTCCAGCCACAAGCTTTTCCATCTATTTGAAGAACTGTAGAAGCTAGAAATTGAGTGATAGACAGACAACTCAAGCACGGGTGTTAACTGACAGTGGAGATAGGACGGGGAAATTCATAAGAACCAAGGAACTAGGTGGGAATCTGAGGGAAACAACAACAAAAAAAACCAAAGCAAACCAAAAACCAACCAAACAAACAAATGCTGGGTTTGCTTTCAAGATGTCAATGGCGTAAATCTGGAGACAAAGGTACAAACTGTGGTTACAACTATAAGAAGAGCTGTTGGAGTTTAGTTTCAATAGGGAATCCAAGACAGATTTGTTAGTGGAAGTAAAAGTCGGCCAGGTTAGGAAGTGGTAACAAGGCCAAACAACAACAACAACAAAGAGGCAAGATGAAAACTGAGCATGTGGAAAGGGGAGAGGATGTTATGAAGTGATTCTAAGAAGAAAAGAAAGCCTGTGTGAAAGAGAAGGAAATCTAGCGATGAAGTCCGTAGAGTTCCTTTAAGGTCAAACTGTGTTTTGAAGGTCAAGCCCAAAGTGGGGATTTCATAATGTGCTAGAATTCAATGAACAAAGTTTCCAAAGCAGCAAGTGACTTTTCTACCTGTAGCGTTAAATACTAGACAAGTAGGAGGAACATCATAGATCCAGGGGTTCCAGGATGGAGATGAAGGAGAATGAGGGAAGTTTGGAGAAAAGAGAGAATGACTACATCCCTACCCAAAAATGCAAAGAAAAACATTTTCAAATACAAAGTGCATAGAATGCACTGAGATGTGTGTGTCTTGCCAAGGGCCTTAACAATTTTAGGAGGCATAAAAAAGAAAAAAAAATCAAACAAACAATGAAACACTACACTCGGTAGGTGCTTATCATGGCTCTGAGTATATTAAAAATTCTTTAAAGTCACAACCCACAGAATGAGAAGAACTTCACTATCATGTAACTAGATATACACATTTACATCTGCTTTCTTAGCAAGATTCCATAAGGTAGAATTTTAAGTTCCATGATACTATAAATTGTCTCATAGCAAAATTTAATTTTTCTAGCAAGCCCAGAGACTAAATATGCCATATTTACTTTTCAAACAACCAAGAGTAACTAAGAGACAATAAGTAGGTAAATCACTCCATCAACAACAGCAGTGAAGTGAAACCGACCATCCTATGCACTGTTGTCTCCACCACATAGACCACACAACCTGGAAGTTTCCAGTCCACTGCCCTTGTGCAGACCTCCATTCCTGAAGCAAAGCCTGCTGGATCTGAAGCCTCCCTGGGCTAAAATGTATGGAAAGTCTTTTTAACATCTGTGAAACTCTGTAGTTCCCTGTAATTTTCATAGGAGTCCTTCTCTTATACTGTCTGAATTCAGCGGTAACTAGATATGAAATATTTACAACAGCAACGTTTCTGAGAATGCACACCATCCAATTGACTGACCTGCCACTGGACTTGCGGTACAGACATCTTGGGGTCTAAGATTAATATAAGAAAGTGATAGTGGGACAACTGTCATGATGTCATAGATAACTACTAAATGAAGAATCACACTTCACTAACTGGGCTGCCCCTGTGGCTTGGGATGCACATGTTATGTGCAGCGGCAAAGATAAAACTGACTATGATGAGTGGCAAAGAAAAGGGCTGGCTCTCAACTGTGTGCCTCTGTATATTCTTAGAGATGATCTTAAGTGATCGCAGCACTATGTAACAACTGCAGCACACAAGTATAGGACGTCTACTTTCATGTAGCTTTCTGTAAGTACACCAGTGCTTCAGACTTCATTTAAAGCCTGCTTAAAACAGTCAAATTCACAACTAAAGTGTGACTTGCCATTTTGAAAAATAAACTAATGCTTTTGGTTGCAAGGCACTAAAACAGTGGTCCCCACCCTTCTAATGCCAAGACCCTTTAATACAGTTTCTCACGTTGTGGCGACTTCATAAACCTATTTTTGTTTCTACTTCATAACTATAATTTGGTTCCATTACAAGTTATAATTTAAATATATGAGATATAGGATGTCTGATACAGAATTCCTGTGAAAGGGTTATTTGGGCCCCAAAGAGATCACAACCCACAGAATGAGAAGAACTTCACTATCATGTAACTAGATATACACATTTACATCTGCTTTCTTAGCAAGATTCTCTAAGGTAGAATTTTAAGTTCCATGATACTATAAATTGTCTCATAGCAAAATTTAAAGTTAAAGAGAAATATATCATCTTGTTGATACATTTGTTGTATACACAGCTTTAAAGCCTAGACAATAACAATCTGACAGCTCACACTTATTAAAAACACTGGTGTTAGGGATATATGAATCTCATTATGGAAGAGCAACACTCACAGCCAGTATTGTGTTGTCAAATTATTAGAGTTTATGGTTGTAAAAAAATAAATAAATAAAGCCAGGATCACCATGGATACAGGGACTCTGCAGTTTCTACTCCTTTTCTCACATTTTACTCTAACAAAAGAGTGCTAAAACTTTGTCTCACTTGTCCAATGTGATAAAATTCACATCTTTTCACTACCTTAAACAAACAAAGCATGCAATCCAGTTGGGTTGTATTGACTACACTAAGAAAAAAATGTTGAATTTACTCTAAAATATCTATTAAATCATTGATAAATTGACATTGTAAATAAAATTGACTTTCAAAGTCACTATCTTATTGATTTGTAATTCATGTACTTCCATTGCTTAAGTAGTCAAAATATACAAACAGTAGTTTTTAGTGCAATCCCACAATTGTAAGGATTCAGGATCAATTTTAGAGGTTGTCATGACCCTGGAAAGGAAATCCTCACCCTTCGCAGCAAGCCTCTCTCTTCCCTCTCACTTATGTGTGTTCGGGCATTCTGTAATACATGACTTCTCACCATTGATCTACTATGTGATAGAGAAGCCTGTTCTGATCATTTTTCTATAAATGAAATGCCTTTGCTTCTTTTTATTTTCATTTATTTTTGCTTTTTAAAAATACCAGTTTCCTGTAATATGTTTTCACAGGTAATGAATTTTTCAGTATGTGTCAATGACTTTTATAGCCAACTGCATATATTCTACTGTGTGGATATATAAAACTTTAATTATTCATTAGTTGAAGATTTGAGTGCTTCCATTTGGGGACTGCAGTTAATTATACTGCTCAGGGTTTTTGTTTTTTTTTATAGAAATACATGTATTTCTTTGCAGTAAATACTTGATAGTGTAGTTGCTGGTCGTATAAAAATAAAAGTATCTGACCATCTGAGAAAGCCCCAAGACTGTTTTCCAAAGTGTATACAGCACTTTACATTCCCAATAGCAAAGTATAAATAATTCACTTCTCACCTACAGGTGTTATCTAACCTTTTAAATATAACCTTAGTGTGTATGAGGCAGTATCTCTGTGTGATTTGAATTTACAGCTTCTTGCTGACTGAGGATGTGGAGCAACTTTTCATATAGCTATTCACTGTTTTCAGTTTGAGTTTGGTGGGGGGGTTGTTATTGTTGTTGTTGTTGTTGTTGTTGTTGTTTAGGTGTGTCTACTTCTGATGTTCTTTGCACCCATTTTGTTTCACTGTAAATGGTGGGTAAGTGCTCCATCACTACACTACGCCAAGGCTTCTGCAGACTCAACTGAATCCCCTTACTACTCAGTTGTACTGGTACTTTATGCATTCCAGATATGAGTTCCCAGTTAGAAAGGTGACTTTCAATTTTTCTTCCATTCTATAAATTGAGTTTTCACTTGATCATATCTTTTGAAACACAAAAAGATTTTAATTATGATAAAATCCACTTTATTTTGGTTTTTTATTGATTGGACTTTGGTGTCATTTCTATGAAACCATTGCTTAATGTGAAGTCATGAAGACCTACTTTTATGATTGCTTCAAAATTTTACCTCTTAAAGTGACTCAGGTCTGAGATGTATTGTGAAATTCTTTTTCACATGTGCTACAAAAATTGTCTTAAAAATAGTAATTAGGTTTGGAGGATATGTGCTGCCAATCAGACCTCAGACCTCTCAAGTAAGTAAGATAATTCCAACAAGCCAATAAGTACGATTTTGCTGAAAATAATCAGAAATGTTTGTGCAAAACCAAAAAGCATACTCACAAAATTTGAAAGCCTTTAAGTATGTGGTACACACAAGTTTTAAAACTATACATCTTGTCATACATTCTACAGAATGTAAACAGAAAGTCAAAATGCAAAGAGAGATAGTACAAAGGACAGAAACTGCCTCTGGGTAAATTACTGAAAGTTTGAAACTTTACACTAAAAACCAGACAAAGAATCTTTATCTTGATCTCTCTGACAGCAGTTTCACACATGGGAAATGCTCCTCTTTTTTTTTTTTTTTAAACTATTGGACTCTCCCATTATAATAAAAGTGGTTTTTTGTTTTGCTTCTAAATTGAAGAGCGTGGTTCTCATCCTTCCTAAAGCTGTGACAATTAAATATAGTTCCTCATGTTGTGGTGGCCCCAACTGTAAAATTCTTTTCATTGCTACTTCAAACTGTAGTTTTGCTACTGTTATGAATCATAATACAAATGCCTGATATGCAGGATATCTGATATGCAACCCCCAAGGGGTTGAAACACACAAGTTGAGGACCACTAATCTACTCTAATGTGTGCACATTGCTAATCACAAATATGCTGGTAGCAAGTGACTGGATGAATAGGAGGATAGAAATCTTCACTATCTCTGAATATTCATGATCAGGGTACTGCTACCAGTCAAGGATGCCTGCAGAGAGTTACTGCTAGACACTGCTCCATGGTACCTTTCTGTTTTCCTCATGACATATTGATTGACTAAGTTATCTGTCACAGTTCCCAGAAAGAACCTTTCCTATCTAGTGAAGTAAGTAGCAATCGTGAAGTAAGTATCTACTGTTCATTTTTGCCCTAGCTATATATAGTGAGACATTTCAAAAGAAATATCCAGGAATCTAATTTGGAAATTCAATCAGCAAAACTCTTCAGCTCAAATTCCAGGGAAACCCTAATCTGTTTGATTCTAAAGAAGATTAAAGGTGATCTTTCTTCCCTATAGTCTCTAGTAGAAGAGTTCATGAGCCTGATGACTAATATTATTTAAATATTAATAATTATTTAAACATTATTGATTGCAAATATTAAACAACTTTTAAAAAGACATCTATAATCTACATTTCAATCTGCTCATGTGTCTGAAGAAGTTAAGTTTTTAAAGATGGAGTCACAGATGCCACTGTTAGTTAGTTATGAGAACCTGAACTTTTAAACTTTTGTACTCTTGGCTAAGGCTCTTAGCCACATGCCTGGAACATCCTGATAGGAGAAATATCATCCTGATAGGAGAAATATTTCCTAGAACAACCACAGAATGTTCCAAGGTGCTTACATA